>CM058239.1:13664256-13703756 GCA_030180135.1 Orychophragmus violaceus | reverse complement strand
AAACGGTAAAATGGATAATATAACATGAAAAAGCTATGGTGTGGAATGAGCATTTCTGAGACTGTGGACAGAACAAAGCCGAGAGTTATTGATAAATTGTGTCCACAACGATTTATAAAATGGTTTTTATATCGATTATAAAATGATTTACACGTCTCCATAATTCATGTTCACACTAACCTAACTTCACTCAATATATGTTTGTTTTTTATCTAGATTAATATGTTTCTGTGTACATTTGTATGTTGACATTTTTCATTATTCATTTATATATTTTCTCATTATTATTTTCCAAATATGGATGATATATATATATGTTTTTGATGTATCTTCCACCATATATAAGATATTTTCTAATTTCTCAACAATGCTGAGAGTTATTAATAAATGGTGTCTACATTGATTTATGAAATACCGTTTATGTTGATTATAAAAAGACGTCTACGTCGATTTGTCCATAAACACTTGTTAATTCTACGTTGTCCACCAATTATATATACCTTTCAAATCGCAAATTTTAATGTCAACAAAATGTGTTCTAAAACTTACAAAAATATATAAAAAATAGGTGTTATAATATATAATATTTTTATAACTTATAGTACAAACAAAATTTAATTTTTTTCAAAAGATTTTAAAATTGAGAAAAAGATGAGAGGAGAGAGAGAGAGAGAAAAATTAAAGAAAGATGAAAGATTAGAAAAAATTAGTAAAATGGCGTGAACAGTAGAGAGAGAGTAATTTTATTTTTTTCTATTTTAGTCTCCAACCACAAGATTCTTTGTTTTTTTAGATCTAACCCTCCTTATTCATTTTCCCTCACAAAACAATTTTTGTTTCTATTTTTCTAACCGAAAACCCTTGGTTAGAAGACCAAGTTTGGGAATAATGATCTTGAAAGAGTGTAAAGTACAAATGTGTCTCTTGTGCCCCGAGTTCAAACCTCCTATGATACAAAGGGGTAATCTTTAAATAGCTGATTTTGGACTCTTGAGGGATTATGAGTCTAAGGCCTGAAACTTTCAAGGTATTCAAAAAAAAAAAAAAAAAAAAACAAATTGTGGTGGTCTCTAATAGACACGCCTTAAAAAGAGTTAGTAAAACAAGAAAGTATGGAGACTGGAAATTCGAGCCTTAGAGCAATTTTAATGGTGGTATTTTAATTGATATCTTCCTATTATTAAAATAAAAAAAAAATTGAAAAGAGAAGAAAGAGAAGAAGGAGAAGAAGAAGAGATATTTGGC
The DNA here is from genome assembly GCA_030180135.1 of Orychophragmus violaceus. Classification (NCBI taxonomy): domain Eukaryota; kingdom Viridiplantae; phylum Streptophyta; class Magnoliopsida; order Brassicales; family Brassicaceae; genus Orychophragmus; species Orychophragmus violaceus. The sequence goes on along the minus strand of CM058239.1, from coordinate 13,702,511 downwards.
AACTCCAATCATGACACTAAATTTGGAGTTATTTTCACACAAAGTTTGGTATTTTGGTGTTTCATTTTATTTTTCATCTCTAATCACAAACACCAAATTCCAGACTAAAAAGAATATTTTATTATTATATTAATTAGTTTATGATTTTATTTATTTTAATATTTTAACAAATGCTAATTATTCTTATAACCATTTAAATATTTATTTAATAAAAATAATAATTGATAAACTAACATATATTTTTACAACAAAACACATCATATCAATTTTCAAAATTTGTATATTCAGACCAAAAATGTTCGATTAATGCATTTTAAAGTTGCATATGAGCTTCACCATCCTTTATTTGCATGTATTTTTAAAAATTTATAAATTTTATTGTTTCCTTAAAATTAATTTGTTGCAATTTTTATGTGTATTTAGTTTTAATTATGCATTTTTAAGTATTTTAATTGATTTTTAATATGTTATGTATTTTTAGTTAGCTTCCTTACTAATATATTTTTCAAATTAAATTCTATATTAATTAAATTTAAAAATTTATTTACCAAAATAAATTGATAATTATTTGATAATAATAATATAATCATATGATAAGAATAATTAACTGAAAAAATAGTATAAATATATTATTGTTAAAAAATGAAAATAAAATAATGTAATATTTTATTATTTTATGAATAGTGATAGACCAAATTTAGTATAACACTATTCATAAAACACTAAAAAAATTGCAGTCATAAATATCTCTTGTTGGCGCACTTCCACACCAAATTTTAGTGTTATGCGTTGCATTTGAAAATAACAATATAATCATATGATTAGTATAATCAACTGAAAACAACAATTAAATATATATATTTTAAATGAAAATGAAAATAAAAATAAAGTAATATTTTTATTATTTTGTGAATAATGATTAAAAAAATTTAGTAATACTATTTACAAAACACTAAAAAAAATTACAGTCATAAATAACGTTGGTTGGAGCACTTCTACACTGAATTTTAGTGTTATTGCGTTACATTTGAGTTGCTCTACCTCTCCCTCCCCCTCCCAAGAAAAAATGTAGATTCTCATTTCACATTTATCACTTTATAATTAATTTATTTTTTAAAATAAAAATTTATGAAAGAATTAAATTAATTTAAAATATTACTATTTTAATTGGTAAAAAAAAACCAAATGGGTTTCTAACTGTTGAGGATGCTTATACAAAATCACATAGACCCGACTTTACTTTAACCATATCTTTTCTGAACAATTTTATTCGCAGCCTCTAGTTTTAGTGTATTTTAAATGAATTTAAAAAATAAAAAATAAAAAATTCACGAATGGCATGTATTCATAATTTTTTTTTTTCCTTCTGGAACACTATTCTTAAGTTGATTTTGGAATGTGATTTTCAGTTTATAGATAAACTTCTTAATTTAATATGTCACCAAATAAGTGTTTTAAATCCAGTGAGACAGTTCATCGTAAGGTTAAAAGCTCCCAAGCACGGATCTCTAAACAGCCGCCACCCACTATTTTTCGTCTTCTCCCCAGCCGACGTTCACCGCCGTCGCCGCAGAGGTTCTTCTCGCCGCCTTGCCGTTTAGTTGGCTCCATTCCAAACTGCATGTTTGACGGTTTCTCTGGCTATGCTCTTTACCGCCATTTCTTGCTATGTGCTGTGCTTTGCTCGTCGTCGGTCTTCGTTCTCTCCGCCTGCTTCATTGATGTGTGCTCTTGTGTGTAATAGGAGATGGTGGCAGAGAATGTAGCCAGAGAAACCGACGGACAGGCAACTTCGAATTGAGCCAACTAAAGGACACAGTGGCGATCCCACTCACCTCTTACGGTGAGTCCTTTGTCTAGCTTTCGACTTGGATTCTTCGGATTTAACTAATGGTGTTAGGTCGAGATTTGTCGTCGTGGTTCTGTGTCTGAGTCTTTGGTTCGGTTTTAGTGCTAGGCTTGTTGCTGGTTCTGGGTCTTGGTTTAGATTTGGGATTGGGTCATTCAGATTTAGTCTAAGAAATTTTAGGTACCTCTGCTTCTAAGACTATTGTTGGTTTAAGGTTCGGGTTTGTCACTTGTTATTGCATCTTTTTGATTCGTTGCGGATGATTGTAGTGTGTGCTTTCTTTCCCTTGGTTACTTCTGAGCTAGTTCCGGAGTAGTTTGGATTGGTTTGGCTTCGTTTGATTCAAATTTTTGGTGATTTGGATTTATTTTAGGCTTCTATCTTGGTGTTTATTGGAGTGCGTCACAACCGTATCTGAAAGAGTTTTAGTGTTCCTTTTAGGGGTTCTTCTTGTCGGGTTATGGAATCTTGTTTCTTTGAATCAGAGAGAGGGTCTTTCACCAACTGTTCGGGTAGCTGATGTTATTGTTGGTGAACCGTGGGCAACATCGGTATGTCTCGTCCAAGTATCTCCACATGGATGAAGATATGATGTCCCGAGTTGATTTTGTTTGGCTTTGAACATTTTATTGATTTTGTTTTGTTTTAGTTGTAGGTTTTGTTTTCGGGGATATTCTTCTATTTCGCCGGTTCTGTTTCTTTTGTTTGAGTTTAGTTGCTAGATAAAGATCTGTTTTTTTTATCGGTTTTTATATTCCAAAAATGTATTTTACCATGTTTAATAAAATATAACTTAAAAGATGAAAAGAAAATTCAGTGTTTTAAATTGGTCGCACCCGAAAGTGTGTTGCACTGAACTCGTCCGTTACCATTCTATATGACAAAGTCTTAAATATTTTGTGTTATTGAAGTAATTTTGTGGTGTTTCTTTATGATAAGAAAAGAAAAATATAGTTTTACTAATTTGTCAACTAAAATAATTTTACTTTAATGTGACTGTTATCCTCTTATTGCATTAGTTTTTAAGAAATACCGTCAAGTATATATATATATATACGTCAAATATATATATATATATATATATATTACTAGTTAGCATTATGGTAACTTTTTGTGGTACAATATAATGTTACAAATGTAGACAATATAAATCGTAGAAGCTAGATGTACAAAATTTTATATCTTAGTATGTATCTTCGTATTTTAAAGTGGTAAGAAGCATAAAATTATTTTCCAGCTTTTTAGTTTGATTTTAAACTGTAATAATAAGTAAAAATATTTTCAATATTTGATGAAATTGGTAAGCTTATATATTGTACCGCTGTTATTTTTTACGAACCTGTATATAACATACTATTAAAAATATATTTAAAAAAATCAAACGATGTTAATTTGTCTGTAAAATATATTTTTATAAGATATTATATTATTACAATGGTATCTAATAGGCAAATAGAAAGGAAAACGAGAAAGTAAAAAATTGAACTCTGACGCGTGTGAGACAGTGGGAGAACAAGCCAGTATCGGGTCCTCCACGCCACGCCGGTCCACTGCCTCAAACATCCCACGGTCGATGCTATTTTGTAATAAATGAGAATAATAAACACTATGCTATTATATATACACATCTGACATCAAAATTATAAGTTACTTTGTCTTCTTAGATTTCAAACAGGTTTTTATTTGTTACTCGTTCGAAATCTATGGGAATTCTTCTTGTAAATGATACGAAAAGTATATTACATTGACGAAATATTCATGGAGCTTTTAACATTGTGCTTAGTGTAGTTGACCCTCTTGGTGGGTGGATACTTGCACATTTTGAATGACTAAGTATGATATTTGATATGATATAAACTTAACAGCAAGGAATATACGAATGTTTTATATTTGCTTAGCGTCACAAACTAAATATCATACCTAATGCATCGTACGATGGACTTTTCGGTGTTATTTCTTTTTTAGTTGTTTATTTTGTTTTTAGATAATAACAAATTATCATATCTTTTTAGATAGATTCTGGTGTTAAGGTTTTATGAATTTATATTTTCCAATCGGCAACAGAGCTCGGGCACCACCGATTCTCAATCTCAGTCAACTGTGGACAGTGGCGGACCCAGGCCGAAATTTTAGGGGGTTCAGTATACTGGGCTTTGACCCAATATATAAAATAATTAAAGGAAAAAGAAGTAAACGGTATTATATATGGGAGTCGAACTCAAGTTATGGGGTGTCAGAGGTAGAGTAAATACACCAAATCAGCTACAGAACACTTTGTTTTACAAAGCAAAACATTAAAACTTTATATTTAACCGGGTTCATATGAACCCCCATCCCATAACGTAGGTCCGCCTCTGACTGTGGATTCGTTGCAACAACATCAACAGCAGCTGATAGGTACCGGCGAAATTACCGCTCCGGAGGTAGCAGACTCGTCAGAGCTCCGATCAGCTCTTTTGGCTATGCAAGAAAATATGCAAGCCAAAATTCATGCGTCCATCGCGGAGATGGGTGATATGTTAGTCGCTCGTCTCAGTGAGCAAGAACAAGAAAGGGAGCAGCGGCGTATTGAACGCAACAACGTTCACAACGATAGCGACCATGAGGACGATGACGTTCGTCATCCTCGGAGGAAGCATCGGGATATTGATCCACGACAAGGGTTTGACAATACAGACCGCTGGGAAAGATCTTTCCGGGTTGATATTCCTGAATTTCATGGTGGGGTTAAAGGCGATGAGCTGTTAGATTTTTTGGGATAGTGTCCTGAAATCACACTTGTACTCACTCCTGATGATAGTTGTGTGTCGAGATCAGACATTCGTATAATACTGGGCGGTTGCAATGTTTTGCTAGAAGCCTCTTGCAATCTGTAAGTTGTAGACTTACTGCCAGTATTATATGATCTTATAGGGTCACACACCTAAGCAAACTGGAAGCTACGACATGGGAATGATCATTATGGTAATGATCATATTAATGTGTACTGGATACACATTATTATCGACAAAATGGTGTTGTGTCGATCGACACAGCTTGTGTGTCGGCCGACACAGTTCGGGTTTTCGGAAAGGCTTTTCGAATTAAGACTTAATCAAGTCTGACCCGTTAAGTGTGTTTTAGGTCGAATAAAACTCGAAAGTTTCGACCTAAACACGTGGCCGTCCGCTTTTCTTGAGAGAAAGAAGCAGAAACACCAGTAACAGAGGATTTCCATCGATCCGGCACTAGCATCCCGTTTCCAGCTTGTGTGTGTGTGTATCTGGTAGAGGCAAGGCACCTGCGTTGCTCAACTGATCTCGTTCACCAACTCATTCCGCTGCCAGTTCCAGGTAAGAACGAGGTTGGTTGTTTTCAATATATCAAACCCTAGATCCTAGGAGATCCAACAGTGGTATCAGAGCGTTGTTAGGGCTTAGCTATTGAATCTGATGCAATTAATTCGAAAACTGAGTTTGTTGAATTGATCATTGCATGCTAAATTGTGTTTTCAAGGTTTTATTCTCGGTTTTTGTTCCTGTTGAAAAACGATGAATTGATGAAAACGCACTGCGTCGATCGACACTAAGCGTGTGTCGGTCGACACGCCGCGATAACACGCAAAATATTTAGGGTTTGTCGCAGAGTGTCGATCGACACAAAGCGTGTGTCGCTCGACACAGAGCGAAAACTTGCAAATAATTTTAGGGTTTCGATCTGAGATCGAGTACCCGTATTCCTGCTGTGTCGATCGATACACTGGGTGTGTCGGTCGACACAGGCGATGCGATTAGATAGATCGGTTCAATTGGATTGAACCGGTTATCTCGCTCGGTTAATTTTATTAACCAAATTTGGTTCTGGTTAGGTAATATCGATCGACACCGAGTTGTGTGACGATCGACATGGACCGTTAAACCGAACCGGTTCAATTGGATTGAATCGGTTAAGCAAATTCGAGCCGGTTCGACCGGTTATCGGAGACCGGTTTAAATTGTGTTGTGTCGACCGATGCAAATGGTTTGCGTCGATCGACACATCACCCGCAGAATTATTGGTTGGACCATAAATCTGCATATACCAGACCAAACTTAATCCTAAAGTTCTAGATGAACCTAAACCTAATAAAACTGAATGTTTTAAGTAAGTTAATAACTTCTTGGATGTATATTGGATATGCATCAAGATTAAATAATCTTTTCCTCAACAAAATATCAAGTGATCTTGATGTCTTGCCCGATCTTGTCTACTGTCAAGACTCGTGTCGTTTGTTGGATAGTCTTGGAGTCTTAGGTATCCACTGCAATATGAGTAAAGCAGGTGGTCATTGACAGACTTGCAGTGCGACTGTCAGTGATCACAAGAAAGAAGAGATTGGTTTTACTTGACTGGGCTATCAGAAGTTCTGAGCCCAGAGACATCAGAGTGGATTAGGCATAGTTTGTCTCATCCACGACCAAGAGTTGTACTGGGTACAATTAGCAATGATTTGCTTACCTAGATAACTAAAGTTCGAATAACGGCGAGTCGCCCACTCGAATTTTAGTGATCTGAGGATCTTGGTTCATTGTATTCATCTGAGGAAACATAGTTTTGAATACAATGCGAGTTTTTCTTATTAGATAAGAATTCTCATTTCTTGAGCATTATAACTAAAACCTCTACCTCTTTTAATTACAGCTATGTCTGTCTCAACTCACATCAACACTTTCTCACTAAGATCCGTCCTTGAGAAGGACAAGTTAAATGGATCTAATTTCTTGGAATGGTATCGGAACCTGAGAATAGTTCTCAGGCAGGAGAACAAGGAATATGTCCTTGAAAGAGTTCTCACTAAGAGGCCACGTTCCAATGCCCCGCAGACAGAAAAGAATGCTTGGGATAAGCATTCACTGGACAGCTGTCAAGAATATTCTCAAGTATTTGAGACATACTAAGGATAAATTCCTGGTGTATGGAGGAAGTGAAGAACTTGTGGTGAATGGATTCACCGATGCGAGTTTTCAGACGGACAGAGACGATTTCCGATCACAATCTGGATATGTCTTCTGTCTAAATGGCGGTGCAGTGAGCTGGAAGATCTCTAAGCAGAATACCGTAGCTGATTCCACGACGGAAGCTGAATATGTTGCTGCTTCAGAAGCGGCAAAGGAAGCTGTTTGGATCAAGAAGTTCATGACTGAACTTGGTGTGGTTTCAAGTATCTTGGAGCCAGTGGCTTTGTTTTGTGATAACAACGGAGCCATTGCTCAGGCGAAATAACCGAGGCCACACCAGAAGTCCAAACACGTAGAGAGGAGATATCACCTGATTCGTGATATCGGCAATAGAGGTGATGTGAAGATCAGCCGAGTTCCGACGGACGAGAATGTCGTTGATCCTCTGACTAAGTCACTCCCAAGGCCTAAGCATGAGATTCATACGACTGTTGTAGGCATTAGAGATCTTAATATGTAATCTTGATTCTAGTGGGAGTTTTAGTTTTATTTTAGTTATAATAAGATGCTCTTGTAAAACATTCTTTTGGATATGTTTAATGAAATTTGATTTCAGCATTATTTATTGTGATCTAAATAATGGTCCCAAAATAAGTTTATGTCATATTATAGGTCATCAAGTTGAGGACTTGATCATGAAACCCTATAAGTCATAGATGATATAAATTATGTTTTGTCCCTAGTCGAGGTTGTCAAAGTGGGACAATGGCAACCGCGAGAGACTAGATTGTGAGGTGACTGTTGGCTAAGTTTCATGGAGCCAATGATATGATTATCGCAGTCAGTCACATAGATATATGTTGGTGAACATATGATCGGACATGACCCGCTACTGAGAAGTCTACAAGATAGTTATAACTGTGTCATAAGAGGTTCTCATTACGACTATAGAGTATAATCCTTAGACCTGAGTTCATCATGCTTTCTTGCATATGAATTGGTACACTTTGACCTTGTCAAACGTCGACCCGTAACTGGCGACTATAACGGCACTGTTCAAGTATATCATGAAGTGTGCGTTGAAATAGGGATGGAACAAGATGGGATTTGTCCCTCCTGAATAACGGGAGATAAATATCTCAGGGCCTATCGAAGATTTAATACTGAGAAAAATGTGTGGCCGCACTCAAACGAACTGTAGTTCAGTTGTTTGTAATGTTCAGTATGAGATCAGGAGTTCGATAAACACGATGTTGGCTTAATAAGGATGACACCAATCTTGCCTTATGCCAAATCGAGATATAGAGACAAAAGGATTATAGGAATAGATGATTCCAGTACAAGTGGGAGATTGTTGGGATAGTGTCATGAAATCACACTTGTACTCACTCCTGATGATAGTTGTGTGTCGAGATCAGACATTCGTATAATACTGGGCGGTTGCAATGTTTTGCTAGAAGCCTCTTGCAATCTGTAAGTTGTAGACTTACTGCCAGTATTATATGATCCTATATGGTCACACACCTAAGCAAACTGGAAGCTACGACATGGGAATGATCATTATGGTAATGATCATATTAATGTGTATTGGATACACATTATTATCGACAAAATGGTGGTGTGTCGATCGACACAGCTTGTGTGTCGGTCGACACAGTTCGGGTTTTCGGAAAGGCTTTTCGAATTAAGACTTAATCAAGTCTGGCCCGTTAAGTGTGTTTTAGGTCGAATAAAACTCGAAAGTTTCGACCTAAACATGTGGTCGTCCGCTTTTCTTGAGAGAAAGAAGCAGAAACACCAGTAACAGAGGATTCCCATCGATCCGGCACTAGCATCCCGTTTCCAGCTTGTGTGCGTGTGTATCTGGTAGAGGCAAGGCACCTGCGTTGCTCAACTGATCTCGTTCACCAACTCATTCCGCTGCCAGTTCCAGGTAAGAACGAGGTTGGTTGTTTTCAATATATCAAACCCTAGATCCTAGGAGATCCAACAAGATTGGCTTGTCACAGTAGAAGAAATCCTTGACTTTAAACAAGTTCCCGACGATCGTCGTGTCCCGCTGGTAGGTATGAGATTATGGGGTCATGCGACATCATGGTGGAAGCAATTGAAGTCAACCCGTTCTCGGACCAGTAAAGAACCGCTCACCTCGTGGGATAAACTGAAGAAGCACCTCTGCAAAACGTTCTTACCTCACAATTACGATCAAACGATGTACAATCGTTTCCAAAATCTGAGGCAAGGTTCGAGGAGTGTTGATGAGTATGCTGAAGAATTCTCTATCCTACTCACGCGAAACGAGCTGTGCGATAGTCCAATTCAGCTCGTCTCTCGCTTTATTGGAGGATTGCAACCACGGCTACAAAATGCTATGTCGCAGTTTGATCCTTCGTCGCTCAGTGAAGCACATCGCCGTGCGGAAACTTTTGAACAGCAACAACGCAACACCTCTTGGAGCGGACATCACTCGCGTTCTCGTCATAGTATCTCACGTCGTGGGCTGGTAATCGAGGAGACTACAGTAGACGAAGATGATGTCTATGATTCTTGCGGGTAAGAGGAACGACGTGACAATTCGGACTTCAAACTCACAACAGGTGATACAGAACATATGTTGGTTCTTCACCGTACATGCTCCATACCGCGCCGTCAAGATGAACAATGGCTGCGTACCCACATTTTTTGTTCGTCATGCATTATTCGTGGGCGAGTATGTAGCTTCATTATTGATTCAGGGAGTTGTCGGAATGATATAGCCGCCGACGCTGTGGAGAAGCTTGGATTGGTCCGCGAGAAGCACCCTGCACCTTACACATTGGGTTGGGTAAACGACACGGCCAGTATTCGTATCTCCGAATGTGCTCTGGTTGCTTTCTCTATCGGCGAATTTTATCGCGACCGGACATATTGCGACATTGCACCTACGGATGTCAGTCACCTTCTACTCGGTCGTCTATGGGAGTTTGATCGCAAGATCATACATGATGGAGCTCGTAACACCTGTAGTTTCATTTGGAAAACGCACAAGATCCTTTTGGTTCCATCTCGGGAGTTCTCGCTTCCTGCACCCCCATCACCGACTCGTGATCCGTCGGAACAACGTCCCACAATGTTCTGTTCGTATGCTCGTTTCCTCTCGGAGTTGCGTGAAGAAGGCTTGGCATTTGCCATAAACACCAGCAAGCACACCTATTTCTAATCCGGCACTTGTTCTTGTGCTAGCCGAGTTCACCGATGTGTTTCCAGCTGAACTACCGACCGCGTTGCCCCCACTCCGTGATATTCAGCAGCACATTGACCTCGTCCTTGGTGCAGCTCTACCAAATCGTCCACACTACCGTATGATCCCACATGAGCATGAGGAGTTGCGGCGTCAGGTCGAGGATCTCCTTCGCAAAGGCCACATTTGCGAAAGTCTATCTCTGTGTGCTGTACCAGCATTGTTGATTCCCAAAAAGGATGGTTCATGGCGTATGTGCGTTGATAGTCGAGCCATCAATAAGATCACGGTCCGTTACCATTTTCTATACCTCGGCTTGATGATTTATTGGATCAGATTGGTTCATCAAAGTTCTTCTCGAAGATTGACTTGAAGAGCGGCTATCACCAAATAAGAATCCGTCCGAGAGATGAATGGAAGACTGCTTTCAAAACGCGGGAAGGTTTATTCAAATGGCTTGTCATGCCTTTTGGATTGTCAAACTCACCTAGTACCTTCATGCGTATCATGAACCAAGCTCTCCGACCACTTATCAGTAAATTCGTCGTCGTCTACTTTGACGACATTCTGATATTCAGTCCTTCACTCAACGTACACACTGACCACATCCGACACGTTCTTTTGATTCTTCGTCGAGAGCAGTTCTACGCAGCTCAGAAGAATTGTGAGTTTGGTGTCCCTGAAGTTCTCTTCTTGGGCTATGTGGTCCCGGCTAAGGGCCTTGCTGTGGACCAATCGAAGATTAAAGCTGTGAGGTCATGGCCCATCCCTAAAAATGTGACCGAAGTACGCAGCTTTCACGGTCTAGCGTCCTTTTATCGGAGGTTTATCCACAATTTCAGCTCGATCGCTGCTCCTATTACATAATGCATGAAGGATGGAAAATTCGCATGGACTCCTGCCGCCAACAGAACCTTCGGGATGATCACAGAGAAACTCACAACGGCTCCAATTTTGGTCTTGCCCGAATTCTCGGCCACCTTTGATCTCCACAGAGCGCGGTCCTAAGACAAAACGGACGGCCAGTTGCTTACTATAGTGACGTTCTCGATATAGTACTTATGATGTGGAGTTCCATGCTATCGTCCAGGCCATCAAACACTGGTTACATTACTTGGTACATCGTGACTTCATCCTCTTTACTGATCACGATGAGCTTCGACACCTCGAGAGCCAGACTAAAGTTTCTTCTCGGGACGCCTCTTGGTTATCTTACTTGCAACAATTTACTTTCTTGATTCGTCACTTATCGGGCAAAACTAATAAGGTTGCTGATGCTTTGAGCCGTAAACACGGACTCCTCACGACTATGTCGACATCAGTTCCGGGCTTTGCTTCTTTTGCCGAGTTGTATGGCACATATCGCTTCTTTGCGCATGCATAGGAGGAGGCCTCAAACGGCCATTCTAGTACTTACTCATTGGTGGATGGGTTCCCGTTTTATGATACACGTCCCTGTATTCCTGAGTGCAGCTTGCGTATCCATATCGTCAGTGAACTCCATAATGAGGGACATGTCGGGAGAGATCGCACGTTCCAGCTGGTATCGCAGTCTTACTTCTGGCCATCTCTACGCTGCGATGTAGAACGGTTTGTCGAGCGCTGTCGCATTTTTCAGTGTGCTAAAGGCAAGGCGTCTAATGCAGGTTTGTACCTTCCTTTGCCCATTCCATCTCATCCATGGTCGGATATCAGCATGGATTTTGTTCTCGGTTTGCCAAGAACACATAGTGGGTTTGATTCCATCTTTGTTGTGGTGGATCACTTCTCTAAGATGGCTCATTTCGTGCCTTGTAATAAGACTACAGATGATGTTAGTGTTGTTGTTTTATTCTTTCGCGAGATATACCGTTTACACGGTCTTCCACTTTCAATTGTTTCGGACCGCGACACTAGATTTCTAATTCATTTTTTGCAGTCACTTTGGAAGTTTCTTGGTACGAGCTTGGATATGAGTACGTCGTATCACCTGCAGTCGTATGGTCAGAAAGAAGTGAGTAATCGGGCTTTGGGAAACATGCTTCGTTTTCTGGTCGACGAGAACATCAAGACATGGGATGCTAAGTTGGGACGTGCCGAATTCGCACACAATCATGCGCTTAATCGCAGTCTTGGCACTTGTCCCTTTCGTGTAGTCTATGGCATCATTCCACGTTGCCCATTAGGCCTTTCTCCAGTCCCAGATCGTTCACGTTTCCATGGCGATGCTGAAGAGCTCGTCAATGAGCTTCAGTCCATTAATCATGAAGCCAAGTCTCATTTGGAAGCAGCTGCAGCTAAGTATAAAGCCGACGCCGATGTCAAGCGCAAAGAGGTTTTATTTTAACCAGGTGATCTCGTTTGGGTATACTTGACTAAGGACAAGCTTCCCTTACATGAATACAATAGGCTGAAGTCCCGGAAGATCGGCCCAGTGGAAATTCTCAAACGGATAAACTCAAACGCATACCAAGTGAAGCTTCCTACCCATCTTCGAACTTCTGACGTCTTTAACGTCAAACACTTATCTCTATTCCGTGTTGATAACGCCGACATTGCTTCGTGGACGAAGCCTCTCCCACCCGGAGAGACCTGATGCAACATACGATGGGCTTTTGGGTGTTATTTCCTTTTTAGTTGTTTATTTTGTTTTATTTAGATAATAACAAATCTTTGATTTGTTATCATATCTTTTTAAATAGATTCCGTTGGTGTTAAGGTCTTATGTATTTATATTCCCGTCAAGACTTTAGAGGAGGATACGCTTTTGATAATAAAATTCAGTTTTCTAAGAGCTTTAAACAAGCACTGCAAGGAGTACTTGCGACCTCGTTCTCATTTCATCTCGAACCGAGATCATCTTGTCCGTGTGAATCGTAGATTCATCCTTTGAACCTTCGATTACTTGAGAGAGTTGAGACAAATGTTTCCTCTCTCTATCAATATTGTGGGCTCTTTAAACTATATGTTTGAAATCATTGTAAATATTTTTTTTTCCTCTTGATCGCCAACTCTTTTATAGTATTAACTAAGAAAAACTTAAACATTACAACATTTTATATGAATGAAACTGCAAACCAATAAAAATAACATAATTCTTAAGAAAATATTTGAAAGAGTATAAATCAAATAATGATGCCATAAAAAGATGAATTATTCATAAAACGTTACAGGATTTTGAAAATCGGACCGGACCGGCCGGACGAACCGGTCTGACCATGGCTCGTTTAGTGAACTGGGTCCGGGCAGGTCTAAAACCCAGATTTGCATAAAATTGGTAAAACCAGCCAAAAACCGGCAAAACCGGTGACCCGGGTCAATGTAAAAATCGGGTTCTGTAAATTAACATATAAACTGATGATTTTTAATTGTTATTAGGGTTTATTATAATATGGTAATCAATTTTTTGGTGCTGTGTTTTTTAGTTGTCAATTCTGATGTCTTAATTCAATAAAGAAAACCAAAGGTCTTCTCTTTGCTATCTACGATTCTCAATCCTAACTTCTCCATAGTTACACAATTTGATATATTAAGTCATAAGAGGGATAGCTACAGTGATTTCAGTATTTAATATTTTATGTGTCAAATTTCAGTTTACATATTACTTTTTGTTATGAAACTTGTTAGTGTGTTAGCCTGTTAGGTATCGTACTGATACATGTGGTCAAATCTATTGTTATTTTCTAGATTAATGGAGGGGAACAAATTAAGGAGTGAATCAGATGTTGAACAATCTTCTTTCCATCGTTCAGTTCGTTGAAAAGATGATGTAGTGTGGAGATATATAACTGAACGTATTGAGAGCAGAGGTGGAGGTGGAGGCATCAACATAATGAAACAACATTTGGCTGGGGTAAGAGGAAACATAGATTCATGTACCAAGGTTTCAGCAGACGTTTAGTTTCAGATGAAGCAATCTCTGAAGGAAAATGAAGATAAAAGTAAGGAAAATAGAGGAATACCACTTGATGATATGGATGAAGATGGACCAGGCATTCATTCTACTATACCATCTGTAGCTCAAACTAAAAAAAAGAAGCAGAACTAGTGATCTACACGGGTATTTTAAAACAGGTTTGAGTGATCCCACTCAACCAAGTATAAAGGCAGCTATATAAAGCAAGGAAAAAGTGCATGATGCTGATTTGGCTGTGGCGTTATAGTTTTATGATGCTTGCGTTCCCATAAACGCTGTGAACTCTCCATTCTTTCATGTTATGCTAAGTAAAGCTGCTAGTTTAGGACATGAGTATACTGGTCCGTCGTATCATGCATTGCGGGTTGGATTATTAAGAGATGCCAAACAACATGTTTCTTTGAGCATTGAATCATTTCGAAGCACTTGGGTTACCACCAGTTGTACTTTGATGGGAGATGTATGGAAAGACACAAGAAAAAGACCATTAATCAATTTTTAGTGTACTGCCCAAAAGGAGTTACATTGATCAAGTCCGTCGATGCATCCGATATATACACAAATGCAGAAAACTTGTGTAATTTATTTGCTGAGATGGTAGAGATGGTTGGTCCTGGAAACATGGTTCATTTAGTTACTGATAATGCACCCAAATACAAAGCTTCAGGTAAACTTCTCGGAGAGAGATATCCAAATATTGCTTGGTCTCCGTGTACAGATCATTGCATGAATTTGATATTGGAGGATGTGAGAAACATGCCTAATGTCGAAGATTTAGTTTCTGCTATCTCAAAGGTAACTATTTTTGTCTACAATCAGTCAATTTTAAATTTTCTGAGGAAGAGGCATGGTTGGAGGGAAATAATTTGTCTCAGAGAAACCCGCTTTGCTACTACTTTTATAACCCTTCATAGTGCGTATAAGCATAAAGAAGACTTGCAAGCTTTGGTTGTAGATCAAGAATTCAGACAGTTTCTTAAAACAGAGAAAGCAAGATATGTCAAGTCAGTTGTTTTGGATGACAACATGTGGGCGAATTGTTTTCTGATCGTAAGGATTATGGCTTCTATGATACGCTTGTTACGTGTTTGTGATACTGATAAGAAGTCGTCACTGCCATATGTGTATGAAGGAATGTATCGAGCACGTTTAGGTATCAAGAAGATATTCAACAAAAAGGAGTTGTATAAGCCTTATACGAGGATCATCAAAAACAGGTGGGATAGAATGTTGCGTCATGATCTTCATGCTGCAGCATACTTCTTAAATCCAGCTTTCATATATGATAAAGAGAATTTTTCGGATAAGCCTGAGATATTAAAAGGGATGTTAAATTTTATGGAAAAACAAAAAGGGTCCGACAAAACAAAAATCTTTCAAGGTATGACGATGTACAAAGAACGTAAGGATAGTTTCTCCCATTCATCAGCTCTAACTTGCTGCAAAACAACTCGACCTGGTACATTTTTGACATATACTTTCTGTTTTTCATGTATTATACTTTTTCATGCATTACTTTTATTTGCAGATGAGTGGCGGAAGTTCTTTGGGTATGATGTTCCATTCTTGCAGAAGCTAGCCATTCGAATTCTAAGTCAAAATCATCTTCTGGTTGTGAGCGTAACTGGTCTGTCTTTGAAATAATTCATACAAAAAGAAGGAACATATTGGAACATCAAAGACTTAATGATCTTTTCTATGTTCTTTACAATTTGCGCCTACAAAATAGGTGAGTTAAAGTTTATATACATTTGATACAGAAATCTGGAATTTATAGATGAATAAATGCTAGAGTTAACATGTTCAGGTTCTCCAAAAGAAAGAGGTCATATGATCCGATTGATTATGAATCCATTGACAAAACTGAATTTTGGGTTGTGGAAGAAGATGGAGAAGCTGAACTAGACTATGATGAACTTGAGAATGCATTTCTTGAAGAAAACTCAAAAGAGGGAGAAGATTCAACTTCTGAAACTTTAAACGGTATATAACTCTCTTTTAGTTTTCATCTTTACTTTCAACTGAATATTTTCATCTCTCTTAGTTTATTTGTTGATGGGATTCACTTTCGAATACTCAACAATAGTAAACGTCATCTTCATCTCTTCTCTTCACTATTTTTTTTTTTTACAATCGTCTCTTCCTTTAGGTGGTGATGTTCACTCATATGCATTTCTTATAATATATTTTTATGTTTGCTAAGTTTATGATTTTCACTCATATGCATTTTCTTTTATAATTTTGGTGTTTTAGATGGAGAGAATGAAGGAATGCCATGGTCACAAGATCAAGATGATGATACTGCTGAATAGAATTTCAATATTTTCATTTTTAGACAAACTTTATTTGCTATTATGATTTGTTATGTTTTATTTTCATTGGATATGTATTAAAATTGAAGTTATTTTTTTGGTTTTTTATTTTAATTTTTTCTAATATATATATATATATATATATATAATTAAAATTAAAAACCCGGTTCGGCCGATTGAACCGGTCCAACCAGTCAACCAATAGCTATACTGAGTCAATATCCGGTCCGGCACACAAAATAATTGAGTCATTTTTGTTTTAGGCTGTTCTTAATTGATGAATATAGTATCTGAATCAATATAATTATCTAATTTTATAATTTATATGGAGGACTTTGAGATTCGTAGGAAATTTTTTTGGGTCCGTTATGAAAACACAATAACAAATAAGTGGATCTGAAAAATTAGCATTCAACCGTTTTATCTTGTTTATTATAGAAAAAAATATTTGGATTCACTTTTAGGGGTGAATCTATTTGTTCACCTCTTTCTTTTTTAACCAATAAGAATACGCCATACAATATTATCTTCAAATAAAATTAAAAAATTAAAATTAAAAAATTAAAATTAAAAAATTAAATCAATGTTCGAAAAATCGCTAGTCGAGCGGTGGGGCTAGACCTAGCGCCTAGCGAAGAAATCAGAGATTATACGGAGATTTATCGAGGCGTAATTTTATGGCTTTTATCTAATTTTATGGTTTATATAATATTTATTGTTTACTAAAACTTATTAACTCACTTAGTCTGGTGGCAGAGAAGCCTAAAGTTATTAGTTTGGTCACGAGTTCGCGTCCTATAGTCGGGATTTGGTCATTTTTTCTATTTTTGTTTAATGAAAGGTATAAAAGTCTTTTTCCTTTCATCTTCTACCTTAAGTAGTTTCGACTGTAAACCTAAAAAAACGTAGCAGCCGGGTTTTTCTTCATCTTTTTCATCATTTTAATCCGTTTTTATATCAGTTTGTTTCTAAGAATCGTAGATCTAGTCGAATCTAAACGAGTTTTTAACAAAAACGAACACAAAATCGAATTTTTTTGAAACATCCGAGTTTTTCTCCGATTTGGATGAAATCGCGGCGGCTTCCGGCCGCCGACCGCCTTCTCGCCGCCTAGGCGGCTGCGGAGGCCGCATTTTCGAACACAGAATTAAATACATTCAAATAATTTATAAAAATAGATAATAATATGTATCAATATTTATATATTTTTAGAGTTTATAAATTAGAGTTTAAGGTTTAGGGATTATGGTTTAAAGATTTAGGGTTTAAGGTTTAGGGTTTAAGGTCTAAGGATTATAATTTAGGGTTTAGGGTTTAGAGTTTAGGGTTTAAATCCTTTGGGGTTTAGGGTTTAGGGTTTAATGTTTATTTTTATTTTATTTTTAAGGTTTACATATTAGGGTTTAGGGATTATGGTTTAGTTTTTATTTTAATTTGTATTTGGTTTTTAAATTAGGGTTTAGGGTTTAGGTTTTATGTTTTATGATTTACATATTGAATTTAGGGATTATGGTTTAGTTTAATTTTTTATTTTTTTTAGGTTTTCAAATTATGGTTTAGGGTTTAGAGTTTAAGGATTTTAGGTTTAGAATTTGGAGTTTAGAAATTAAGATTTATTTTTTAATTTTTTTATAAATTTGTTTATTTTAATATTTTGTTTAAAATAAAACATTTTTTCTTTCATTTTTGTTTTTGTATTTAAAATAATTTTAACTATTTTAAATACTAAATTATGTGTAATGATTTGATTGGTTAAAAAAATGAATAAATAGGTTCAGCCATTATTCTTTATTATAATTCAGAATCAACTGAATCTTCTTAGATTTCAAATCTTATTGATAAGAGATATCATGATGGAAAGTATAACAACCCCTCAAT
Organism: Orychophragmus violaceus; assembly: GCA_030180135.1. Taxonomy (NCBI): domain Eukaryota; kingdom Viridiplantae; phylum Streptophyta; class Magnoliopsida; order Brassicales; family Brassicaceae; genus Orychophragmus; species Orychophragmus violaceus. Next base: position 13,684,441 of record CM058239.1, on the reverse strand, counting down.
ACCAAGCATAAAAGATCTCTGACAATTTGATGAACATTACATACAATCGTTTTGGGTACGTTTCGGGTACCTTTGTAATTATAAACATAACTTAATAAAATTTTATCTACTTAAAATACAATTGACAAAACATGTGCTTTTTTTTTGAACTGATTGACAAAACATATACTACGATATAATTAAAGGATTTGGAGAGAATTATATTATTGAATCTCGAATTGTACAATGACGGCTACAAGACTATTTATATGTATCCCAAAAGTATCTTCTAACCTAATCTCTTTTAAGGAAATATTCTAATATAAATATATACATAATCTCCTAGTACCCCTCCTCAAGTTGGAGCATGGAGATTTCGAATGCCCAACTTGGATAAAATTGCTTGAAAAGGCCCTCCTCCAAGCGCTTTAGTGAAGATGTCTGTCAACTGATTAGTGGTCGGAACATGTTTTGTCCGAACAATTCCAGCTTGTATATCGTCTCTGATGAAATGAAGATCTATCTCTACGTGTTTCGTACGCTCATGAAACACGGGATTAGCAGCGATATGAAGCGCAGATTGACTATCACAATATAAATCCATGGCACCAGAATGAACAATACCCATCGTAAACAACAAGCTCTTTATCCACTTCAACTCCTTCAGTGCAGCAACCATTGCTCGGTACTCTGCTTCTGCTGAAGAACATGATACTACATCCTGCTTCTTTGACTTCCACGACACAGGAGAATTTCCCAATTGTATCAACCATCCATTCAAAGATCTTCTAGTGATTGGACATCCAGCCCAGTCTGAGTCACACCAACCTGTAAGATGGAAATTACAATCAGCTTTCAGGAGAATTCCCATCCCTGGACATCCCTTCAAGTAACGGACAACCCTCAATGCAGCTGCCCAATGATCCTCTCTTGGCTCATGCATAAACTGAGACAAGATATGAACTGAATAAGCAAGGTCTGGCCTAGTTGCAGCCAAGTAGATTAGCCTTCCAACAAGTCTCCGATACTTCTCTGGTTCCGCAAGTACTTTGGTTTTCGACTTTGCCAACTGATGATTTGGCTCCATCGGAAACTCAACCGGTCTACCACCAAGTAAACCAGCATCAGCAATAATATCAAGAGCATACTTTCTCTGTGACAAATATATACCATCCATGTTCCTCGCAACTTCCAAACCAAGGAAATACTTTAATTTCCCCAAATCTTTCATGTGAAAGCAACCACTCAAGTAAGTTTTGAACTCCCTTATGATCTCGGAGGAGTTCCCTGTCACCACCAGATCGTCAACGTACACCAAAACATGCAAGTGAACATTACCACAAACCAAGGAGAAAAGAGAATAATCAGCCCTGCTCTGTTTGAATCCATATGCTAAGAGTGCTTTTGAAAGTTTAGAAAACCAACACCTTGGAGCTTGTTTCAACCCATACAATGATTTCTTCAAGCGACATACCATTCCTTTCCCACTAGAGCTAAAACCTTGGGGTAATCTCATAAACACTTCCTCATTCAAGTCGCCATGAAGAAATGCATTGTGCACATCCATATGATGCAATTCCCAATTCTTTCCAGCAGCAACTTGGAGAACCAATCTAACTGTGCTCATCTTCGCCACTGGTGCAAACGTGTCAGAATAATCAAGCCCCTCCTTTTGTCGATTTCCACATGCCACAAGTCTCGCCTTGTACCTTTCGATTGTTCCATCTGCATTATACTTGATCGTATACACCCACTTACATCCAATCACATGTTTTCCTGATGGTAAGTATTCAACAACCCGTGTCTTATTCCTTTCTTGTGCCTCAATCTCCAATTTCATAGCCTCTCTCCACTGTGGAGACTTCATTGCTTCAGCAAACGTGTGTGGCACAACTACTGCAGTTATGTTACACAGAAACGCTCTATGTGATGCTGAAAATCTATCACAATTTACAAAGTTCTCAATTCCATACTTATGTCCTGACTCATGACTCATCTGCAATGTTGTGTTACACACGTAATCACGCAACTTAGCAGGTGCTTCTTTCTTCCTCATTCCTCATCCTAACAGTTCCTCTGCTGTAGGTTGTGGCACAGGTTCTGTCTGTGTAACACTTGCAGGTTCTGCTTGTGTTACTCCTTCTGTTATGTCTTCGTCCAGAACATGTGTTCCTGCCCCTGAGCCTCCATCTAACACATAATGAGGTTGCACAATTGCATCTCCAACATCCTCGTTTTGTGTCTCTATCTCTCTTTGTGTTACTCTTTCTGCAGGTTGCGTTACTTTGTTCTGCACCAGAGTAAACATATCATCATCATCGTGTGCAAACGTATCATCAGCATATCTGACTCCGATGGCCTCCTCCACATGTGTATCTTTCGACTCCAAATATGGGAATCGTTCTTCAACAAACGAAACATCACGAGATACAAAGATCTCATGTGTCTCTAGATCAAACAAAGACCAACCCTTCTTAGCATAAGGGTAACCAATAAAACACACTTTCGACTCCGACTAGCAAACTTATCTCCATCTCGCTTCTGGTTATGGGCATATGCAAGACACCCAAAAATCCGAATCTCATTATACAAAGGAGCTTTGCCAAATATGATTTCATAGGGACTTTTTCCTTTGTGTAACTCTGATGGTGTTCTATTAATCAAATATGCAGCACTTAACACACATTGACCCCAAAAATCCTTTGGAAGATTTGCCTGTAAAATTAAAGCGCGTGCCACATTCAGTATATGCCTATGCTTCCGCTCAACTCTCCCATTCTGCTGAGGAGTTCCAACACAAGAAGTCTGATGAATCATACCCTCTCTACGGAAGTACCCCTGCATTCGCATGAACTCGCTCCCATTGTCACTTCGTACTATCTTCACATGCTTGTCAAACTGTCTCAAGATAAGCGCAAAGAAATCCAACATAGTTCTCCCAACCTGGGTTTTGTCGACCAGAAGAAACACCCAGACAGCTCGAGAGAAATTATCCACAATAGTGAGGAAATAGTAAGATCCACACAAACTTCGTGTTCGATATGGCCCCCATAGATCACAGTGTATCATCTCGAAACATTCTTTACTTTTGTTTGAGCTTAAAGGAAATTCACTGCGACATTGCTTCGATCGGAAACATATGTCACACCCAGACATACCGACACTACCACGTTCAACTACCGGTAATCTCCTAACCACTTTATCAGAAGCATGACCCATCCTCTTATGCCAAACTTCTAATGATTCCAATTTACCAACTTTCTTCACATTCTGAATCTTCTGAATACCTTGAAGAAAATACAATCCTTCTCTTCTTTCTCCCATTCCGATTGAGGCCTGCAAACCACAATCATATACAAGACACCCTGTCTTGAAGAACAACACGATACAACTCATCTCATCAATCATCTGTGACACAGAAATGAGATTACACTTCAATTCTTCCACAAAGAGAACACGCTTCAAAGTCAACTTCTCTGTCAAAATCACACTCCCTTCTCGATCAGCAATCACAGTATTTCCATTAGGTAGGCCAACCAAACATGGAGTGACTCTACATACGTTCACTAGAGCATTCAACGTACCAGTCATATGGTGCGATGCTCCACTATCAATTATCCACTCATCACCATATCCCTTATCACTCACTCGGTTTGAAGATTCTGGCTTCGACTTCAACATACTCAAAAGTCGATCCCATTCACCTTTCTTCAACCCGGTCGTTTCAGTGTGTTGCACAGACACATTCATGCGTGACACAACATGCGTATGTGCAACAACATTAGATTTCGCCATCAATGGAACGCCTTCTGCAATTCCTTTGTTCATCTTATCGAGAGCGCCTTCCACAACTCCATTTTCCTCGATTCTCATCTTCACAGGAATGTCCGTTGTTTTCCCAATACCCATAATCACCGAGATGATAATTGCGTCGGAAACGTCTTCTCGCGAACTAGATTCGATCGCAATCCCAAGAGCTCGCTGGCTCTGATACCATAAAGGATTTGGAGAGAATTATATTATTGAATCTCGAATTGTACAATGACGACTATAAGACTATTTATATGTACCCCATAAGTATCTTCTAACCTAATCTCTCTTAAAGAAATATTCTAATATAAATATATACATAATCTCCTAATAATAATGTACATATTTACATTAAAATAGAGTATAATACATAACATCCACTGTTTCTAATTTTATAGAAAAAACTAACTCAACATGGTGAAATTTCTCACGAGAAATAATATATTTTTCTTCTTCTTGGTGCTGGGTATTCAGTTATATACCTAAAGTTCACGATTAAACAAACTTCTGAAATCAGAAACTATATAAATCCTATGACTTATTAATTTTTTTACCATCTAAAAATCCATAAGATATAGAACTACCAGTAATACCAATGAGTTATTATTTACCACATTTATTTGTTTTCGTGTATCACTAGAATGGTGGCATTTTATTCCAAAACAAAAGTGGGCTTTTTCTTGATGTACGGTTTGTATTTAACATAGTAATTTATTTCCCCTCACTGATAAGTCATTTTCGGCAAACAAAATACGAGAAAATTAATGTTTATAGTGTTCCTTTTTCATATATAGAAAACACTGTTTCCATTTAACCTTCGGACCTACCAATATCCTTTGATAAATAAATATATCATATTATAGTGTTCCTTTTTCATATATCTTACATTACAATTGATAATATCAAATTACAGTATTTAGTATTTAGAAGTTCATCACTTCAAGATATTATACTATTTTGATAAATAAATATATTATATTATATAATAGAAATAATTTGGACTTATGGCATAAAAAAGTACCAATATTAAATCTATGATCATATATCCAAACTATCCTTACTTTCTCTCTCTATCGTCATATTTTTATCTAAGTTTTATCATTTTTTCTATGTCTTTTTTTTCTTGAATCTCTTCATTCTCTCTTATTTTTGGCAACAGAAGAAGTCTGATTCTCCGGCGGATGAGATAACTACGGTGCGGCGATAGTTTTTTTTTTTTTAACCATGAAGTGTTCTTGTTATTCTTGGTATTAAATTTTGATTCAAATCTCATGAAATTTTGATTCTTGTTCTGGGTTTACATCAAGTTTTGATTTTTGTTGGATTTTGATTTTATAAAATGTAGACAACATGAAATCAAAGGATTGTGTTGGGTTGAAGCATGGTTTTAGCATGATGGATAAAGTGATTGCATTTGTATTGTGATATGGAGAAGAAAGAAAGTGTTGTTTGTGAAGGAGGTCCTAAGAAGGAGAGATACTTCTGGTTAGAGTGTTGTGGATTCTGAAGGTAGAAAAGGAAGAACAACTGGGTATCTTGTTACGTAAAAAACATGAAGGTGCGTTTGGTTATCCACACTAACATTTTAGTTTGTACGTAAAACAAATATATTAGTTATACAAAACTAATTGTTAGCATACAAGTCTAGAATAACATATTTATTTAAAATGTAGCAGCACTAATTAAAATGTTAGCGAGTCCAAATAGAATGTTATAAATACAAATGTAATGAATATACCATTATTTTGTATAAAGACAGATTTGTATAACACATTAAATCATTCAAATATTTTAATTTAATTTGCAGGATAAGCAAATATGTTAGTAATACAAAATTAGTTGTTAGCATACAAGTCTAAAATAACACATGTATCTAAAATATTAGCAGCACCAATTAAAATGTTAACGAGTCTAAATATCATATGTGTTTAAATTGTTAACATCACTAGCTAAAATGTTAGCAGCACGACCTCAAATGGATACATATTCAAGATATTTTGAATCAAGATCTTTCTATATCTGTGACGTCATAATCTACAATCTCCTTGCAAATTGCCTTTCAAATATACGTGTCATCTGTTTTAGGAATATCTCCGTCTTTTTGCAGCCTCCAAAATAGCTTTACAAAACATTTTCTTTTTACCTAATTAAATTACCATTTGATATTTCCCCCTAATTCACTTTATATAATAATGATATCTTAAACATATACATTAATGTAGTCATTTTTTTCCAAAAAAATATATTAAACTTTATCAATTTTATAACTATAGAATAATCTTACCATCGTCTTTTCACGTACTTAAATTAAACAACTATACCTTTCAAATTAGATATAAATTTATCAGTTTCCAAATCACATCATATTAGTTACTGAATAAAAAATTTCTTTTGATGAGTTTTGAAAAATGAAAGATTATCTACACCTCAAAATGCTTTGATCAAAATTTGAGATGCTGTTGTCATCCATTTTACATGTTAGAGCACCCACAGCGGTGAAACGCGTGTGGGTGTCTTAACTATTCATTTTTTTTTTTAAAAAAAAATCTGGGGAAGAAAAAATAATAATAAAAAAATAACGGACCAATCCTGTAGCGCCACGTCGGTGCTACAGGACAAGAAACCGTATACAAATTAAGGATTTTAGTATGCGGTATACTAACTATTCTATGAGATCCACTATTATAAAATTAATTTTTTCTTAAGAGACCTTCCTAAAAACCCTTTAATGGACCTGCTCTTATAAAAAAATATCCATTTTCGCAAAGTGACAGCCTATCATCCCAATCCAACATGAATCTTCTTATAACAAATCGACTTGAAATTTATAATCCAAAAAAAATCCTGTCTTTAAATATGATTAATATCTAGTGTTTAATTCGTGTTGAACACATATGTTTTAATTATAAATATAAAATTTATAATGCATATTTTTAAAAAATATTATTTCTGTTTTGTGTAAATTTTAAATGTTAAATACTATAGCTTAGATATTTGATTTGAATTTGAATTTTGTTTTTTACTTTTAGATTTATTTGTTTCTGATTTTGATTAATTTTGCAATATTTAAGTTTATCTTTAATCTAAATTATATTTTATCTTTTGTTTTATAATTAAGATTTTGAGTATTATATATTAATCACAAAATCTTATAAATATTAGAATGATATTTTTATTGTATAATTAATATTAATCTATTTAAGTTAATATTGATTTTACTTTATATAAATAGAATGTAAAATTCATTCTATTTGAACGTAAGATCAAATATTTTTATTTTTATTTAAAAATTTGTAATATTAAAACTATTGTATTTGATTTAGTTTGATATTAAATTTCTAAATATTATGGTTTAGGTATTTGATTTGATTTTTATTATTTTAATATTTTTGTTTTAAGTATTTTTAAAATATTTTGAGTTTGTGTTTTAATCAGTTGAATTTTATTTATGAGTTTAAATTAAGATTTTAATTTTATATTTGAATCAAAATTATTTTAGTTTTTTTTGTTGTCAACGCAAATTATTTATTTTAAATTTTCTATTTTAGTTATTATGCAGATTTGTATCAAATAGACTATTTATTTGAAAATAAATGATAAAAATAAAAATTAGTATTTTTATATTTAAAATGTTATGTTTTTTAAAAGAAATTTTATATTGGTATATTAAAATTCATTATCTTTGATTTAGTTTTTATTTTAAATTTTAAATACTATGATTTAAATATTTTGTTTATTTTGGATTTCATTATTTTGTTTGTTTTAATATTTTTTAACTACTCCAAATATATGTTACGATTTATACTATTAAATAATTTATGTTACGTTCAAAGTTTATTATATACTAGTGTATAAAAATATGATAAAAGAAAAATTAATTTTAACTAAAGGTGTTTTTGCCATATTTACCACTAGTTTGTTGAACTTTATAATCATAGCGTAACTGTCAGTGAGTTTGATTGCTTGAAATAAAACTATGTGATTAATGCTGTGGACCTGTCTTCTGGTTTAAAATAAATTTAAAACCAAACCTCTTTTGTGAGAGGAACTAATTAAGGAGAAATGATCTAATTAAGTAAACAAAATCAATATAAAGTTTTGTTTTCCTTTTATAACCTTGTCAACATTTGGAAATCACAACCTAAAGCCATCGTCTTAAATTTCCAACTTCGCTCCCAACCTCTTTCTGATTCATCATCATATATACATATATACATACATATCCAGAGACCTATATATATACACATATACTACATAAAGCCTGGTTGAAAGCTTACGCAGTCTCACATTTAAGCAACCTTTCTCTCTCTCTCTCTCTCGATTTCTCTGATTCTCTTTTCTGAGAAATCTCAGTTTCAGAGCTTCAGGTTCTTTATTCTTTTTCTTCTTCAAGTCGATCTAAATCTGCATGCTTGATCTACCACTCTCTCGATCTGCATCCATTCATCTCTTATTATTAATTTCCACTTCCTATTTTTCAAATAATTATCAATAAAAATCCAGAGAAATGAATTTGCTTCGAAGTTTGTGATCGGAGATACGTCCCGGAGTGATCGGTGTTAAAAATAAAAATGCGGGTGAAGGAGCTGCATCCTCTCTGCTGTATCACTCTTGAGAGTCCACACGGGATTGATGATGATAACAAGCCGCCGCCGGAGCCGGTGACAAATTTGACTAGGTCCAGGAGTCTTCCAGCGACGTCGTTAACCGGTGGATCCGACCGAAAGAACCTGACCTCGGTTGGATCGGTGGCTGGGATCTTATACAAGTGGACCAACTTCGGCAAAGGATGGAGATCTAGATGGTTCCTCCTCCGCAACGGAATCTTATCTTACTCTAAGATCCGGCGACCGGAGAATTTAAATCTACTATCTCCATCGGACGATGTGAGGCTAATCGGTGATATCTCCGCCGATCGTCTCACCAGGATGGATAGTTGCAGTGGTCGCCGGAAACAGCAGAAAACCGTCGGCATTGTTCATCTTAAGGTATAAATATGCATACATTGATAGAAAAAACCCAATTAAATTTGATTTTCGATTTTCACCTGAGATGAGATTATCATTTTGGTGATTTATTGATTTCTGTTCTTGATTCATCATTAAATTGTTTGTTTGCACCAGATTGTGATTTTCTGGGAAAACGAAACGCTTTTTTATCACTCATAGTTAAGAGGAAATTACCAGAGGTTCATAGAATTGTTCTTTGTGTTCTTTGACGGAAATATAAACCCTAAATGTGGTTTTTATTTTTTACTTTTACAATCGTCCTATCATCCTTCTTCTTGACCGGTGTCTTTATAGTTCTTTATACTTTTTCAAATGGAAAATTCTGATTTCGAATTTGCTTCTTCTGTATTAATATTAATCTGTTTTGGTATTATTTTTGCCAGCTTTGAACTTGCTGTTAATCTCTTAGTGGGTCACATCAACAGGTGCTTGCTTGTTTGGTTTTCAAAATTTAAAATCTTTTTGTTGGTTGCTACAATCTGGTTTGTAGGTTTAGGGTTTTGTTCAGTGGTCACATTGTTTTTGTTTCTTTGCTTCTTTTCAAATTGGTTTCTTATTAGTGTTTTTATGTGTTAGGTTCAGTTTCTAACTTTTTTTCTTCTTCCTATTGGTTTTCAAGATTAACCCAGCTGCCATCCGTCAATAAAATTTTGGATTCTTATTTTTTGAACTTTTTCTTTTGGGGAAAAAGCCAAGAATCTTATAAACATATGTCAATTTAAGTCACTAGAACTATGAGCTTTATTCAGTTGCATAACTAAAAACAAGTATTTGCCCTTGCATGTTGCTTGCTTTGATAGATAAGTGTATACGATTTTAACTTTTCAATGCCATCTTTTTTTTTTTTTACTTTGGAATTCCTTGACCAAGAAAACTATCTATAAATATTGTTCAATGAAATGGGGCTATGTGTAGAGTATTATTCTGTGGATTCAATTATATACATCTACAAAATATAGTTATTTTTGAACATGTTTTGGTGCGTAGAATTAGTCGTTTGGAAATAATGGTGAGTGGGGTCTAGCCAATTATTAAAAAAAAAACTGTTTTAACATGCTTGTTGCTTGACAATGAGAAAATGATGGGTTGTTCTGATTTTTTTTTACCGGCATATTCTTTGTTGAATTTCAAGAATTTTATATTTGCTTAATCAAAATATCTGATCCAGACATTAGCTTTAAGATTTTGTTTTGTTTTTGCTTGTAGATAATAACTCGTCTTTCTCAACTTAATAAATCTAACGTGCCTTATCCAGTCTAAAGTAATTTCTTCATGGACCCAGTTTGATTTGTTCCTAGTTCCATTCTGCAACTTCAGACTTTTCCAAGTTATTCTTTTGAATTTGTAGGGTCCTTTTTGCTTTTTTTTTACAGGATGGAACTTTGAGATCTTTTTCTGTTTTCTAGTTGGACGAATTTGTGGTCTCTACTTTTCATTTTTGTCTTCTTATTGGTTTGATCAAGTACTTGAGCCTGTAATTAGATCTCTATGTTTTTTCTCCAGCAGGTTTCTTCTTTCAGAGAAAGCAAGTCTGATGATAGAAAGTTCTATATCTTCACAGCGACTAAGACTCTTCATCTGAGGACTGATTCTATAAGTGATAGAGCAGCTTGGTTACAAGCTTTAGCATCTTCAAATTGCATTCTTCCTCTCCGGTCACTTAATGGGGATTTCTCCTTCACGTCACCAAAGGATTTGTCCATATCAACCGAGACACTAAAGAAACGGTTGCACGAAGCGGGAATGAACGAGGATCTTGTAAAAGAGTGCGAGCAGATCATGCTATCTGAGTTTTCTGAAATGCATGAACAAATCAAACTTCTTCATGAAGAACGGACGAATTTGTTTGACGCATTGAGGCAGCTTGAGGTAAACTTAATGTATATGGTCTCGGTTGAGGCTTGGTCTCTGTTGTGTCTGTGCGACGAAACTGGTCTTGACTTTGATGTTCATAAGAAGAGTATTATTGTGTTTCTTTCCAAAACTATATATATTCAAAGTCCCTATTGCCTCCTTGAAGTTTAGCTCCTTGAGTACACAAAATAGGTCATAGTCATATAACATTGTATAACAATAGGTACACAGAGAAGGGATTGCAAAAGTTTTGGACAAATACGAATTGATGCCTGAATGTTTGTTTCACGTTTCGTTTGTCCTTCTTTCATGAAGGATGTGTACACCTTGGTGTTGATAAATTCTGAGTTTGTTACATCTTAATGAAAGCATAAGACAAGTTCATGCTCTCTATCAGTGTGTGCAATTGGAGTGGCATCTATCGTGCTCCTTATCAGTATTTTTATCATGTTGGCTACTTAGTGATGGGAGTTTTCTTTTGTGTAGGCAGCTAATCTCGAAGCTGGAGCATCAGGAATCGATGACAATGTATACCAATTAACAAAGCATGAATTTTCAAGCCTTGGTCGTGGAAAGTATAGTGGTACATGCTCTAACGCTTAATCTCTCTTCCTTCTCTGCTCCAGTGTTGCTTTTCTTTAAGTTCTAGTTATGAAGATTCTCTTGCATCAGGATATTCTATTATTCGTTCTCTCAATGTCCCTTTTTGTTCTTTTGATATTTGTATAACGCATTGAATGCTTTCAGCTTTTCGCGCTATTTTGTTCAATTGCATAGGCTTCCTTTGTGTGTTTGCTTGACATTATTTGGTTTCTAGAATGCAGCACAACAGCTTCATCTGATGATAAACAAGAGTTTGAGGATGTGTCTGAGGAAGATGAGCCTTCCTTCCACGACACAAAGGAGTACTTTCATGATCCTAACGTTGGTTCTGAATCCAATCTATCGAACTCTGGATGTGCGGATATCAAGAGAAGAACAAAACTTCCTGATCCAGCTGAAAAAGAGAAAGGTGTCAGTCTCTGGTCTATGATAAAAGACAACGTTGGAAAAGATCTCACCCGAGTCTGCCTCCCTGTGTATTTCAATGAACCAATATCATCCCTCCAAAAGTGCTTTGAAGACTTGGAGTACTCGTATCTTCTGGACCGAGCATATGAATATGGAAAATCTGTAAGTGAAAACAAACACTATTTACTTATATTGCTTCACTACATTCTCTTATATCTTAAATTGACTTAAGCCTGTTGTTGGATTACTAGGGGAACGGTCTCCTAAGAGCTTTAAACGTTGCTGCTTTTGCGGTCTCTGGTTATGCTTCCACTGAAGGCCGGCACTGTAAGCCCTTCAACCCTTTGCTTGGAGAAACATATGAAGCTGACTTTCCTGAAAAGGGAATTCGTTTCTTCTCTGAAAAGGTATTTCTTTCAACACAAAAGTTAGAATGTGATGGATATAAATGTCAGAATTCTCAAGACTATGTAATATCATTCTTTTTAGGTCAGCCACCATCCAACTGTTATCGCCTGCCACTGTGAAGGTAAAGGGTGGAAGTTCTGGGGTGACACTAACCTCAAATCAAAGTTTTGGGGGAGATCGATTCAAGTCGAGCCTGTCGGAGTTTTGACTCTGGAGTTTGATGATGGAGAAGTATTTCAATGGAGCAAGGTATATATAAAGTTATAAACTACAACTTTCGAGTCACTATTGCGGTTTCTTTTGGCCTTGAAGTAACTTTATAGTTATCTTTGTTCTTAGGTAACATCAACTATATACAATATCATACTAGGTAAACTCTACTGTGATCATCATGGGGTGATGCAAATCCGTGGGAACCGCCAATATTCTTGTACGCTCAAGTTTAAGGAACAATCCATTCTTGAGAGAAATCCACACCAGGTGAGTCGCATCGATATGCTCTGTTTATGTAATCTCATGTACTCGAAACAACACATATGTGAGCAAATATACATTGTATAGGTAAATGGTTTTGTAGAAGACGTGGCTGGGCTAAAAGCTGCAACAGTATTTGGTAAATGGGATGATAGCCTTTACTATGTTGCTGGAGATGGAGTCAGCAAGACGAAAGTCATCGATCCCGCATCAAATGCCTCGTTACTGTGGAGAAGGACCAAGCCACCGCCTAATGTAACTAGATACAACTTAACCTCATTCGCCATTACCCTGAACGAGCTAACACCTGGTTTGAAGGTATGTTACAAATGATATAATCTTGTTTTTTTTTTTTTTATTGTATATGGATTCTTGTTTCTTCTAGACATGCTATGTCTAAACCTTTTTCTTATAGCCTTTTCTGATCTTGTTGTTAATTTCGATCATGGACTTAGGAGATACTTCCTCCCACAGACTCTAGGCTAAGACCAGATCAACGGCATCTCGAGAATGGTGAATATGAGAAGGCGAACTTAGAGAAACAACGGTTAGAAAGAAGGCAAAGAATGGTAACGCCACCTTTAACATTTCAACATTTCACTTGTCCATGAACTTGTATCTGAATTGGATTAACTTTCAGTGAAGTCATGTTTTAAGATATCTTGTTGCTTGGTTTCTGTGCAGTCGCGGCAACTTCAAGAAAGCGGGTGGAGACCGAGATGGTTCGAGAAAGAAGGAGAAAATGAAACCTTCAAGTACACGGGCGGTTACTGGGAAGCACGAGGACACAGGAATTGGGATGATTGCCCAAACATATTCGGCGAGTTCACGGAAGAGCAGCTAGCTGATTCTGCTTAAAAGAGCCTTTTAAGTTTCATTTCCAGGTACTTAACTCATCTTACCAGATCTTGTAACCACCTAAACATAAGGTTTTTGATTAATTATTTCATTTCTTGCATCCTGCTTAAGAGAAGATTATCATCCGGACAACATTGGAGTTGTTTTACACAGAAGAAACGTTTTCTCCACATGGGAGTATCAAAAGCCAATTTCTTCAGCTTGAAAAAAGGGCAAAGAACAAGATAATCAGAAAGGCTTTTGGTTATATACTTTTTTTGCAAGGATGTGTAATCTTTTTATCTCCTAAAAAGAGTGGTCTCCTTTTGGTAGAGAGTCTCTGTAAAGTCTTATCTGTCTCTTTCATTCTGCATCTCTCTCGTTAAATAGTTGAGATTAATGTTAGGTTGGACATATATTTGGGCAAGTTCATTGTGATCCATTTGTATTTAACTAAAAAACATGTGAGGAGTAATAAATAAATCCAGGCAAAGACTCTTTCCTTCAAATCAAGATTCTAGAGTTGCTCCTTGTAATAAAATCAAATATCAATGTTCAAAAAAAAAAAAAAAATCAAAATATGCTTAACCAAAAATAGATTTAAAACCAAAACCAAAATCAAAATCAAACCGGAAACAAATTAGCGGACCAAAAATCCCGTCAAAAGTCAAAACTTTAAAACGATGAAATAGCAAAATCGAATCTCGCAACCTGCCTTGTCATCGTCTCCTCTATTAAAGAATAAAGATAAGCAGAACTCGTAGCTAGTGGATCAGTAATTTGAATTGAGAGGAAAAGGAAGAAGAAGAAGAAGCAATCGCAACTTCAAAAAATGTCAGTCGTTGACTATCAAGCTGATATCTATCTAGACGCACGCCCCACTTATCCCGCCGATTGGTACTCCAAGCTCGCCGCTCTCTCTCAACATCACCATCTCGCCTGGGACGCCGGAACCGGAAACGGCCAAGCCGCAATCGGCGTCTGTATTACCTCCCTGCTTCACATTTTTCCGATCTAAGTTTTTACCATGCGATCTCTGATTTTATAACGTTTTTTGCCAGATCGCGGAGCATTATGGCAGAGTTGTCGCGACGGACGTGAGCGATACGATGTTAAATCTGGGGAAACCGCATCCGAAAGTAACTTACCACCACACACCGTCGTCGATGACGGACGACGAGATGGTGGATCTGATCGGAGGAGAGAACTCCGTGGATCTAATAACGGTTGCCACCGCCGTACACTGGTTCGATCTCCCGAGATTTTACACAATCGCGAATCGTCTCCTCCGTAAACCGGGAGGAATCATCGCCGTGTGGAGCTACAACACGGGCATGATGGTGAGTCCTGAGTTCGACTCGGTGATGACTCAGTTCAATGAGAAAACGCTGCCGTATTTTAAATTTCCAGAGTGTCAATATTTTTTGGACGGATACAAATCGTTACCGTTTCCATTTGAGAGCGTGGGCCTGGGCTCAGAGGGTAAGCCCCTGGAGTTGGAGATGAAGAAAACGGTGTCGTTTGAAGGATTCTTGCGGATGCTGCGATCGTGGTCTGCCTTTGGCGCGGCTAAGGAAAAAGGAGTCGACTTGTTGTCGGAAAATGTAGTGAACGAGCTCGAGACGGCTTGGGGTGGATCCGAGCTTGTACGAACCATTGTTTACAAGACGTTTATGCTCGCAGGAACCGTTAAAAAGTAGAACAGCGTAATAATTGTTATTAACATCTGAAAATGATGTAAATGTAAAATTTTTAAGAAAGATAACATTGTCTTATTAAATTATTATTTTCTGTTTCAGCAAAATCTTCCTTATAGTCTGTACAGTTTTTTTTTTTTTTCAAAAAGAGCTTTCATATATAAATTGCAAGAAAAAAATTACAAGCCTAGAGGCTAGAGTATTTTACGACATCAAAAGCCACAAATTTAAATTTCAGTCGAAACACAAAAGCTTAAATGGCTAGAACGAAAAAGATAGTAAGATAGAAATCGAGTTTTCCGCTTCGACTACAATAAAAGAAAATAGAGGTAACCATGCTAGCTACGACCACCTCTATTACCTCGACCACGGTTTCCACGACCTGATGCAGGTGGTTGCCACTGCATTTCTTTGACCTTCGCAGACAGTTTTACATGCCTTTCTCGGAAAATTCTCTTACCCGTTGGAGTTAGAAAATTCTCCTGATCTGGTTCCATATCAACGTCAACATCTATATTATCTTCTTCGTCCTCAGATTCCAAAGACGAAAACCTGTTGTTCCCAAAGTTGCACTAGATAAAGATCTACGAAGAGGACGCTCTACTTGAATAGCTAGAGGAGATACCTCCTTAGTGATGATGATCTCATTCGATATAGCCAAGCCATTGTTTTTAATTAAAGTAGGAGAAACAGTCGTATTTGAAGACTTAATTGAAGAATCTTTTGTCATTGGTGTGACAATTCTTGTCGGCGTAGAAGAAATCAAAGCATTAGTTTCTTGAGCACAAACCGAAGAGGTCATGATTGGAACACTAATTCTTTGTTCCGAACTCTCCACTTCTATAATAGGAAGCAATGCAACAATAGGGACCTTACTATTGTCACTTATGAGATGTGAAGAATCCCCATAGCTAACAATAATCGTTGGAGCTGAAGTGGTTTTTTTGTTTAAAAGAAAACAACGTGATGCTTTATGTCCTAATTGTCCACAACCAGTGCACGTTGTTGGCAGCCACAAATAAGACACATCCACCATTGTGATTGAATCACTGCTATCAGTTAAAGACACTCTTTTAGAGAAAGGTTTATCAAGATTTACCTCCACTAATATCTTTGCTTTTCCCATTAGAGTTGGGTCTAGTCATGGCTTTTCAGTCAACAAAGGTTCACCAATACCCGAAGCAATCCACTTGATACCCAAAATCGAATAGAGCTGATCCGGTATATTAAGAAGAGTCAACGAAATAGGCACAATAATTATCTCTGGGATAGAAATAGTAGCTGCAGGAGACCAAGGGGATACGAACAACAAGCAGTCATCAACATGCCATAAACCTCTCTGGAGGACCCATTTACGGGTTGATTCATCAGGGATATGAAATAAGTAAGTTGATTCTCCTAGTTTCCGGGTAAAGATCTTACATTTTTGACCCCAAATCCTAGTAACTACCGCCTGAATTTGTCCTCATGTCGGAGCCAAACAACGATAAAACTGCCCAACCACATATTCTTTTTGATTGTCTAAACCACTTAGAAGAACATGGCTCAGAATTCGTACCTTTGGAGTTCCGTCCTCCATATATTCTGGAATTGTAACTCTATGTAGATTCCTCAACGATGGATTCATCCATGCTGCCCAAAGGTATTCCTTGGACAAAGCTTTCAAAGATGCTTGTTGAGACTCCAATTCTCCCAAGTATTTTGAGACTTTCGAAGACTTGTGAACCAAACCAGAATGTTAACCATGGATTCCAGACTTGCCCGAGAGAGGAGGCCACTGGGAAAGTAAGGGCTCGACCTTCTGCTGCACATCTACTCCTTGAGGAAGAGTAGGAGATAAGATCGGTAGAGGCTTTGACCAAGCTCCCAAAGGGGTTGAGAATGTTGACTTCTTATGCTTATTCATGTCTTCATCAGAACGTATAGTTTCTATAGTTATGTGATTATTAACTATAGAAGCAGGAGCCTCATTCGTAGTTGAATCACATACCACTGGTTGTTCCGAAACGAGAGACAAAGGGACATCAGGAAGCTTGGAAACAAGCAGAGGAGACTCCATTGAAGAGGGATTCATCGAATTTGGAGAGGACCATCGATTCAGCAATGGCCAGCCACTGCAACTACGCCTTTCACTACAGGGAGTTCCCCATTGACGGCATGCTCCGACGAAGATGAGAGAGTCTAGCGCCTAGGCGGATTAAAACGTAATCACCATGGTTCATGAGAGTCTACCGCCTAGGCGGGGCCTAAGCGGCCGCCTATAACGCTTTTTAGAATAGAGTTTTTTCTATCAATTTTTTTGAAGGACATTCGCGTTTGAAATTAAATAGGTTATCTAATCGTGATATTTGAGTTTATATTTTGCATATTGCTCTAGCTTTAGTTTTTTTTTTACCATTTTCAGTGGTCTACTGTTGGTTGTCTAGAAATTTTTAACAGGTACGTCTATTTTTCTTTTCTGATTTCTTGCCTTTTAAAGAGTTTTATATTGGGTGCAAATGGTTGACATATTAGATAAACAAAATTTAGTGGAATTGGCTATTCCACTCAATTTCTCTAAAACCATTCCATTTGACATTTTTATTTTTTAGTAGAATATAATGGGACCCACATTTTAAGAGAAAAATCTCAAAATTATGTTGGATTTTAATCCTCTTCTATAGGGAAGAGGAAAAATCTACCATAACAAATTTTCTATTTTATTTAATATTTACTATAACTAAAAATAAAATAATATCTATTTTCTTGTTATATATAAATAATTTCGAATTTGATTTTTTTTTTTAAAATAATCAAAGATTTAGTTGCAATAAATTAGATATTTTTGGATTTACTAAATTTTTTAATTCAAATAATTAACTAATCATTTTTTTGTAGTTAATTGTAGATTTAAACATTTAAATATTATAAATACTATATAAACTAATATATATTTTACCAAACATAATTTATTTCAAATATCTTGCCACCCCCGCCTTTCCTTTCTTTTGTTAATTTAGTTCCATACATGGTCAAAGTCTGGTGTGGAAATCAAAACTGAATTCAATCCGAAAAAAACAGTACTAAACCAAATTTGGAACAAACAAGAATATTTGAACTAATCATTTTATATCCGAAGAACTGAATCCGAACCAAACCAAAAATCTAATCTAATAATATAATGAGAAACCATTTCTCTCCTCCTGCTGCCATGTGTCCTCTTTGTCTTTTTGTATATTACAGCGCAGAACAAGCCCCATAACTCTGAAAAACACTACAAAAAAAAAAAATCAGCCCAATAGTTACGAGCCGTTCATCTTCTCCCTCATCTACCTTCCTCCTCAATCGACACAGCTTTCCACATCCACATCGCCTGACACCGTTACATGCCTTAAATCAAGCTAATTAACTCCCCCTTTTTCCCCCTTCAATTGTAGTTAATGGGGACACAGATTGGAATAAAACTCATTCAATGACCCCGTAACTTACCACCCTCCCACCATTCTCATACCAGTTTTCAATGGGGTCCTATAAATCAACAGCTTTAAACTGGCTCATACCTCCTCTCAAACCTTGGCAAGTATCCCCACTACACATACATAAACCTCTGCGCTTTTTCACATACGACCTTCCCGGACATTTCTCAAGTTGACTTCGTCACGATACCACCGCCGTCTGCATAAGCTACCTTCGACGATTTACTCCTGGGGGCGGAGCTCTCAACAGCTGGTTGGCTGACTCCTTCGCCACTGGTATGCAAGGTTTTAGGTCTTGGAAAGCTTTTAACAAAATGTAAGAGGTGACTTTAAATCAAAATTTATTCATGCAGCTTCTTCCTTTCCTGAGTAACTAATATCTCTATATTTCAGTTTGGCTGAGCTGCTCGAGTTAAGTCACAATGGAAACAATAGAGTAATTGACATGCTTGTGGGGATATCTACGATTGGAACATATTATTTCAAGGTAAATTGATTAATATTAGTTATGCTGAAAGATCTGCTTATTTTACCTCCTGCTAATGATTTGGATAGATACATAAAATGAAATTTTCATTCTTTATTGGTAGATTGATCTATCCTCAACAGCTATCGCTTCCAGCTTCAGGAAAGCAGTTTCTGATGGCAAATAAGTCGAAGTTTATCATCCAAAAGATGTTGCAAGATCTCTTTTAAGAATGATATCAAATAAAAATTATCAGGTCGGCTCCTGTAAACATTTCCATTCAGTTTACAAATCTCAGAAGCTTATGTTTTTTTTCTTCCCTTTTTCCTGATGAGATTTGTAACATTCTCTTTACATATTGCTTACTTGAATTCGGCCTAAACCGTATTTTCTTTGGTGCATTTTTCATCGGCGAGCTTGAGCACACGACGGACACTACGAATGGACACTACAACTTTTCCCAGTCAATTACGTTTGTAATCGATTTCTTCTTGGCCAAACTACCGGCTTGTGTTTCTCTTTTGATGCACATATTTCAGAAAAACAGTTGTTCGATCAAGGTAAGAACTTATACATTGGAGAAGTCAGTCAAGAAAGTTGGATTATTTTTAGAGAAGAAATATATCCTGGAATCGCAAGAATCTTTTGTTGGCAAACATCATTCTCTACGTCTCAAACACAAACTTATGGCGGAGAGCTTCTCTTCCCAAATTTAGAGGTCACTAAATAACAAACAGAAATCAACATTCTTTAGATAATCAACTCTGAGAAGCAAAAGGAAAACATTGAATTCATGTTTTCTGTCCTTTTCTTTCAGGTGAAACTCAAAAAGAGTTGGTCAGACTGCGCAGCGACCGATAACATCTTAAGACC
Source organism: Orychophragmus violaceus (assembly GCA_030180135.1). NCBI lineage: Eukaryota > Viridiplantae > Streptophyta > Magnoliopsida > Brassicales > Brassicaceae > Orychophragmus > Orychophragmus violaceus. Next base: position 13,664,568 of record CM058239.1, on the reverse strand, counting down.
AGTAAAAAGAAATGCAATTTTGTTCTTCACCAGACACTTTAATGCATCTTTGGATGAAACAAGCACTCATTTTAGATGCCCTGTGTTGAAAGGAGAACTGTTGGTGGCAAAAAAAAATAAGCCTCTTTTTAATTTTTCCATCCCAACAATATGCACATATCGCACAAACTCTGATCAGATGGGCTTCTGATTGTCACATTACAGGAAAAATTCTGCTTGCCAATGGAATTGAGAAGCTGATAAGAACTGCTAAGGCTAACAAAGAAAAGGGACAAAACAATCTTAATATATACGAAGGATTTCATAATTACA
>CM058239.1:13643316-13663756 GCA_030180135.1 Orychophragmus violaceus | reverse complement strand
TCGCAGCCAACGTCTGGATTCTTTCGAAATATGTTGATATATTTCGACCATTCCGGTTCCGGTTTCTCTACATCCTTAATAACCCACATACACAACGTCATGGTAGACAGTGTATTCAAACTACCAGTATAAGTCTGACTAATCATACCTAATTGACCCTTGTAGTTTATTAATGTACATTCACCAATGAAATCTCTATATATAAATTTAAATGTCTCAGACCTAACATCAAAGCAAACTATCATAGATAATAATCCCGATTGTTTTGCAAAGTAATACAAAACCCCGTCGATGCATATCCCCCTTTCAGGCACATGATTATTAAAGTGGTTTACCGGACAATGGATTTTCCTCCAGGAATCATTTCCAGTTCCTAGTGTCAAAATTTGATACGGATCTTCTTTTTCATCATAAGATGCAGAAAATCGAATGGACAACACCTTGATTTGTTTGTCAATCGGATCATACCCTAAAAAGGGTATCCAATTAATCTCCAGGCTACCTTTAGGTAAAGGTAAGTTCACAAACTGTCCCGTGCTAGGGTTACATATGATTATATAACTATCCTCTTGCGGCGTACGCCTATATCCATAGAAACAGACCAAACCAGAGGCATGATCACACAAATCTACCCAACTGTTGTCTCTAATGAAATTCATGTGCAAATCTGCGGTTACTTCAAGAGACGACGAGTTTTCATATGGATTGTGAGGCTGAGGCGACGTCAATAAACACCGACCATCGCCTTGTTCTACGGCGAATAAAAGACGCGGCCTAGTCAAGGACTTGGTCCGAAACAAGTCGGTGAAATGTGCACTGCCAATCATGGATCCCCATGGCTTTGACACGCAACGAAACCTCGCGATTGACTTTGCAGGCAATCTCAAGAGTATCTCCATGACGAGATCAGTCGGGAGGGTATATGAGTTTTCTCTAATCATTTTTGAGTTGGAATTTCAAAATGTGTGTATGTTGGTTCTTCTCTAGTCTAGGCATTTTAAAGGCAATCTAAGCTATTTGTTTCAAGGTTATTTTTGGAAAAATATATTGGAATATATTATTGGAAAATATGGTAAACAATATTTCTAGGATATTGCAAAGATTGAGATCTTCATAATATTTGTATGAAATCTGTATCTTAAAGAAATATTATTTTTGACATAATCCTAAGTTTCCAAAGAAAATAGAGTGATTTAGTAAATAAATCTGTGTGTATGTTTTAGTGTAAGATATCTCTATCTATAATCTTATATATAAAGATGAAGAGTCCTCTCCATATCTTGCCACATGACATAATATTAATTGTAGATTTAAACATTGAAATATTATAAATACTATATAAGCTAATATATATTTTACCAAACATAATTTATTTCAAATATCTTGCCACCCCGCCTTTCCTTTCTTTTGTTAATTTAGTTCCATACATGGTCAAAGTCTGGTCTGAAAATCAAAACTGAATTCAATCCGAAAAACAGTACTAAACCAAATTTGGAACAAACAAGAATATTTGAACTAATCATTTTATATCCGAAGAACTGAATCCGAACCAAACCAAAAATCTAATGAATATAGTTACATCTATAGAAATATTAACTATATTTAGATTTAATTTGAACGGACTGGGTTTAAATGGGGTGAATTTAATATGGGTGGGTTTAAATGGGATGGGGTGAATTTAACGGGTGGATTTACCCATATTAACATTGATTACACATATTTAAATGAGGTGAGTTTGTAAGTTGTAACCAAACGCAGAACCAATTCAATACATTACTTAAACTAGGAAAACGCGGAACCCATTTAAATATGGATAAACAATACATTATCTAACCATTTGTTTCCACAATATTTCATTAGCTTACATTACAAGAAAAGTGCTCCTTAGCTACAAACTTTTTCCGTAGCTATGAGCCAAAATTCATAGTTATTTTGTCATTTTCTACATATAGTTGCGAACCTTATCCGCAAATATGAGCTCACAGATATCGTCACTTCGTAGCTATTCCTAGCTCAGCTCCTGAGCTACGACATCGCTACGACTTAATTTGTGGCTAATTGCTACGGATAGCAAAAAAACACTGGTCGTGGCTATTTTCCTAATTATAGATCAATGTTACAACTTACGAACTTACAAGTCTATAACTAGTTAAACATAAATACTCTAATAGAAAACATTTTTTGTATTTCTAATTAAAATATACTATGGTTTCATTAATTACTAAATAATACTCTGTTGTTCTAGCATTTTTCACACATATTAATACATAAATCTCTACTATATCTTTATTTAATACACTATATAATCTTTTCTTTCTAATTAATAAGGTATAAAAGTAAAGACAAAATTGAGATTTAGTTTAAAAATATATGTTGGAAATACATAACAACACTCGTGAAACAAAAATAAAGTTCTAAAACCACATTCTTTATGACATGGAAGAGTATATTTTATACTTTTCTAAATGCTAAAATGTAGTAGATGAAATACTATGGTTTCATTAATAACCGCTATTTGCAGTGATTCCTTCCACACCTTCCGCAGGGAGAGAGAGAGAGAGAGAGAGAGAGAGAGAGAGAGAGAGAGAGAGAGAGAGAGAGAGAGAGAGAGAGAGAGAGAGAGAGAGAGAGAGAGAGAGAGAGAGAGAGAGAGAGAGAGAGAGAGAAATTGTGATCAGCCAAATGATAAGGCGGATGAGGCAAAAGAATCAGAACAGAAGGAGAAGGGCAAAGGCCAGGACCATATGGAGGAGAAGCAAGATGATAATGAAGATATGATTATGGCAGTGCATTTTAAACCCAAAGAAAAAACAGAAGAACAGAAAATTATACACCTCTTTCAATAACTTGATTGTTTATCAGAGAATATACAAATAGCTTGTATATTAAATATAGCTTTTTAATTAGCCGATTTAGGCAAGCAATCAGGTAAATACATCATCATATAAAAGACTCACAAAATCAATTTTGTTAATGCTCTCAAGCGTACAACCATTTTGTTATAGGTGAGCTTTAGATAATGTTGCTGATGTGGTCGTTGGTTAGACGCTTCAGTTTTTGATGGGCTGATATTCATACATTTTCATGCATTTAGGCTTGTATATAGTTCTTGTTTTGACTTCTTTTCTCCATCATTCATACTATTTTGTTGAGTCATTGTCGCATCTAGAGTCTAGAGTTGCTTAGGACTAGGATTAGGCATTCTAGGCTTGCATTTGGAGTGTTTCTTGTGTGTTTGCAGGTGAATGGAGGTGTCTAGGAGCATTGGTGAGCCTGGAAGTGGAGTCTTGAGCTCAGAAGACCAATACGACCCAGCAGAAACTCATATTGGCCACCATATTGGCGAGCCTGGCCAATACGACCCAGCAGAAACTCATATTGGCCACCATATTGGCGAGCCTGGCCAATACGACCCATCAGAAACTCATATTGGCCACCATATTGGCGAGCCTGGCCAATACGACCCAGCAGAAACTCATATTGGCCACCATATTGGCGAGCCTGGCCAATACGACCCATCAGAAACTCATATTGGCCACCATATTGGCGAGCCTGGCCAATACGACCCAGCAGAAACTCATATTGGCCACCATATTGGCGAGCCTGGCCAATACGACCCAGCAGGAAGTCATATTGGCCACCATATTGGCGAGCCTGGCCAATACGACCCAGCAGGAAGTCATATTGGCCACCATATCGGCGAGCCTGGCCAATACAGATCCCATATTTTCACTTGGATCCGGGTCAACACCCGGTTTGTTCCGGGTTGACCCGGCTCGCACCCTATTGACTATTTAAGCCAAAAACCTATCTCTTTTTGTTTCTTAAGCTGTTTTTGATGTTCTAAACTCTTTTGTAAGAACAAATTTGATTCCTTGGATTAATCTAGTACTTTTTTTGGTGATTATTTGCTTCAATCTTTCTACTTCCTCTAATCTCCTATGATCAACACTATTTCTATGGATTTTGTTGTTCATAGAATGATTAGTGAGTAGTCCCCTTTTGAGCTTTTGGGTTAGGAAGATTTGAGTGATTAGGGGTTGAATCTTGATGTCTAGGGCTTAGATTTGATTGATCCTTTCTCATTAGATGTTCTTAATGCTAGATTAGGCTTAGCTATCCTTGATCTAGAACCTTGGGATTTTATTGTACATAAAGTGTTCGATGAAATGCTAGCTAGAATTTAATGAGAGCTTTACATTCTTATCCAATGACAATTGATGTGTAAGGTGTTTAGTAGCTAAAGGACTTGTGTTAAATGCGTGCTCGCTTGTTATTAGCCAACGAGAGTTGATGTTTAATGCTTGATTAGCATAGGGTTAATGACATGAGAATGTATTGACTTGAATTGGTGTTCCTAAGCTAAAGGATTAGCATTTTAATGTTGTGTTTGACATCTTGATTCAATGCCTAGTTGCTTAGATCAAATTTCCTATACCCAAGAGCTTGATCTTTAATCATCTATTTGAATTATCTTATTTGTTCTCTCTTACTTGACTCTATTGCTTGATATTGTCAATTGCACTTAGGATATTAGAATTTCAACTCGAATTGGTATTGCTTGACTCTAGAGGTTTAGTGTATTCCTATTGGTTTTATCCGTCCCAGAATAGGTTCGATACCTCAAAGCTACTTCGATAAGCTTGAGGAATTGGTACCTCAAAGGATTGCAAAATCCTTGTTACCATGGGCCTATAGATGTTTCAGCATATGTTGTCACCTTCATAACCTTAAGATCCTCTATATGGTCTACAAAGACTTTAACTCTTCTATTATCTTTCTCAAAAGGTCCATGGTCAGCAGCCCCAAGACCTTGGATTTCAACACGTTGGAGAGTTTTCTTTTCCGGATTAAGATAGAAGACATAAAACGGAGATTTATAGTCATTAGACAAAACAATATCACCTGAAGCAGTCACTCCAGCTACTCTAATAAAGCTGTCAACGATTTCATGCTCCAATATCACCTTGGAATCATCACAGCCAACGTCTGGATTCTTTCGAAATATGTTCATATATTTCGACCATTCCGGTTCCGGTTTCTCTACATCCTTAATAACCCACATACACAACGTCATGGTAGACAGTGTATTCAAACTACCAGTATAAGTCTGACTAATTGTTGGAGTCAAGTTTAGCACTTTCCTAAAAAGGCCTATTCATGATTATAGGTCGGCCCAGAATGGAAAGTCGGTGAAAGGGCCCAAGACGGTAAAACTTAGGTTAAACTGGATTTAGGGCAACCGGCTTACATTAGGGTTTTGAAAGATTAAGGCGGCGCTTATCGATAATATGGAAATATTCCATATCTCGGTAAAGTCGGATATTAGGAAATCTCGGTATTTATTTTCTCTTTTCCTTATTCTTAAACCGACTTGTAAACCTTATAAAAGGAACCTCATTGATGAATAATAGTCTACGCTTTTCTTATTACTTTTCGGCTTGAGAGACTTTTAGAGCGACTTTAACCTAAAATTCTCTCCGGCGACTTTCATAACATTCCTTACCGGCTTCCACCTCGGAAACACCGGCTTTAAACCCTAAATTCCCAAATCTCACCGCGTTCTTAAATTCTTCTTTTAGAATCCCTAATTTACAAACCCTAAAACTCTTTCTATCTTTGGATAGACCGAGTTGAGATCTTACAATTGGCGCCGACTGTGGGGATTTCTAGGAGAAATTTCTGAAACGAGATGTCAGGGAATCATAAGGAGAACGACGAAGAAAATCCTATGGTTGAATTAAGCGTTCAAGATGAAAGTGATTACAACCAGAGTGATCACGAAGACGATGCGGCCAAAGGCGGCAAGCAGCCGCAAGACACCGCCAAGACAAACAAAGCTCGAGATGGCGGCAAACATGCCCCGTCACTCAGCGAAACAGAGGCTCAAATCGAGCAAGACAAGGTCTTAGCCACTCTAATGGCCAAGATCGAATCACAAAACGACCTGATCAAAACGTTCTCGGAGAAAATCGACCTGCTACAGACAGAGCAAGCAAAGATCCTTTCAGGACAACGGTCAAGAAAACCCAGGAGAGAGGTGCCGTCAAAGGTGAAAGACAAAGTCACCAGACGACTGGTCTACAGCACATATGAGGAAAGCCACCATGAACAGAGCCGTAGCAGCGAGTCCAGGAGCAACCCGCGTAAGGAAAGCGACAAGGATACTCGCGAGCATAGCTCACATCGGAAGAAGGGGTCTGAAAGACCCAAACGGAGCGAAAGTAGACATAACAACCGAAGTGATGAGAGGTATTCACCCGACAAGGAGGAACATACCAGTCACCAGACACGGGACGTGCACCACATACGAAATTCGCGACGTGAGAATGGCTCGCACCGAGACAACTATCGCCGCGAGCGAGGTATGTCGTACGAGAAAACTCACGGAGCGTCTATTCGCGGAGCAAGTCGCAACCATGTCGAGAAACAACTGATTGAGCTCAAAGACACCCTAAAAGAGTTAAAAGGGGAGGTCCATGGCGTGAAGGGGTCTGCACCCGAGATATACCGAATCATCGAGGAAACTCGTAGGACTCCCTTCACCTCGCGCATCACGAACACGTATATCAGGCAAAGAGAGAAGCTCAGGCTACCGATGTACGACGGCACCAAAGATCCAGCGACCCATCTCACAACGTTCAAAATCATGGCGGCAAAGGCGCGGTTCTCATCAAGTGAAGAGCGTGACATCGGCTTCTGCCAACTATTCACCGAAACCTTGGAAGGAGACGCGCTAGACTGGTTCTCCCGACTCCCATCCAAGTCAATCGATAGCTTCTCGGACCTCACATGGGCATTTGTAAGGCACCACTTTGCCTACATTCGTAAGGACACTTCGCTAAGCGCGTTGATGTCGATGACACAAGAGAAGAAGGAAACCTTGAAAGATTTCGTAGAAAGATTCAGGGCGGTGATGACACGAGCTGAGGCACCAGATAAGTTCACTATCGCAGCCCTGACAAACGCCGTCTGGCACGAGTCGCCATTTTACCAAGATTTAGTCATCAACCCGCCACTAACCATCGAGGACGCACTCCATCGGGCAAACAAATTCGTGGAATTGGAGGAGAAGAAGGTCGCATTGGCAAAGAGATTCGGTTCTGGCAAACAGACAGATAAGAAGGAGGAAAGAGAACCCAGGCAGCATTACGACGGTAAAAGCGCCAAAACAATGGTTGTCGACGGCGCCGACAAGTCCCGGTCATCAAAGCCGTGGAATAAAAGAGGGAAAGAGGCGAAGAAGACGCAAGCAGCCTCCGCTACAGGGGATAAATACTGTGAATACCATCAAGCTACGTCGCACGACACGGCTGAATGTCGGAATCTTAGAAACACACTCTACTCCCGACTTTCCAATGAAGAAATCAAGGCGGCCATCGAAAGGTTGAAGAAGGAAGAATCGGGACAGAAGAAGGAAGACAAAGCCGACGAGCAGGCTCCCAAGCAGGATAAACCGCCACGGCGTATCAAAAGCATAGCTTTGAAACGTAACCGTGAAGAAGAAGAGGAGGATGACGAAGAGGAAACCCCCAAGACCATCCGAAGAATCAACATGATCATGGGTGGTCTAATCTCCGTAAATGATTCGGTCCGGTCAATCAAGGTCTATGAACGCCTAGCATTGGCCGCGCAAAAGGCGCCTCAACCAATCCTATCAGATGATCCGCCCGTCATCTTTACCGACCAGGACCTCTATGGAACTCACTACCCTCATAACGACCCACTGGTGGTTGAGCTTCTGATCGGAAGTTGCCAAGTATCTCGAATACTGGTGGACACCGGGAGCTCGATAGACTTGATTTTCCTAGATACACTCAAGAAGATGGACATTAAGGAGGAGGATATCAAGCAGAAGGCCAAGCCGCTCACCGGGTTCACAAGTGAGACGACGTACACAATTGGAACGATCAAGTTGCCTGTCTTCGCAGGAGGAGTTAACAGATTGGTGAGGTTTCACGTCATTGACAAGCCAACCATCTATAACGTGATCCTTGGAACCCCATGGCTATATAGCATGAAGGCGGTATCCTCGACGTACCATCAATGTCTGAAATTCCCGACACCTAAAGGAATCCAGACAGTCAAAGGATGCCAGAGCGCAAGTCGGTCGTGTTTCGCAAGAGAACATAAGATCAGGGTGCCTTCCTGCATGATCAACACAGAACACGGAAGAAAAGGACCGGAGAAAGAACTAATCCAGCAAGTCATCATTGACGAATTAGATGCAAGCAAGTGTGTAGGCATTGGCGCAGGATTACCGGACGACATCAAATAGGAACTGATCACCTTCCTACAGCAAAACGTTACAACGTTTGCGTGGACAATGAAGGATATGAAGGGTATCAACCCAACCATTACAACTCACGAGTTGAATGTCGATCCGACTTACAAGCCAGTCAAGCAAAAGAGGCGAAAACTCGGCCCAGAAAGAGCTAAAGCAGTTAACGATGAAGTAGAGAAGCTACTCGAAGCCGGTTCAATCCAAGAAGTCAAATATCCTGACTGGTTGGCCAATCCAGTGGTCGTGAAGAAGAAAAACGGGAAGTGGAGAGTATGTGTCGACTTCACGGATCTCAACAAAGCTTGCCCCAAGGACAGTTTCCCGCTGCCGCACATCGACCGACTTGTTGAGGCGACGGCCGGGAACGAACTGCTATCATTCATGGATGCGTTCTCAGGGTATAACCAAATCCTCATGAACCCAGACGACAGAGAAAAGACGGCCTTCATCACTGAACGCGGCACGTATTGCTACAAAGTCATGCCTTTCGGCCTCAAAAACGCCGGCGCCACCTACCAGCGGCTGGTAAACCGGATGTTTGCAGGGCAACTTGGCGCAACAATGGAGGTTTATATCGACGACATGCTAGTCAAGTCCCTGATTGCCTCTCAGCATGTCGGTCATTTAAAGGAATGTTTCAACATCCTTAACCGATACGGCATGAAACTTAATCCAACTAAGTGTACATTTGGGGTGACATCGGGAGAGTTCCTAGGATACGTGGTAACTCAGAGAGGAATAGAAGCTAATCCAAAGCAGATCACAGCCATAATCGACTTACCATCTCCCAAGAACACTCGAGAGGTACAACGCCTCACTGGCCGCATAGCCGCCTTGAACAAGTTTATATCCCGGTCAACGGATAAATGTCTGCCTTTTTACGAGCTCCTACGAGGGAACAAAAGATTCGTGTGGGACGAGAAGTGTCAAGAAGCCTTCATCCAACTCAAGGACTACTTATCGAACCCGCCGATACTGTCTAAACCCGAGAATGGTGAGACATTGTTGCTTTACATCGCCGTTTCAACGACAGCAGTGAGCGGCGTGCTAGTTCGGGAAGATCGAGGAGAACAGAAGCCGATCTTCTACGTCAGCAAGACAATGAACGGAGCCGAAACCAGGTATCCTGCAATGGAAAAACTGGCTTTCGCAGTCGTCATCTCGGCACGGAAGCTGCGACCATATTTTCAGTCACATCCGATTGCCGTATTAAGCAGTCAACCTCTTCGAACGATACTTCATAGCCCGGGACAGTCTGGTCGCCTAGCCAAGTGGGCAATAGAGTTAAGTGAGTACGACATCGAGTACAAGAACAGGACAACCGCCAAATCGCAGGTAATAGCTGATTTCCTTGTCGAATTATCACCTGAATTAGATGTCGGTACCGAGACAGAAGAAAAAAATTGGAAACTATTCGTTGACGGGGCTTCATCTAAAAAAGGAGCCGGGATATGGATACGTCTCATATCACCAACCGGCGAGATATTAGTGCAGTCATTCAAACTAGGTTTCACGGCTTCTGACAACACAGCCGAGTACGAAGCTTTGTTAGCCGGTCTCAGACTAGCCAAGGAAATCGGAGTACGGCATCTCTTGGCCCATTGTGATTCCATGCTTGTAGCCAACCAGATCAACGGCGACTATGAAGCTAAAAATGAACGAATGGAGGCTTACCGAAAGACGGCGTTGGAACTCACCAGTTCCTTCGAATTCTTCGACATTGTCCAGATACCAAGAAAGGAGAATGCCCCGGCAGATGCACTTGCGTCGCTGGCATCTAATCCCAATCTCTGTCGACGGATCCCGGTAGAAACGATCCACGAACCAAGCATCCCGCCCCCTGAGAGCAATCAAGAAGAAACTGAAGAAATGATCCCGAATGATGAGGACGACATGTGCTACAATATTCAAGCAAAGGGCATAGATCTCATCGCTGTCCTAACTGGCGACAATAAAGACTGGCGACTTCCTATAAGAGCATACCTGACAGAAGGGAAGCTCCCAGAAGATAAATGGGAAGCACGACGACTTAAAGTCAAAAGCGCGCGATACACTATACATGAAGGTATCCTCTACAAGTATTCTGCTAACAAGATCCTCCTCAGATGCATAAACGGAGATGAAGTAAGGCGGGTTCTCGAAGAAACGCACTCTGGAGCATGCGGAAACCACTCCGGAGGCAGGTCTCTCGCCCTCAAAATCAAATTGAATGGTCACTATTGGCCGACTATGATAACCGACTGCGAGACCTATTCTAACAAATGTGAAAAGTGTCAGCGACATGCGCCATTCATACATCGACCTACAGAGCTACTCACAACGTCAACTGCGGCTTACCCATTCATGAGATGGGCAATGGACATCGTTGGACCATTACCATTATCCAATCAAAGACGTTTTCTGCTCATTATGACCGACTACTTCACAAAGTGGGTAGAGGCCAAGGCTTACGTCGCCATCCACGATGTCCAGGTTCAAAATTTTGTCTGGAAATATATAATATGTCGTTTTTGGCTACCTTATGAGATTGTCACAGATAACGGATCACAATTCATCTCGAAAGTATTCGAAGGATTCTGCAAGAAGTGGGATATACGCCTTAGCAAGTCGACACCAAGGTATCCCCAGGGGAATGGCCAAGCCGAAGCTACAAATAAAACCATCATTGCCGGCATCAAAAAACGCCTTGAAAGCAAAAAAAGGAGTTTGGGCAGATGAGTTAGACGGAGTCCTCTGGTCGCATAGAACGACACCCCGCAGTGCAACAGGAGCCACCCCATTTTCCTTGGCCTTTGGCGTGGAAGTAATGGTACCGGCAGAAGCTAACATTTACACTCTCCGCCGCTCTCTCATGCCGCACCATACTGAAATCAACGAAAAGATGCTAATCCAGGCTCTCGACACCTTAGAGGAAGAACGGGATCGAGCCTTACTCAGGATTCAAAACTACCAACAGCTCGCAGCTCGGTACTACAACCAGAAGGTCAAGGAACGCCATTTTCAAGTCGGTGACTTCGTCCTCCGCAAAGTTTACGAAAACACCAAGGAGCGAAGAGCAGGGAAACTCGGGGCGAAATGGGAAGGACCCTACAAAGTCACAAAAGTCGTCAAACCAGGAGTCTACGAGCTTGAGTCAATGAAAGGCAAGGCTTTACCTCGATCCTGGAACTCGGTAAGCCTGAAGGAGTACCACTAAGACGGCAAGACGCCAAAAAAAAAAAACAAAAAAAAAACAAAAAAAAAAGAAAAGAAAAAGATTATGTACTATGAACTACGAGTGACTTGATTCTTCCTCGGAAGATACGTAGGCAGCCTTTACCGGCACAGTCACAAATCTAATAAAATCCTTATTTTTCAGATAATTTACCGTCTTGGAATACAGGCAAAGCCAAAAATCAGGTAAAATCTCTCTTTAGTATTCAAATATTTGATGATACTAACAAAGCCGAGTATCAACTCGCAAAAAGCCGAGTATCAACTCGCAAAAAGCCGAGTATCAACTCGCAAAAAGACGAGCAAAATGACTCGCATCATTAGCATCATGCCTCCTGGCCAGAGGCGTGGTCTTCCTTACACACGAGGTGCACATCGTGGTAAAGAAAAGCCGGGATCCGTCCCGCAAATTCTTCGCGGAAGGAGATAACAAATAAGTCGAGCGTAAAAGACTCGCGCATTCTCCCGCCCTTAGAACAAAGCCGAGCATTTATAGTCTCGCAAACCGCCTTACGGCAAAAGTCCCTAAATCGTTTATAAATTTGACGACAAACTTAAAACGAGATTAGTCCGACTATCTAAAGTCGCTAAATCGTTTAAAATTTGACGACAAACTTAATACGAGATTAGTCGGACTATATGAAGTGGCTAAATCGTTAATACGAGATTAGTTCATGATTGGTGGTGAGCTTCTAAATATAAAAGTTTTAGACTCACTAAACAACAAACCAAAGATTAGTTCGATTATTCAAAAATCACTACTTGGTTACCCAGAATATTTTTAATGCGAAAACGCGACGTGATGGTGAAGATTGATCCAAATCTAAAGTAGCCATTTCATTAAGTTAAGAGCTTAAATACAACCGAAGGTTTACAAAAGCAAAACAAAAAAAAAATAAAAGAGATTGTTTAAAATAATAAGGCCTCCTCAAGTAGCTTCAGCCGTCGACTTCTTAGCTTCATCGGTTCCGCTCTTCTCAACGTTCTGATCCTGGGCCAAGGACGCGACCTCTGAACGGACGGACGAGACAAGACCAGCAGGGACCGCCTCTGGGATTATCCCATGGTTTGTTCCGAATTGGTCGAAATCCGACGGAACAGGGGGAGGGGAGTCATGGGAACGATCGAGAAGAGGATGCCGTAATGGAGAGAGAACAAGTGTGAGCTCCTCCTTCGTTACGACATTCATGTCATCAAGCTCCGCGTCAGCCGCAATCTCGTCTGCGGCGACCTTGTCCAAAACGGCCTGAGGAATTGGCACGCCCTGCTCGCTAAGTGTAATCAAACACTTCTTAAGCCCAGAAATCTGAGCCTGCTTAACCTGAAGAGCAACAGCACCCTCCTGGTCCCTGATGTAACGCCGAACGAGGTCAAAATGAGTCTGCGCCTTCGTCCTAACCGCGGCTTCGACTCTTTCCCTTTCCTTGCCGACCAGGTCAAGGCAAGATTTTTGCAGCTTCCTCTTCTCCGACTCGAACTTGAGAAAGTCGGCCTTCGACTTCTCCTCAGCCTGCTTGAGCTTACCCTCGAGGACCAGCCTGTTCTCCTCCAGTACTTTCTTCTCCCCTTTGATCTTTTTGAGAAGATCATCCCGCTTAGTGACCGCGTCAGCCAGCTTCTTTTGGGCCCAGGAACTCTCCAAGGCAACACGGTTAGAGGCCGCGATCATCTGAAAAATAGCAAGAGGAGTGTTATCTCGGCAAGCAATGTAAAAAAAATTAATAAAAAAGAGGGATTTAAAACTTACGGTAGCTTCAGCGTGCTTCAACCGGACGATGGCATCTGAGTGAGGCAACTCCTCCAAGACCGGCCAGTCCGACTCGTTCCCCCTCACACACGTCAGCATATCAAAGCATGCCCGGGGATTGTTGATAAAAGGAACCTCGCTCTCATACTGATAAGCGAAGTTGTGGATCGAAGGGCGCACCTCTCCCTCCTTCACTGCACGCCTGGGACGCGCCAGAACAAGCTCCTTGTTAGATTCAAAGGGTTTCAAGCCGCCAGACGAGTCAGGGACAGTCCCCTTGAACTTATAGAAGCGCTGCCATGGATCCTTTAGTTTAGCAGGCTCATCGACAGCCGTTATCTCGGCGGAAGCATCCTCGACCGATTTACCCGTCTTGGATGACTTAGATGGCTTATCCTGAACCGACTTATCATCAGCGGGTCTCTTCCTTGATGGAACTTTGGGAGGAAGACTGGGAGGATTCACCACTAGGGCGGTCGACGTCGTATTAACATCGGATCGAATGACGCCCTGAGAAGAAGGAGCCTTGTCCTTGTCTTTTGACGACTTGGAGGAAGCAGAAGGCTTTGAGGAAATCTCCTTGGAGTAGTCCACGGAATCGATTCTCTTGACTTTACCCATCCTTCTTGGCTTAACAAGTTCTTCAGTGGTAACTTTCGTCCTGGTATCCCACTTGGCTGCATTAACATGCAAAGGATCAGAATGAAAAAAAGAAGAGAATGTCGTAATAACCATATACGAACCTTCGGAGATCTTCGGGAGGAATTTTTTGATACGCTCACAAGTAAGATCCGACCACTTGCGTAAACCGAGAGCTTGGATCTGCTCGAGAATTGGAAAGTAGTTGTCGGGGTACGGCTTCAGGAAAGGATGTTGCACTGCAAAGACGAAAAATAATTAAGTAAATTATCACGATCGGAAGATAGCAAATTTAGGACGACATCTACCATAATCTGTATTCCAAGACGTCCTGACGAGTTCCTTGTGCTCATCAGGAATGACCAACGAGGACATTTCGGCATAGAAATAAGACCGCTGCCAATTATTTATCTTATTGGGCGCGTCTGTCAAAACGAGATTTCCACTCTTGAACCGAACCGCGAAGCAACCCGGATTAGTGGCTTTCATGCGATTGACCGACGTCATTTCCTCAAAAATTTGCGCAGTTATCGTGATACCGGCTTCGGCTCCCAACACTAGAAGGCCAACCATATGGCGAACCGCGACGGCTGAAAGTTGGGAAATGGCGATTTCGCGACGATGGCAGTACGAAATCAGCAGGTCGGGCAGAGGAAACCAACAACGGCTACCCCCAGTATCGGTATTGATGAAGTATGACTCGTAAAGAGTCATATATCCCGGAGGAGGACTCCAAGGACGGTCAAGAGGAAAGGGTATAATTACTTTAATCCTCGGATCTGCTCCGCAGTCGTGAAGCATGGATCTCACTGTAGATGCAGTCGACTTGGTACTTGAAATATTATTAAAATCTTCATAAGAAACGACCGGTAATGAAAGAGGAACGTTTTCCTCAGAACCGACTTGATTCGCGTCAATATCGTCTTCACCGTCATCGGAATCTCGCAATTGAGGTATGATTAACTCTTCCCGGCCAGAATTCTCGGTAGCACCGGTCTGACGAGATGTCTCACCACGACATTGGAGATTTTCGATTTCGAAACGAGCTGGACGATCCTTCGAGTCAGAAGAAGCACTCGAGGCAGATTGACGACTTGAAGAATCCTCCGCAGATGAAACAGAAACAACTTCCTTATCCTTACTCGATGAACAACGGATCAAAGACATTGCTAGTCGAAGAACAAGCGAAGAACGCAAGAGAAAAATGAAGATTTGATCTAAAAATCTATAAAACCCAAGATGGAGCAGCGGCGGAAGGATGATCGGAAAATAAATAATGAGAGAGAGAGAAGTTACCTTTCAGAATTTCCTCACTCAAGCGAAGTAAAGAAGTAAGAGGTAGGGAAAGACTACTTATAGTGAAAATGACGGCGCAGTTATCGAAGCGCATCATTACCTAGACGACGCTTCGTGTCTCGTGTAAACCCGGTAATTAAACCAAGAAACAATTCCGGTTTCAGTGAATCGTCGTCGGTTCTGAATCAATTGGAAGATTCGCCACCGGTCAGCATTAAGCCGGACCAACCCAATAAGAATATGGGCCTGAACGAAAAGAAAGCTCGCCAAAAGACAAAAACGGGCCTGCAATAAATCATCTCTTAAACCATAGGTTAACTCCTCGTAATGACAACTTGAATTCAAGTCGCCACACTGGGGGGGGGGGGGCTTATTGTTGGAGTCAAGTTTAGCACTTTCCTAAAAAGGCCTATTCATGATTATAGGTCGGCCCAGAATGGAAAGTCGGTGAAAGGGCCCAAGACGGTAAAACTTAGGTTAAACTGGATTTAGGGCAACCGGCTTACATTAGGGTTTTGAAAGATTAAGGCGGCGCTTATCGATAATATGGAAATATTCCATATCTCGGTAAAGTCGGATATTAGGAAATCTCGGTATTTATTTTCTCTTTTCCTTATTCTTAAACCGACTTGTAAACCTTATAAAAGGAACCTCATTGATGAATAATAGTCTACGCTTTTCTTATTACTTTTCGGCTTGAGAGACTTTTAGAGCGACTTTAACCTAAAATTCTCTCCGGCGACTTTCATAACATTCCTTACCGGCTTCCACCTCGGAAACACCGGCTTTAAACCCTAAATTCCCAAATCTCACCGCGTTCTTAAATTCTTCTTTTAGAATCCCTAATTTACAAACCCTAAAACTCTTTCTATCTTTGGATAGACCGAGTTGAGATCTTACACTAATCATACCTAATTGACCCTTGTAGTTTATTAATGTACATTCACCAAAGAAATCTCTATATATAAATTTAAATGTCTCAGACCTAACATCAAAGCAAACTATCATAGATAATAATCCCGGTTGTTTTGCAAAGTAATACAAAACCCCGTCGATGCATATCCCCCTTTCAGGCACATGATTATTAAAGTGGTTTACCAGACAATGGATTTTCCTCCAGGAATCATTTCCAGTTCCTAGTGTCAAAATTTGATACGGAGCTTCTTTTTCATCATAAGATGCTGAAAATCGAATGGACAACACCTTGATTTGTTTGTCAATCGGATCATACCCTAAAAAGGGTATCCAATTAATCTCCAGGCTACCTTTAGGTAAAGGTAAGTTCACAAACTGTCCCGTGCTAGGGTTACATATGATTATATAACTATCCTCTTGCGGCGTACGCCTATATCCATAGAAACAGACCAAACCAGAGGCATGATCACACAAATCTACCCAACTGTTGTCTCTAATGAAATTCATGTGCAAATCTGCCGTTACTTCAAGAGACGACGAGTTTTCATATGGATTGTGAGGCTGAGGCGACGTCAATAAACACCAACCATCGCCTTGTTCTACGGCGAATAAAAGACGCGGCCTAGTCAAGGACTTGGTACGAAACAAGTCGGTGAAATGTGCACTGCCAATCATGGATCCCCATGGCTTTGACACGCAACGAAACCTCGCGATTGACTTTGCAGGCAATCTCAAGAGTATCTCCATGACGAGATCAGTCGGGAGGGTATATGAGTTTTCTCTAATCATTTTTGAGTTGGAATTTCAAAATGTGTGTATGTTGGTTCTTCTCTAGTCTAGGCATTTTAAAGGCAATCTAAGCTATTTGTTTCAAGGTTATTTTTGGAAAAATATATTGGAATATATTATTGGAAAATATGGTAAACAATATTTCTAGGATATTTGCAAAGATTGAGATCTTCAGAATATTTGTATGAAATCTGTATCTTAAAGAAATATTTTTTTTGACATAATCCTAAGTTTTCAAAGAAAATAGAGTGATTTAGTAAATAAATCTGTGTGTATGTTTTAGTGTAAGATATCTCTATCTATAATCTTATATATAAAGATGAAGAGTCCTCTCCATATCTTGCCACATGACATAGAATTAATTGCACTGAATGTACCTTTTTTAGAAAGTAATAGCAATCTTGTATCTTTCAAATTATTTTTGCAATTGTGTATCTTTTTTTGTCTTTTAGTGGTGGCTAATTACAATTTACCCTTAGAATTTGTCTTTTAGTTATAGATAGTTAATCATTCTTATTTTTTTCCTTCTATCCATCCGATACATTTTTTTTTTAATTATTTTCTTTTTATTTACATACTCTCTCTTACTTTATGAGTTATTTTTACCCCAAGTTTTTTTGATTGTAGATAGGATGAATTGGGTGAGGTTTTCGGACTTATAGATCGTTGGAATGGAGATAAAATATGACGATCTATCGGAATTCAAAAAAAAAAAAAATTCGGACTTAATATGAAAGTTGCGAATGGATAGGTTAGAGTAGATGTCCACAACATCCATCCACGTGTATACTTATGATGGACAAGATGCTTAACATGATGGTTTAACATATGACGTTGGACGATCACATGAATGATGAATCCAAAAATATGTTTACCATGGGTAAACGTTTAACATATGATTATTCGTGGACAAGATACTCAACAAGATGAGTTTAACATGAATGATGATGGACAAGATGCTTAACAAGATGATTTAACATATGATTATTTGTGGACACAAAAGTATGTTGGACGCTCACATCTCATGCTTAACAAGATGGTTTAACATATGATGGACAAAATGCTTAACAAGATGCTTACCAAGATTGCAACGCTTATGATCCGTGGACACAAAGTGCGGATCTAATGGACAAAAGTTGGTTAAGAGTTCACATGATTGTGAATTTGTGGACATAGAGTAGGTGTAGACCACTATCCATCAAAAAAATGCTTACCATGGGTAAACGTTTTATGATGGACAATATGTGGACACAAAGTACGAGTCTAATGGACAAAAGTTGGTTAAGAGTCCACATGATTGTGAATTTGTGGACATAGAGTAAGTGTAGACTACTATCCATTCGAAAACAACATTTTCATTGGCTACTTCCTACCCATAGTAAGCACCTTGCATGTATATGATCATTGTAGTATCCACATGGATGGAGACTCAACTATCCATTCGCAATCTCCGTATTAAGTCCGTTTTTTATTTGAATTCTGGTAGATCGACTAGTTCTAACTCCATTTCGACGGTTTATATGACCGGTAACCTCATCCATTATATGATATCCACCGTTCAAAAAAATTGGGGTGAAAATAAATGTAAAAGTAAGAAAGAGAAGGAAAAAGAAAAAGAAAAAGAAAAAAATAAAATAAAAGAAGAATGGATACATCATTCTCGGTGAAAAAAAAAAATAAGGAAGAAAGAGAATGTGGGGATAAAGTGGTCTTTTTACTGGTGGACCCTACAAAAAAAGATATAAATTAGCAAACTCTTTTGCAAAGGTACAAAATTGAACTACAAAAGATGAAAAGATACATTGAATGCAATTCACCCACATGACATAATATTAATTGTAGATTTAAACATTTAAATATTATAAATACTATATAAGCTAATATATATTTTACCAAACATAATTTATTTCAAATATCTTGCCACCCCGCCTTTCCTTTCTTTTGTTAATTTAGTTCCATACATGGTCAAAGTCTGGTCTGAAAATCAAAACTGAATTCAATCCGCAAAACAGTACTAAACCAAATTTGGAACAAACAAGAATATTTGAACTAATCATTTTATATCCGAAGAACTGAATCCGAACCAAACCAAAAATCTAATGAATATAGTTACATCTATAGAAATATTAACTATATTTAGATTTAATTTGAACAGGCTGGGTTTAAATGGGGTGAATTTAATATGAGTGGGTTTAAATGGGATGGGGTTAATTTAACGGGTGGATTTACCCATATTAACACTGATTACCCATATTTAAATGAGGTGAGTTTGTAAGTTGTAACCAAACGCAGAACCAATTCAATACATTATTTAAACTAGGAAAACGCGGAACCCATTTAAATATGGATAAACAATACATTATCTAACCATTTGTTTCCACAATATTTCATTAGCTTACATTACAAGAAAAGTGCTCCTTAGCTACAAACTTTTTCCGTAGCTATGAGCCAAAATTCGTAGTTATTTTGTCATTTTCTACAGATAGTTGCGAACTTTATCCGCAAATATGAGCTCACGGATATCGTCACTTCGTAGCTATTCCCAGCTCAGCTCCTGAGATACGACATCGCTACGACTTAATTTGTGGCTAATTGCTACGGATAGCAAAAAAACACTGGTCATGGCTATTTTTCTAATTATAGATCAATGTTACAACTTACGAACTTACAATTCTATAACTAGTTAAACATAAATACTCTAATAGAAAACATTTTTTGTATTTCTAATTAAAATATACTATGGTTTCATTAATTACTAAATAATACTCTGTTGTTCTAGCATTTTTCACACATATTAATAATGAAATGGTTATTTAAATTACCAACTTTCAAATTTCAGCCAAAAAAGCATGAACTTCCTTATAAACAATATAAATCATGAACTTTTTTGTTGACTTCCATTTAAATCCTAAACTTTGTTTGACCAAGACAATTAAGGCATGTTGTTAAGTCGACTAACAGCACCGTTTAACAGTGTTAAACACCCGTTAATAACTTCTGTTTAACTAAAACGAAGTCGTCTTATCTGTATTAAAAACGCCCAAATGCATTGTACGAACCCTAAATCTCGAAAAGCCCCAAATTGATTTCTCAGAAACCTAATCCCATAAATCGATTTCAACTCGATTTCTCACGTTCTCTATTGCTTAATCGAGATGCCTAAAGGAAGACAGAAACACATCCAACATCGTCGTCGGAAAGAGTCTGTTGTTGAGACCGAAGCTCCAGTTTCGTCTCCGACAGCACCTGTACCAGGAATTGAAGCCTCTTCAAATATTGAAGACTCAACAAAAGAGGCAGAGTATGAAGAACATGGGCGTGAAACCGGTGATGAAGATTGTGAAGATGACTGCAAGGTTGTGAGTGATTTGAAAGTTGGTGATTTAAATGACCATTTTCTCATTAATAAAATATATAAATCTCTACTATATCTTTATTTAATACACTATATAATCTTTTCTTTCTAATTAATAAGGTATAAAAGTAAAGACAAAATTGAGATTTAGTTTAAACGTATATGTTGGAAATACATAACAACACTCGTGAAACAAAAATAA
>CM058239.1:13295226-13642816 GCA_030180135.1 Orychophragmus violaceus | reverse complement strand
TGAAGTAGAGTGTAGCTTTCAAAAGTAGAAGACAAATGGTTTTGATTTTAGGATTTTAAGAGGAGTTTTTAACCCAAATCAATGTTGCATCGAAAGAGCTCGGAGGCGAAATGATTCCATGGCCGAAAAGAGCCTACCAAACTTTTTCCGAATAGCGACAACTAAAATATAAGCGATAACTTTTCATCCCCAGTACAACAGAATAAGCAAGTCATTGGAACAAAGATTCCCCCAACGACTTAGACGATCTCATGTTGGTAGTCTATCTTTATCAATCACCAAAGTATGAAATGCATGCTTTGGAATTCGATCTTTAAACCAAACCAACTTGTGCCAAGAAGCCACAATAGTAGAAGGATGAAGAGATTTCCAAGTTTTTGAAGATGAGAAGTTACCCGGGGATTCGTTAACGGAATTTATCCAAAGAAAACAATTTGTTAAAGTGTCATCCAATACCAGTGGACTACAAGGAATGTAGTCTTTAAGAATCCATGTAAGAGTGTGCCTCCCTTTTGGTAGAAGTTGCGCCCCATCCTCATTGACTTCCGACACCTTAGCAGTACTCGGCACACTATTAGTTCCCCAACCCTATCCAGTCGTCATGCCAAAAAAGAGCATGATTTTGTGACGAGATTGAACATGAAAATAGGGTCTATCAAGAGGTATAAGCTTCACAAGTATTCTCCAAATCCAACTTCCAACATTGCTTAATTCAGCTAACCAAAATACTTTGTCCTTGATGAGATTAGATTTCACCCAAGCAACCCATAGAGAGCCTTTAGCTGAAAATAAAATCCATATAATCTTTAATCCAAAGACTTGATTAGTTCCCTCAAGATGCAGCAGTCTTAATTCTCTTGTCTTTTTTTGGTGTATAACAGGAATCCCAAGTAATTTTGCTCCTTTAGCTGAATCCGACTTCTCTATACAAAGAAAAACATTACATATTTTCTCAAGCCGTTTCAGACAACCTTTCGTAATTGGAAAAGTGGCTTACCAGAAGTTGATGATACCAAATAGAACTGTTTGGATCAATTGCAAATGACCCGAAAAAGAAAGTCGCTTTACCGTCCAGGAAGAGACTCTAGCAAGAACTATGTCTACTAACGGTTGATAGTCTTGCATAGATAACTTCTGAGGAGAAAGGGAAATTCCCAAATACCTCACCGGCAAAGATCCATGAGTGATACCATGAGATGTCGCTAGCTGGCTTGTGAGAATCTTGTTGTTTCCATTCAAAAACAGACTCAATTTCCTATGATTGAGAGCCAAGCTGGAAACTAACCTGAAATTGTCCAACACCCCTTAAACGCCAATTAATGAGCTTTCATATCCGTCAAAGAAAACTAACACATCATATGCAAATCTCAAATGCGTGATCAAAGGGTTTCTGCGCATAAGGTGAGGGATAAACTATTTCGCTCTTGCTGCTAAATCCAATCGCTTAGCCAAAATTTCCATCACCATAACAAAAAGAGAATATGAAATAGAATCACCATGTCTTAAATCCTTCTTCCCGGAAAACCATGTGATTCTCCATTTAAGGCAATGGAGAAGAATGAGGGTAGAAATACAGATCATGATCCAGTTTATAAAGAAAGGCGAAAGGTCAAAAGCCTGTAAGATATTCAATACTAAGAACCAGTCTACATTGTCATAAGTTTTCATAATGTCGATTTATAGACATCCCTTAGTAGTGTTTCCTTCCTTATTGAAGTGTGCCACTAATTATGATGCAAGGAGAACATTCTCACATAGAAGCCGGCCTTACAAATCCAACTTGATTATTCTGAACAACTTCTGGAGTGATGGATCTCTAACGATTGGCTATAATCCTTGAGATAACCTTATAAACCGCATTGCATAGAGAAACGGGGCGAAATTCAGTGAGTGATGTTGCACCTGGAAATTTCGGAGTCAAGGCAATAACGGTTGCACTGATTTGTCGAGCAAGGTTTTCTTTAATAAAGAAATCACTTATTGCTGCAAAAAGATGTTGACCAACCAATTCACAATATGAGATAAAGAATTCAACTGTAAAGCCATCGGGTCCCAACGCTCTGTTCTTAGGTAAGCTAAACACAACATTGCGAATGTCTTCAGGTGTCAGGATTTCCATAAGTGATGTTGTAGTATGTTCAGGACAACGAAAAGGATAAATTCTCTTAATTTCCTCCACTGTCATTCGTTCAACCTCTTGAGAAGTAGAGCAAAGAAGAGATGAGTAAAATCAACCACCATTCTTTTAATTTCCACCGCGTCAGTCACTCTGTTTCCTAGCTCATAAACGGGGAGGTAAATCACATTACTGGACATGTTTTTATTACGATATCTATGATATCAATTCCCTCTCGTACTGTATATATTTAGTTCCTATATTTCAGTAACTTCGTATATATGATTGTATCTAGTTAAGGATAGAAACCCTTATATAAGTACTTGGTCTTGGACATAATAATAAGACAGAAAACCATTCTATACTTATTGTTTTCTGACATGGTATCAGAGCCCTACTAGGGTTTTATTCTTTTGACGGCAGCGATTATCATTCTTTCTTAATCGTCTGCTTATACTTTTTCACAGATCTTCATCATTCTTAACTGATTTCTGTGAACAAGCTATCAACATGATTCATCATGGCCGAAGATTCATCAAACCCTGTGAAGGAAAATACGGTGGTCAAACGCCGCACCATTTCTCCTTATGAATTGAGTTCCAGAGACAATCTAGGGAGTGTTATCTCT
This sequence comes from Orychophragmus violaceus, assembly GCA_030180135.1. NCBI lineage: Eukaryota > Viridiplantae > Streptophyta > Magnoliopsida > Brassicales > Brassicaceae > Orychophragmus > Orychophragmus violaceus. The sequence continues at coordinate 13,640,072 of CM058239.1, read as the reverse complement.
CAACCATTGTTGCGTGGTCCGAACTATGACGAATGGTCATCAAGTCTTCGTCTAGCGTTGCAAGCACGAAAGAAGTTTGGCTTCGTGGATGGCTCGATTCCACAACCGGGTCCTGATTCAGAAGATCTAGAGGACTGGTGGACCAACAATGCTCTGATTGTATCTTGGATCAAACTGACGATTGATTCCAATGTCCGTTCCAATTTGTCGCATCGGGACGTGGCAAGTGAGTTATGGAACCACATACACAAAAGGTTCTCTATCAAGAATGGATCCAAGATTCAGAGGATAAAAACAGAGATAGCCACGGCAAGGCAGGGAGGTCAACCCATTGAAGCATACTTTGGGCATCTCAATAAACTGTGGACGAATTTGAAGGACTATCGAACACCAAAGAACTGCAAATGTGGGTCATGTACCTGCAACCTGAATCTCGAACTTGAAAAAGAACGAGACGAAGACCGTGTTCATGAATTTCTCTGTGGGCTTGATGAAGTGTATGTTCCCACTCGATCATCACTTCTGTCCCGAGTGCCGTTTCCTTCTCTAGACGATGTGTACAATGCTTTGACACAAGAGGAGGATTCACGGATGGGATCCAGATCATTGGTGGAGCAGACAGAAGGTGTGAGCTTCGCAATGCAATCTCAACAGCCCCGACGGATGGTTCGAGATGAACGTGACAAGAATGTCTTGTGTTCAATCTGTGGCCGGACTGGACATGGAGCAGAACAATGTTTCAGACAGATTGGGTATCCTCCATGGTGGGGAGATCGTCCAAGAAACAAAGGAACAATGACCCAAGGGAGTACTTTGAAGAATCCTAAGGGTCGTGGAAAGGAACTGGCTCTAGTGAATGCAGTGGGAACGATGAATCTTGGGTCTCAAGGGACTGGTTCTTCTGGTTTCCAAGACATGTATCGTACTGGTTTTAGTGGCCTTAACGAAAATCAGTGGAGGACTCTTGTTAGAATGTTGGATGAACGCAAACAATCACCATCAGACCGCTTAACAGGTACGTTCTCTTATGAGTCTTGGATTATTGACACAGGAGCTACGAATCATATGACGGGCTCTAGTGATTATTTGACTGATATCCGACATATGGCTCCAGTGAATATTAAACTCCCTGATGGGAGATTTACAGTGGCAGTTAAGAGGGGTTTAGTTAAATTGGGAAATCAGATCAGTTTGCAGAATGTTTTTTTGGTCGAAGGATTGCATTGTCATTTGATTTCAGTCTCGCAATTGACACGTGAGAGTCATTGTCTGTTTCAAGTGACTGATATGCTCTGCATAATCCAGGACCGCATCACGAAGATCCTGATTGGAGCGGGTGAGCAGCTCAATGGACTTTACTTCTTTAGGAGTGTGGAGGTTTCAGCAGTGATGTCTGGGTGCACGGATCGTTTGTCTCGAGACGTATGGCATCGACGGATGGGGCATCCCTCTCTTAAAGTTGTAGAATCATTACCTATTTCTGGTTTTTCTAGTTCTGATGTTTTAGACAATAAAGCGTGTGACGTTTGTATCCGCGCTAAGCAAACCCGTGATGTTTTTCCTATAAGTTTGAATAAAACTACTGCTGCTTTTGAATTGATTCACTGCGATTTATGGGGTCTTTACCGAACACCAGCTTTATGTGGAGCTTAGTATTTTCTGACGATATTGGATGATTATACGAGAGCATTGTGGTTGTATTTGTTGCCTAACAAACAAGTAGCTCCAACGAAAATAAAGCAATTATTTGCTCTTATTGAACGACAGTTTGAAAGCAAGATACGAACCTTTCGTAGTGACAACGGCAGTGAGTTTATCTGCTTAACTGATTTCTTCGGAGACAATGGTGTGATTCACGAAACGTCATGTGTGGGAACTCCACAACAAAACGGAAGGGTTGAACGCAAGCATAGGCAAATCTTGAATATTGCTCGTGCTCTTCGTTTTGAGGCTAATCTCCCAATTGAATTCTAGGGAGAGTGTGCTTTGGCTGCAGGGTATTTAATCAATAGGACACCTAGTGAGGTGTTGAAAGGGAAGACTCCTTTTGAAAATTTTTACTCACGACCTCCTCCTTTACAACATATACGAGTAATAGGGTGTCTTTGCTATGCTCATAACAAGAAGCATGGAGGTGATAAGTTTGCAAGTAGGAGCACTAAGTGTGTGTTCATTGGATATCCATATGGAAAGAAGGGGTGGCGTCTCTATGATTTGGAAACCAGAACTGTCTTTGTTTCCAGAGATGTTATCTTTCTTGAGAATCAGTTCCCGTTTCAGAAAAGTCCAGAGATCACTAGCGACAGTTCAGATCATGAGTTGGAATCTCCTCCGGTGATACATGATACGGCCAGTGAAACATCAGACGTGTTGCCTACTTTGACTGAGCAGATATCACCTGCGACACCAATCGACAATGTCACAGAGACAGAGGTGACTCTAAACGACGAACCTGATCACATGGAAGTGAACCCGAGCTCTATCCCTTCAAACACTGTTCTAGATCAGAATGAGAATATGGATACGCCGAATGAATCTCCTGAAGTCACACCTCATGTATCAGAGGAACCCTGTATCACATATAGATGTTGAAGAAAATCTTGGCCGTGGGTATCGCCAAAAGATGAAGTCAACAAGATTGAAAGATTTTGTGGCTAACACAATACATGATACATCATGTTATCCCATTGAAGACTTTCTCTCTTGTGACAGATTCTCAGCAAACCATCGCCAATTTCTTGCTGCCATTCAAGCTACTACAGTACCACAACATTATTCTCAGGCTATGGATGATCCAAATTTCCAAATGGCCATGAAAAATGAGATTGTTGCTCTTGAAGACAATGATACGTGGATTATTGAAGATTTACCTCCCGGTAAGAAAGCTTTGGGGTGTAAATGGGTTTACTGTATTAAGTACAGATCATATGGCTCTCTTGAAAGATATAAAGCTCGTTTGGTGGTGTTTGGGAATCATCAAATTGAAGGTGAAGATTTTGATGAGACGTTCACACCAGTAGAAAAAATGACTACGGTGAGATGCTTTCTCCAAGTGGTGGCTTCTCGTGATTGGGAAATACACCAAATGGACGTGCATAATGTGTTTTTACACGGTGATCTTGAGGAAGAGGTCTTCATGCGCCTACCACCGGGATTTCGTACTGATGATAAGAACAAGGTGTGTCGATTACGGAAATCGCTTTATGGTCTACGACAGGCACCTCGATGTTAGTTTGCTAAGCTTAATACAGCCTTACAAGAGTATGGTTTTATTCAAGCCGTTCCTGATTATTCGTTGTTTGTCTTTGACAAAGATGGAGTGGTGCTTTATGTTTTGGTCTACGTAGACGATCTGATCATAACAGGTAACACTTCTCGGGTTATTACTATCTTCAAGGAATATTTGAGCACTTGTTTTCATATGAAGGATCTTGGTCTCCTCAAATATTTTTTGGGTCTTGAAGTTGCGCGGAATGACACAGGCATATACTTGTGCCAACGGAAGTACATCATTGATATTATTACTGAAACAGGACTTCTAGGATCCAAACCGGTTGCTTTCCCGATGGACCAGAATCATAATCTGGCTTTGGCAAAGAGTAACATGATTTCTGATCCCTCCAGGTACAGGCGCTTGGTTGGGAGGTTGATATACCTTAGTGTTACAAGGCCTGAGTTATCCTATGCCATTCATATACTTTTACAGTTTATGAATGAACTGAAACAAGCTCATTGGGATGCGGCGTTGAGAGTAGTGCGGTATCTTAAATGGCAGCCTGGTCAAGGAATACTCTTACGTTCGGGTCAGCCATTGGTTCTTAAGGCTTGGTGTGATGCTGATTGGGCAGGATGTCCACTCACAAGGCGATCATTAACGGCATGGTTCATACAACTTGGAGACTCTCCAGTCTCGTGGAAGACAAGAAAACAGAAGACGGTTTCTCGGTCTTCGGCGGAAGCCGAATATAGATCAATGTCTGATACAGTTCAAGAACTACTCTGGTTGAGGAATCTTCTAATGGTGTTTGGTGTTAAATTTGAAGCACCGATTCGACTTTACTGCGATAGTAAGTCAGCCATTCACCTTAGTGCTAATCCGGTGTTTCACGAGAGAACGAAACACATTGAATTAGACTGCCATTTCGTTCGTGATGAGATAGTAAGAGGAACGATAGCAAGAGAACACGTTTCGACTACAAGGCAATTGGCGGATATCCTTACCAAGGCTCTAGGCAAGAAAGAGTTTAAGGCATTTCTACTCAAGTTGGGTGTTAGGAACCTATACTCTCCAACTTGAGGGGGGGTATTACGATATCTATGATATCAATTCCCTCTCGTACTGTATATATTTAGTTCCTATATTTCAGTAACTTCGTATATATGATTGTATCTAGTTAAGGATAGAAACCCTTGTATAAGTACTTGGTCTTGGACCTAATAATAAAACAGAAAACCATTCTATACTTATTGTTTTCTGACAGTTTTCTATGCGTGATTTAAAGAAGATTGAGGTGCTGAAGTCGCCAACCTGAAACCAATTAACTCTGGATTTTTTTCTTGAAAAAATGATTCCTCAGCCGAAACCAAAATTAACCAAGAGTCTCTAGAAAATTGTTCCTCCTGAAAGAGTTCCAGAGAAGGGAAATCCAACACATGTCTCTGCACACTTTCGGGGAGTTGGAATGCTTCTTTAGATTGCTTTTGAATATTACTGAACATTCCTTAGTTAATGTTTCGACAGCATCCTTTTGCAAAGCAGAGTTTATGACAAAGACGCATCATCAGATCTGAAGGAGACACACTTAGATTTCAAGCCGCTTCCATTAATGTAGAGTAATCTAGACGCGTGGTGAAGAAGGCAAAGAAGTTAAAGGTAACCAAATTCAATAAAGAAATCAAGCATAGCGAATTATCAAAAACTTTGTTGTTTAGTCAACAACGTTATTCATAACATAAGAATAATTGCCCGAGCAGCTTAGGTGATACAACACATTTTTCTAAAAGATCAGCTAAGCTATTCTCAATCCTACAGATAGAATGGAACTACAAAATTTTATATGATCAAACAAGAACTACACCAAAACCAAACAATAATAAATTTATGTGATGATTGTTTTCGTAACAATAAATTTATATTGTTTCAAATTTGATATATGGAAGTACACATGACCGTGGAATTTTACACTAACAAATGGATGATTACATGACGAATTTAAGACTAAACTCTGGGAATTTAAATATATGTTATATAAACTTCTTAGTAACGAAATAAATATTTTTATAGTATTATAAAATATCAGATTCAAAAAGTAGATCAAAGCCTCAAGAGAAGCCCTAGTTTTCTTTTACAGACCCGGCTCCCGAGGAAAACCGCCGCCTCATCTCCTTCTGTTTTCTCCCCAGCCGGCTGCCTCTATCGTCGCTGGGGAGGGTGTGACTCGCCGCCTATAGTGTAATGTAGCTGACTCTTTTTCTAGCTCGCTCGGCCATCAACAACAGTTGGCCAGTTTCGTCTTCTCGCTGATGCCTCCGCCTTCTCTCTGCGAGTCTCCGGTCGTCTCTGCTTCGCCTGGTTCGATTTGTGTGTGGTCGTGGAGTGATAGCCGCTGAATCCATTGCATCCTTCTGTGGTTCAGCTCGCTTATGTGGTGAGCCCGTTATTCCTTTGTAAATCTAAGAATCTCCGGTTGGTTTTTGGCTTACGGTCTTGTTATGCGATATTTTCTTCTGTGGCTTGGTCCGTGAGTTCGGTTTTAGGCTTAGGTTTAGATTGGTGCTGGTTTCGGTTGTGGGAGATTGTTGTGGGTGCTTTCTAATTTGAATTAGTTCCGGGTTTTGTTTGGATTCGAGGTAGTTTAGATTGGTTTGTCTTTGGTTGATTCAAATCGCATGTGATTTGATCGTTTTAGGCTTCTACCTAAGTGAATATGGGCGCATAGAGTTGTGTCGAAGCCATATTCGAGAGTCTTAGTGGTCCATGTTAAGGTCACTCTTGTCGGGTTGTGAAGTCTTGGTTCTTTGAGTCTGAAAGATGGTCTTTCAGCATCTGTTCGTTTAGCTGATGTTACTGTTGGTGGGTCGTGGACTACATCGGTAAGTCTCGCTCAATCATCTTCGCATGGGTCAAGATATGCAAGTTCGGTTTGGCTTTGATTGGCTTTGGATTTTATTGATTGTCTTCTGTTTTAGATGTAGGTTTTGCTTCCGGAGATTTTTGTTTATTCCGCCGGCTTAGTTTCTCTATATAGACTTAGTTTCCGAAGAAATTTCTGTTTTTTGACACTTTTTATATTTCAAAAACGCATTCTATTTTGTATAAATAAAAATATATTTAAAATAAAAAATATGAGACTTCCAAAGTTCATTAGAGGAATAATGTAAGATAGTTGGCTTTTGTGATATCGACTATGCTGGTGATCATGACACGAGTCGATCAACAACCGTGAACTCGAACAGCATTGTGGCATACCTTTTCATCTGATATGAGCTATGTTTTAGTTCTTTGTGTATAGGAATACAACTAAACAATTAAATAAAAATCAACGTCACAATTTAAATAATTGATATCAAGCTTTTGGGATAGGTGCTTCTTCCATGGAAAGTGATGGACTCGATTTAAAGTGGGGATCCACATATATATGTTTGCCATGTGCATATATAATGCTAACAAAAATGACAAAGGCTATAACTTGATTGCATTATACTTTTACTTTGTGATGTTGACAATTCCACATAATGACATTTTAAAAAAAAAAGGTGAGTTGATGAGTTTTTTTAGTTTTTAATGTAAATACAATATTTATTTTTCTCACTATACAAGATGTTGGTAAAACTAAACATCCAATTATATAATACTTATATAAATCCGTCAAAAGGTCCATAAATGATAGAAAGAAAAAACATACTCTCTCTGTTCCTAATTGATTGATGTTTTAGGATTTTCACACATATTAAGAAACAATTAATATTTAGTTATAAATACACATTTTTCTTTCACTAAAACACTTTCCAATAACTATAAACCAATAGTAATTCAATATAATTCTTGAAATTCACATTTTGTAAGCATTAATTAATAAATGTTGCATAGAAAACTTAAAACATCAATCTTTTTGAAACAAATTTTTTTTCTAAAACATCAATCTTTAAGGAACGGAGTGAGTATTAGTTTTCTAGTTAGCAAGAAATTATGCCTATAAAGCAATACTAACCAAACGGAAAAGAAACAATTTCTAAAACCAAATAAATAACAATAATATTATCCTCTTAACTTTTTTGATGTGAAAGTTAAGATATTTTTTAATTAAGTACTATCCGACTTTACATAATAATCTAGAAGATAAAATGTCTAATAGATATTATTGTTTTCAATAATTGTATCCATCCAGAAAGGTCTTTGACTAAATGTCCAACCATATTTCCATTTAATTGCCAAACAATGTTGGAAATTTAACCGTACGTAAGAGAAAAACATGTCATCTATAAGAATTAGGACCCATCTTTATGACTTGAATTTATAAATCATCATCTTAAATTTATGTATATTTTTGGAGAAAAAAACTAAAGACTTAAAGCGTTTGGAAAAATATTGCAACTAAACCAACAAACGAAAGAACATTTTTTTTTTTGAATACCAGGAGGTTCGGGGTCTGTGAGCCCGTACGTCTCCCAGGGCGAGATCCAGACCAGGTTAAATTCATTCTCCTTAGGAGAGGGGATCCCTCCCAACGTGGATCGAACTCAGGCGTGACGGAAGTTACTAACACTCATTAATTCTAACAAAGTTAATAAATTGTGAAACATAAATATAAACTTTTGTTTTGATTAATTTTGGTAAATACATGTTCACATTGGAAATATTTCTTTGAAAAATGGCAGGGCTCGAAGATTTGTGTATAAAACTAAATGTGAACATATGTTTTGACAGTTTTTTTACGGAAAAAAAAATGTTTTGTTTGAGATTTGAAAAAAAAGGAAAAACTTCATTTTCACTGGATTATGATAATGAACTGTTATGTATTTTAAAATTTTAAGAGCAAAATTGATAACTAAAAATTGATAATTTTAATACTTTAAAAAATCGATATTTGATATCATAGCTAAATATGGAAGTTCAAGTCCGTTTTTAATACTTGATTGCTCATTTTATTATGAGAATTGGTGGAAACAGTTTTGCAAGAAACTAATGTTAATATGATTTTTTACGAACTAGTTGTATTATAGTTTTTTTACAGAACAACTGTATTATAGTTTTTTTTTTTTTACAGAATAGTTGTATTATAGTTGTACGATTTAATATATGGTGTGTGATGTAAATGATGTAAATGAAGTGTCATAGATTTGGAATTTGAAAAGATAAGGAATCCAATGGAATGTATTTATGAAAAAAATGTAAGAATTCATAAGAAAATTACAATGGGAGGAAGAGATTATTGAGATAAATAATAAGCAAAAACGTGGGTCAAGAGAAGAAGATGAACAACACATGAAAAGCTTTCATATCAAATCCATGTTTCATAAGTACTCAACATTACACACTCATCCACCCCCACTCATATTTCCATTAAAAATTCAATAAAGTCCCAAGTTGTGAACAGCTTAGTTTTGCAATAAATTTATGATTTAGTAAAATAAATGCCTCATTTTAAAAAGAAAAAGAAAATCACATAATGAGTTATTTTTCCACTGTTATGTTTTATGATAGTATTTTTTTTCTGTGTTACAACTTCCAAGATGCAATATTATAATCTCATAGTTGATAGTAGACATGAGAAATATAGTTTTAAACTATAGTAGAAGTGTAGAACTAATAGAGGTAATAAGAAGTTACAGAGCATTTATTTTATTTATATCTTTTTACAACTCGGGTAGGCTTCGGGTGACCTTGGTTCATTTTTCATTCAAAAGTTTTACCTTCGTTTTCCTTTTAATTTTTTTCCTTATATCAGCCACATATACCGTAAGTACTGTGTAACACAATTACATTTGGGCATTTGCGAAAAAAGTGAAGTACGATAATACCAAAGTATCTTCATTTTTGTATAATACTAGAACTTATTTATATGTTTTGTGGATTACATAAACATTTATTTTCACTAGCATTAGAATGATCCGCGTTTAACGTGTATATGTTTTTAGATTTAAATTTTATATTTTTGAAAAATAAATTTTACGATTTTTATCAATTTTATTATATTAGAAATTTATTATTTTGGTTTGGTTTTGATTTTTAGTTTTTAAATACTATGGTTTTTAAACATTTGCTTTGTTTGCTTTTTTGTTTTGAATTTTATTGTTTTTCTGAGTATTTTTGAAATATTAAGAATTAAGGTTTTATTCAATTGAATTTTATTTGTAATTTTAACCCATTTAATAAGGTTATTAATTTTTTAAACCCTTTTTGTATATTAACCTATTTCAACTAAAACCATAAAATCAGCCTATTAAATAGATGCTAAGCTTTATATTTTTGAATATATTTTTAACTAAAACCATAAAATACATAATATCGTAAAAATAATCATTTTAATAAGACAATATATATATATATATATCTCTCTAAATACTAACCGTTTTTACCTAAATATTAATCCATTATTATGCAATTTATAAATTAATTATTAATTATTTTTATTCTATTTTGAAATTATCTAAATATTTACATATTTTGATGTAACAAACTGTAAAAACATGTAATTGTAAAAACATCAATCTTCTCTAACTATATGACTGATATATGTATTGACTGAAATACATTTATTTTTATTTTAAATTAGTTTAATAAATATATTATATATTTTACAATTTGATTTTATAAAATATTCGATTTTAAATAAAAAATTAATTTAAAAATATAACTAAATATTCATAAAATAATAATAGAGTAACCAGTTAACGTTTTTTCATATCAAATATAAATATTTTTAAAAAATTGAAAAAACCCTAAAATTTTTACTTATCGATCTAATTTTTAAAACTTTAACTTTAATAATCTTTACTTTATTAATTTTTTATTTAATTACTTATTTTATAATATTTACTTTTGAATTATGTCGAAAAGCATGAATTTATGTTGTTTTGTGTGTATGGTTACTTTAACTTAATTTTATAGTTTATAAAAATAATGTATGTATTAATTAGATAATTATATTTATAAATTTATTCAATAAATTAATTATATATATCATATGATTTTATTGTGTATATATCAAAAATTTAGTTAATTATAATTTATAATAATATTTTACTAATAATTACGAATTTAATTAATTATTTCTTAAAGTTTTGAAAGAAAATAAGATTTGATTATGATAAAAAAAATTAGAAGATATTATAAATAAATTAATTTGACATTGTTATACTTAATACAATCTTAATTTATAATGGCATTGTAAAAAATAACATATAAAAATAAAGTTAGTTTCATATTGAGCTACTGTTTTAATAGATTAGATATTATAGCAAGAACTCTTCAATTTACATATGATAATGTTTGAAATAATATTATCTCTCTTATGTAGATGGTTCTTAGGATTTTCATGTATGTTCAATACCAGAAATAGAACTATACATTGGATTTTTGAACCAAGGGTCCAAAATTTAGACTATTTGACTCTAAATTCTTTTCATGGTATTGACGTATTGTAGTCACTATTATATGTGAGATAAACTAGAGACTTGGTCACAGGTTAAAGGCAGCATAGTCAAGAACCAGACAGCTACGACAACCCGATCTTTGTTATTGAAGGATTCAGGCCAGGTACGCATTTCGTTTAGACGGTTAAAACTCAAAAGTCATTTATGATTTTCCACCATTCGACAATACAAATATGTTCTAATTCATGTCAACTTAGAAAATAAAAGTATAAAAGATGCATATGCCGCGCTTGATTGAAATGATTAGAGATACTGAAAAGCTTTATCGAGCAGCTGCCGGTCTTCCTTACTATAAATACATTTGGAACTTTCTGCCTTCTTGGTATCTTCTCTTGATCTCTTCCAACATTAATCCAAATTCAAATTGATTTCAGATTATAAATTGTAGTTGAAAATATCATCATAATGGTTGAAGAGAAAAAAGATTCTCATATTTATTGCTTATGTACGGATTGCCACTTGCGTGGCTTTGAAGAAGAAAATAAAACTGAACCCGCGATTAAGAAATTGTTTTGTAGTTGCACTTCTCATAAAACTGTGGATTAACATTTGTAAAAACGAGTTGTTCAAAAAAAAAAAACATTTGTAAAAACGAGATAACCTTTATAGTTCTCCAGAGCACTTTTCTTACAAAAGACGTTACATTTCCACATTTCAAATATGAAAATATATAATATGTACTTGAATATTAAATTAAGTAATAGGGGTACTAAAATTAATGGCTACATTTTTCCAATTCCTGGATTATTTAACCGACCACGCTTATTGTCAGATCCATATTAATTCACAAATTCTGCAACAAGATAGTTTCAAAATAGATGTTTAATTAAATAGATTGTGATAATAAGGTGTATCACCACAATTCGATATAAAAATTCTAATTAATAATCAATTACGATTCATATTATTCTTTTTTTTTTTTGTCAAGCAACTTATATTAATTAGAGTTAAGCGGGCAAAGGCCCAAGCCCATTAAGAGCAGATTTGGCTGCATAATCTGCAAGCCCATTACAGGAACGTTTGATGAACATGAAAGAACAAAAATCAAAGGAGGAAGAGAGGATAGAGATGTCAGCCAATATTCCATGGATCTCTGTGGTGGAAGATCCCGAATTGATGAGGTTGACGAGATGAAGGGAGTCAGAGAAGACTGCGATCCTTCTAAGCGCTCGAATTCGAGCAGAGCAGAGAGCTTGTCTCAGAGCTAAGGCTTCAGCCATCAAAGCTGAAGTAACTGAGGCTTCGGAAGCAGAGAATGATTCAGGGGAATCACTCGTTGGGTTGAAAATCCAGCCCAGACCTGCATCTCTGCTGTTACTGCGCCAGGCTGCATCAGTGGCGATCGGGATGACCGAGGTCAGATCAGGAGTGGGGATCAGGTCCGAGAGAAGTCGCCAATTGGGAGCCTTTTTTTCAAGGGAGAACAGATAGCTTGGGCCAGGAACCATTCTCTCGCGTTTTGGATTGCCTGCAGGATTGTTTCTGAACCAGAGAAAGATCTTTGCTCGAAGATCTTCTTGTTGCGAGCATTCCAAATTGCCCAAAGGATCCATGGGAAAAGCGTCTCAGCGTCAATTCCAATGGGTGGGGATACTCTCTGCCTTCTCAGAATGGAGATTCCTTCATTTAGGTCAGTTATCAGGCTCGGGTTGAAGCAATCCAAGAATGGAGCAAGATGCCATACTTCCCTCGCAGTTGGGCAGTGAAACAGGAGATGGGTCGTGGTCTCCTCTTCGTTACATCTACAGCAGGCTGAATCTGCAAGGATTCCTCGTCGGACCAGGTTTGCTCCCACTGGTAAGGCTTGTTGGAATGATTTCCAAATGAAAGACTTTAGCTTGGGAGCTGTGTTGAGCTTCCAGATCTGCTTGTTCCAGTCAATTGGAGGCAAGAGAACAGGTGGGGGGGAGCTTGTAGTTCTTGAGGCCGCATCGTATCCCGACCTTGTAGAGTAGGAGCCTGAAGGGTGGGCCAACCATTTGAGCGAGTCTTTAGCTCCAAATTTGCTGGGTTTCAAAGTGAGGATCGTATCCTTCCATTCAGGTAAAATTTCTAGTATTCTGTCCACATTCCATTCCATAGAATCTGGGTGAAGGAGGTAATTGACAGTAAGATGTTGCTGATCAACAGGGCAAGGACCAAACGGTTGAAGTTTCTCAGAAGAAGAGAGCCAAGGGTCATGCCAAAGGCTTATGGAATTCCCGTCTCCTACTGACCATCCCAAGTGATCTTTTAGGAGGTCCCTTCCTGCCAGGATGCTTTTCCAGCCATGAGAAGCAGATTTTGGTTCTTGGGAGTTAAGGAAATCTGAGTTTGAGCAGTATTTTCCAAGGAGGACTCTAGAAAGAAGGCAATGGGGATTGTTCAGTATGCGCCATCCAATCTTTGCAAGCAGAGCAGTGTTGAAAAGGTGGAGATCTTTGAAACCTAGACCCCCTAATGCTTTAGGCTTTGTGAGTTTTTCCCAGGAGACCCAACACATTCCTTTTTTATCCAGAGATTTGCTCCACCAGAATCTAGTAAGAGCTGTTTGAATCCTTTTGTGCAGGGATTTAGGTAGGAGAAAACAGGACATTGCATAAGACGGCATAGAGGCAAGCACACTCTTCAGCATGATCATCTTACCAGCTGCAGTGAGGAATCTGTTTGACCAGCTAGCAGCTTTCAGCCGGATTTTTTCCACTATGATAGAGAAGAGGTCCTTCTTCCTCCTGCCAAAATGCTCTGGGAGACCAAGGTATTTACCTACGCCTCCTTCTTTATCTATATTTAGGATTAGCTTGACTTGAGCTTTGATGTGAGCTGGCGTTTTTCTTGAAAAGGTGATTGAGGATTTAGCACAATTAATTTGTTGTCCTGATGCATCTTCATAATCTGCGAGAATAGACTTTAGAACTGAGCAAGTCTTGGTGTTTGCTTTGCAGAAGAACATGGTGTCATCTGCAAAAAGTAGATGGTTAATGTGGGGACTTTTCTTAGCAACTCGGACACCTTTGAGCTTTCCACTTCTTTGAGCTTTGGAGCAGAGGCCCGAGAGGACTTCACTGCACAATATAAAGAGGTAAGGAGAGAGAGGATCTCCTTGCCTAATACCCCTTTCAGGTATTACTTTTCCCCTTGCTGATCCATTGACTATATAGGCATAGCTTACGGTTTGAATGCATTGCATTGTCCACAAGATCCATTGCTCATGAAAGCCTAGTTGCCTTAGCACCGCTTGAATAAATGTCCATTCCAATCTATCAAAGGCTTTGCTCATGTCAGTTTTGACAGCCATAGCACATTGCTTTGTTGCCTTTGAAGTCTTTAGGAAATGAAGAACTTCATGAGTTATTAGCACATTGTCTGATATTGCTCTCTTTGGGACGAAAGCTGATTGAGTTTCAGAAATTACTCGGTGCAGGTGTGGTTTCAAGCGTGAGGATAGTAACTTGGATATGACCTTGAAGACTACATTGCAGAGGGCTATTGGTCTGAAGTCAGCCATCTTTTGAGCTCCTGTAGTTTTTGGTATGAGTCTGACCAAAGTATCATTTAAGGAAGTTGGCATTTTCCCGGATTCAAAGAAAGCTTTTATTTCACTGACAATATCCTTTCCCACTATGCTCCAGTTAGATTGGAAGAAGCTTGCTGAGAAGCCGTCAGGGCCAGGGGCTTTATCAGGGTGGATTGAGAACATAGCTTCTTTAATTTCCGCTTCTGAAGGGATCTTGATCAGGTTGAGATTGTCTTCTGCCGTGATTATTGGGTTCAGAGCACTCTTGACTGTTTGGAGCATTCTGGTTTGATGTAGCTCATGGCTCTTGAAGAGGTTAGAGTAGTATTTAGTTATTACCCTTGCAATTTCATCCTCTGAGTATATTGGTACTTGATTCTCATCTTCCAAGATTGCAAACTTGTTAATCATTTGTCTGTTTTTTGTAGATGCATGGAAGTATCCAGTATTTTTGTCACCAAGTTGGAGCCATAGTTGTCTACTTCTTTGCTTCCAGTATTCTTCTTCAGCCAGGTAAGCTTTCTTGAGCTTGAGGTTGATTTCAGAGATCAGCCTGTCATCTGGTGGTCTTGCAGATAGAGCTTCCTCAAGTGATTGTTGCAAGGAGTCGATGTTTGCTTTACTGTTCATGTGGTTCTCCTTGTTCCACCAGATGATGGTTGATCTTATTTTGTCTATCTTCTGCTTGATTAGGAGCTGATGGTTTTCATTCCATGTTTTTTCTATTAGGTTCAACACCTCTTCATTGTCTTTCAGACGCCGGTCATAGCGGAAGATGCCTTTACGCTTCTTTTTGGATGGATCCAGGAAAGTGATCACTGGACGGTGATCAGAGCCTTCAAGTCTAAGATACTCACAGGTGGCTGTTGGGTAAAGTTCAGACCAGTCACTGTTAGAGAGAGCCCTGTCTAACCTGCATTTAACAAGCTCTTGGTTTCTGATGCCTCTCCAGGATAGACAGTCACCGATGTGTTGTAGGTCGTAGAGATCATTCTCGGCCAAAAAAGCTCGGAAGTTTCCAAAGGAGCCCTCGGATCTGGTACTACCTCCTTTCTTTTCTGAGTTGTTGAGGATGTCATTGAAATCCCCAGAGATGAACCAAGGGGAGATTCTTAGTGCAGCTAAGTCAGTGAGCTCATCCCATAAGTTCTTCCTGATGTTGTGGTCCGTGTCAGCATAAAGGAAGGTAGCGAAGAAAGTACTTCTTTCATATTTTATCTTAGTATCAATGTAGTTATTACATGAGGATATGATATCAAGTTGAATCTCTTTTTTCCATAACAGAATAAGGCCTCCTGCTGCTGGGGATCTTGGGGGAACCACACAATGGTTAGAGAAGTTTAGATCAGCCAGTTTCTTCAAAACTACTTCTGTGGGATTTTTCGTCTCCGAGAGGAAAATAACATCTGGATCTTGTCGCTTTTTTATCTCCCGGAGGTGACGAACTGTCTGGGGATTCCCTAACCCCTGACAGTTCCAAACTAGCAGCTTTAAGGAAGAGGAATGGATGGATTGTGAAAATCCATCTTCTTCCTTCTAATCTGAGGTACAAATTGAACTGCATTCCCTTTATCTTGATCTGGTGGAGCAGAAGCTGCTCCCATATTGTTATTGCGAGAGGATGATTGACCTTTGTCTGGTTTCCTGGTGGGAATTTTTTGCAGTCTTTTCCGAGGGGAAGCACCAATAGCAGGGACTTTTCTCTTCTTTGTGACTTGTCCCGAGGCTATTCTGTTGATTGGACCAATATTTTTACTTCCCAGAGGTCGTCCTGGCTTTCTTTTCCCTTGGCGGATCTCTTGGTCTTTATCAAATATGATGTTTTGAGTTGAGCTTGAGCCTAGTCTCAGAGTAGCGGGGATCCTCTCCTGGGTGAGACTTTCTGAGCCAGGATCAACAGTTGGACTTGGTCCCAGTCTTTGAGAAGCAGGGATTCTTTCTGTTGAGGTGGGGACTGGGGATACATCTCTTAGGGGCCGAGAGAACTGAGCATTTGCCAGTAACATTTGAGTTGCTGCTTCTTCAAACTCACCCTGTTCTTCTGCTAGGCGGACCCTTTCCTTTCTGGCTGCACTTTCTGTTGGGTCAGCCACATTAGCATATTGAATCATGACTTCCCTTAACTCACCCATAGCCTCATCAATAGCTTGCTTTGGGAGCTCCACAGTTGCCTCCTCAGTTATTGGGGCTGGCTCTTTAAAGGGGGGTTGATGTCTTGATAGAGAGGAAGAAGAGATACGTGTGGAGTCAGTGGTTCTCCTAGCTTCAGAGGGCTGGTTCTTCTCAACCCATTTTAGATGTCTTGAGGTCTGATGGTGATATGGTTGAGAAGAGTATCTACTTGGAGATCTTGGAGAGTGATCAGCCGTTCTTCTCATATCTCTACCATCATAGGATTTTCTTGAGTCTGATCTTTCACTTCTTGACTTTTGATGGTATGAGCTAACTTCATTCCTCCTTCCACGCTGGGAATCAAGGGGGTGGAGTGAAAGAGATTTTGAGTGATATGTCTGTGATGCGTCTCTGGCATTATGACTCTGAGATTTAGTAAATGAGCGCCTATCCTTTCCTTGATGCGTAGGTAAGGCCCGTGTTTCCACATGAGAGCTCATGGGAGCTGATTGGTGAGGTGGTCCAGACATAGAATGCTCCTTAGCACAAATGAGGGGGCAGTCTTTGACATCATGGGAGAGCATCAGGCAGGAGGAGCAGAAGCCTTCTAATTTTTCATAAACTAATTTGGTTTCAACTTCACTTCCATCAGCAAACTCTACTATGGTTGAGGTAATAATTGGCTTTAGTCCATCTATTTGGACCTTTACTTTTGCTGCCTTCAGTGATATGTCAAGCTCTTCAAAAACGCCAATGTTTCTTGCAATGCTGAGAAGAGTGGAGTTTGACCAGAGATGTAGCGGGATGCCTTGGACGTTTATCCAGAAGGGTATCATCGATGGGAAAGATCTGGATGTGGTGGGTTCCCATCTCTGTAAAATCACCATCCAATGAGCAAAGTGGTATGGACGGTTTGCCAGGACCTTTTGGAGGTCATCTTCGTTTGCAAATTGAAACTGAAAGAGACCTTGACCCAGATCTGACCCTACAGGTGGTGATGAAACTTTCCAATGTTCAGAGAAGAACGGAATGAGAGACCAAAGCCGTTGAACTTTTGGGTTGGTGATTCTTCCAACCAGAGTGAGTTCATGCTTCTTAATGAGTTCAGAGCTGTCAAAGGCTGGTACTTGAATTCTTTTTGCTCTAGGTGGTTCACTGCCACGTTCAATACCCTTTCCTTTGTCAGCGTAGGAGAGACGGCGGTGCATCTTAGAAGATGTTTAAAGGATCTTCACCCAAAGGTGAGAAAGTTCTTTCTCGTTGATAAACAACCGAGATGAAAGTTCACTGCTGAGGAAACTTAGCAAGAGGTTAGTAAAATAGATTCAGAGCAGTGGATGCAACAAAGAAGTATGAAAGGATCCAAAGCTAAGAGAAGAGAGTAGTGTTACACTCAAACTTCAGAGTTTATCCAGAGAGCCATGAGTGGTATTGCAGTAGTATCAGCAGGCCAAAGAGGATGGCTGGGGAGTAACCGAGAGGAGAGGCGAGAGGAGAAGCTTACCGGCGACCAGAGCGGACCCTCCGACGGAAGTCGGGGGCTGGAACCACGGTGGCGCGAACTCCAAGGTAGTTTGAGAAGGTCAACTTTCTATTTTAGTGTAAAAAACTGGGTAGATAGAAACCAGATATCAAACCAAGGAGGTTTAGTTTGAAAAAGTTACTAAAACAAGAAAGCTTAGAAACTGTCTAGGGAGCAGGGCCTGAGAGCTTTTTCTTGTCAATTGTCCATATTATTCTACAAAAGAGATTTAGACAAGAAGATCTTTTATCATCATATTTATTCATTTTATTCACGGAAGCACTGATAGCAAATACACCATCCGTTTGATAAAGAATGTCATTCTAACATTTTTCATATATATTAAAAAAATATTTAAATTTCTACTTTATCCTTAATTAATATACTAAAAAAGTTTCTCTCTCTAATTAATAAGCTGAAATACTATAAATAAAATAGATATTTGTTTTAAAAATCTGCATTGGAAATGTAGAATAACACTTTTTGTGAAACAAAATTAAATACATATAATGATACTCTTTGTGAAACGGAAGGAGTATAAAAATCGGAAAAAGAGAAACAACTAACAGGGTTAAAAATGGCAAGAAAATGCCCTCCGATCTCATATCTGCTTTTTACTGATGATAGCTTGTTTTTCTTCAAGGCTAAAAAGGAGGAATGTCAAATGATTTTACGGATTCTTAAAGACTATGAGAGTGCTTCTGGTCAACAAATAAACTTTTCGAAGTCTTCACTACAATTTGGTCATAAGATTGATAAAGGAGTCTGAGAAGAGATGAAGACAATTTTAGGAATTACAACAGTGGGTGGAATGTGGTCATATTTAGGTATCCCATAAAGTTTAAGTGGTTCAAAGACACAAATATCCAGTTTTTTTCAAAATATGCTTCATGTGAAAGTGAATGGTTGGACAACAAAATTACTGTCACGAGGAGTGAAGGAGGTCTTGATAAGGTCAGTGACTACGGAAATGGCAAATCACGTAATGTTGTGCTATCGGTTGCCGAAAACAGTTACTACAAAATTAACAAGTATTGTTTCAAACTTTTGGTGGAGTTCCAGAGATACAAGCACATGCATGCATTGGATAGCATGAGACAAACAATGTAGAGATAAAGGAGATGGTGAGATCGGTTTTCGGTCTTTTCAAGATGCTAACACGGCTTTCTTAGCAAAACAGTTGTAGAGACTAATTGAGAAGCCGAATATTCTTTTCTCCAAATTTTGTAAGGGTAGATACTTTCGGAACACAGATCCTTTAGATCCAATAAGATAGTACTAACCATCTTACGGCTGCAGGAATATTATCTCAGCTAGATCTCTCGCTAAAAATGACTAATTAAGAGGGTAGGAACATGAGAGACTATTTTAATATGGAATGATTCATGGATATCAGCCTATCGTCCGAGACCATCAATTCAAAACCCTAACGTTACACATAATATTTACACAGTGAACCAGTTGATTGATCATCAAAACCAAGTCTAGAATAAACATCTAATGGAGATGATTATTGAACCTGGGATGTAGATCTGACTATCAATATTCCGTTCAGTCGCCTTAATCGACCAGATTTGATAGGATGACATTACAAAAAGTCGGGGAGATACATGGTTAGATCGGGCTACCATACAAAAATGGATTTTTTAGGAAACAAAGAGGTTATTCTTGTTTTAGGACCAAATGTCAAGCGTTTACAAGCTTATCCGTGGAAAGTAATATGTCCACCTAAACTATGGCATTTTATTTGGCAAGTAATCTCGGGATGCTTACCGGTAACAAGAAATTGGAAGGCCAAGGGAATAAAATGTGATACGCAATGTGTGCGGTGTGGAATAAAGGAGGAATCAATAAACCATGTTCTATTCGAATGCCCACCAGCATTACAGACTTGGGCTTTGTCTTCAATTCCAACTAACCCATAATCTTTTCCATCATCATCGATTTTTACAAAAATGGATTATTTATTTTGGAGATTACCTTCGGATGATAATACCAGTAGTTATCCTTGGATTGTGTGGTATATTTGGTAAAGTAAGAATGATATGATCTATAATCACATTGATAGAAACCCCCAAGAGATCTTAAAGATGGCTGAAACAGAATATGCAACATAGAAGGCTGCATAATCATTTGAGGTTAAGGAATCAGTAGGGAATATTGGAGGGTCGATAAATGTTGGACATGATTGAGTTCAAGATAGTTAATGGTGCTATGTAGATGGATATTGGAAAGTAAGAGATCGTCAAACATTACAAGATGGTTAATGGTGCTATATATTATTTAATTGTACACATGCAACATATTTACAAGAAAATAAGTCAAACGTTGCTAGATGAAAATGATATATTATTAGTAAAATGTTAAAAATCGTTTATAATATAACATGCCAAATTGCCAATTTAAATATTTTATTTTAGGGCGATTTCATCCATTTTTTCCAAAGCAAGTCGCTTTTTTAAGAACACAAAAATTTCATTGATATTTTATCAAGTATTATGGTTTTGAAAGGTAACATGGCGGATTAGTAATACGAACTGAAAAATAAAATTAATTTGTTGTGTATTAAATACGATCTATTTTTATAAACAACTTAAATTTAATCTACATCAGATTTTTTCTATGTCAAAATTATAGTAATTTAATTGGTATTTTGTTTTGTCTGCTACTGCTATCATCCTTTCCATTTTTTTCCATCTGATGAGATTATTTATCTGAAACTGAACAACAATGGTGAATACAAGAGCCGGCGGAAGAACTAGAAATTCCCTAAAGCTTAATCATATGCAAAGGAAACTAAAGCCCAAATAACATACAACAAAAACGAGACTAAAACTTCTCGAAACTAAAATCGGGAAAGACAGTTAATTCTAAACATGAAAAGAGAGCATAAATGTTCAGAAATATCAAATTCAGCCGGAATGTTTTAAAAAAAACAAGGGAGAACCGACAACGCCGATAAAGTTGACAAGCAATTCGAAAGACAGAAATGGGATGATCAGCCATAAAAAATGCTGAAAAAGAAAACACTACCTCATGTCATCCCACATCATCGAAGAGAAGCCAAAACCCACACGAAATTCATTAGACGGTTCACTGTCGCTAAAGATGAACACCGAAAACACCACCACCAATTTCAATAAAGAACAATCCGGACAAGACCATATCTAAGACGACAATCTGAAGATACGAAGCAAGCCGAAGATACCCTAACTCGGGGAGAGAGACTAAAATGCAGGCCCAAGAAGACCACCAATCGTACATGCGACATAACCGAGTAGCAAACACACCATACACGAGACTCAGTAGCAGAACTAAAGATGAAGAAAAACCCTACAGAGACATCAACGAAAGCACTTATACCGCACCAAGCAGTTACACTGCACCGTTAACAAATCTTTGATATGTACATCTGCCGCTAGACTCGCCACAAATTTCATCTCTCCGAACCAAAACCAAAGCAACAGAGAACCAGCAGTGAAGAAGTCTCTAAACAAACAAGAAAGCCTACGAACCCCATCAACTGGAACAATCCAGTTGAATCGCCTTTGAACCGATCTCAAAATAGGAAAGAAACACCATCGCCAACAACAATAAACATTGAGACTGGTCCCAAAACCAGAACCAATAGAACACATCACGCGAGACCACACGTAAATATACAAATCACACGAGTCCATACTAAATCAAACCTCAAACCACAACAAAACCGGAGCTCAAAAATCCGAAAGAAACCACCACACACCAAAATTGACGAGCTACAACACTGACCATCCGAGATCACCAGTCCGGATGCTCATAGATTGAAGACAGAGTCTCTGCACATCACCACGATGTACACAAAATCCGACAAAGATCTGGATCTGTGACTGTCATAGAATCACACACTTCAAACATGACCAAAAGCACGACTGGACATCACACACACCAACACATGCGCAAGACCAAAATGGAAGCACAAAAACTCGCCACTCGAAACTCGCCACCATGGAAGCTGCCATAGAGTCTGCAAACAACTAAGCCGCATAAGGGTAAGAACCGCAAAACCTACACATCGAAGCCGGAAAATTGAGGGGGGGGGGGAGGAAGAAGAAGATTTCATCCTTTCCATTTTTTTCCATCTGATGAGATTATTTATCTGAAACTGAACAACAATGGTGAATACAAGAGCCGGCGGAAGAACTAGAAATCCCCTAAAGCTTAATCATATGCAAAGGAAACTAAAGCCCAAATAACATACAACAAAAACGAGACTAAAACTTCTCGAAACTAAAATCGGGAAAGACAGTTAATTCTAAACATGAAAAGAGAGCATAAATGTTCAGAAATATCAAATTCAGCCGGAATGTTTAAAAAAAAACAAGGGAGAACCGACAACGCCGATAAAGTTGACAAGCAATTCGAAAGACAGAAATGGGATGATCAGCCATAAAAACTGCTGAAAAAGAAAACACTACCTCATGTCATCCCACATCATCGAAGAGAAGCCAAAACCCACACGAAATTCATTAGACGGTTCACTGTCGCTAAAGATGAACACCGAAAACACCACCACCAATTTCAATAAAGAACAATTCAGACAAGACCATATCCAAGACGACAATCTGAAGATACGAAGCAAGCTGAAGATACCCTAACTCGGGGAGAGAGACTAAAATGCAGGCCCAAGAAGACCACCAATCGTACATGCGACATAACCGAGTAGCAAACACACCATACACGAGACTCAGTAGCAGAACTAAAGATGAAGAAAAACCCTACAGAGACATCAACGAAAGCACTTATACCGCACCAAGCAGTTACACTGCACCGTTAACAAATCTTTGATATGTACATCTGCCGCTAGACTCGCCACAAATTTCATCTCTCCGAACCAAAACCAAAGCAACAGAGAACCAGCAGTGAAGAAGTCTCTAAACAAACAAGAAAGCCTACAAACCCCATCAACTGTAACAATCCAGTTGAATCGCCTTTGAACCGATCTCAAAATAGGAAAGAAACACCATCGCCAACAACAATAAACATTGAGACTGGTCCCAAAACCAGAACCAATAGAACACATCACGCGAGACCACACGTAAATATACAAATCACACGAGTCTATACTAAATCAAACCTCAAACCACAACAAAACCGGAGCTCAAAAATCCGAAAGAAACCACCACACACCAAAATTGACGAGCTACAACACTGACCATCCGAGATCACCAGTCCCGATGCTCATAGATTGAAGACAGAGTCTCTGCACATCACCACGATGTACACAGAATCCGACAAAGATCTGGATCTGTGACTGTCATAGAATCACACACTTCAAACATGACCAAAAGCACGACTGGACATCGCACACACCAACACATGCGCAAGACCAAAATGGAAGCACAAATACTCGCCACTCGAAACTCGCCACCATGGAAGATGCCATAGATTCTGCAAACAACTAAGCCGCAGAAGGGTAAGAACCGCAAAACCTACACTTCGAAGCCGGAAAATTGAGGTGGGGAGCCGCAAAATAAAAAACAAGAGAAACATGAAAATAAGTGGTCAAAATACAGTTTAAAGATGAACTCACACACATACATAGAGAAACACACAATGAAACCAAAGCAATCAACACTCATAAGCATTTCAAAAGAATTAATTTTCATTAAAAAGGTATTCATATCACACCTAATTTCCAACATCAATCCAAAAACAGAAATCATCTCATACATAAATTCCTTCACAGTCAGGTCGTGCATTTCTAGATTCATCAGCCAAGTCATCAACATCCATGGCTACTAATGCTGGCAATGGACCAACATCTGCATTTCCATCTTCAGCATCTTCTTCACTGTATCTTCTTGTAGGACCTCTCATTGCTACATACCAGCTTGATGTCTCATCTACCCTGGAGTAAAATATTTGCTTTGCTTGAGAGGCTAGTATATATGGATCTCTTGCAAATGACACTTAACTTTAGTTGAGGTTCACAAACGTGAAGCCATCTTCTACCTTGACTATGTTACCTCTGTTTGCCCATTGAAAGCGGAATACATGAATGTAGATGGTATTGTAATCAAGCAGTAAAATCTCCACCACTCTGCCATAATATGATATTAAGTCAACCATCTGAGCTGTATCTTTTGCACTAGCTCTACACATTGTCGTGGCCTCATATAAAACCCCACTGTTCTGAGTTTTCCTGTCAACTGAGTTTGTGTGAAACCTCATCCCATTTATTATGTAGCCTGTGTAAGACCTTGTGCTAACACGAGGACCGTAGGCCAACTACTTCAGCGTTTCTTCGTGTTTTTTTTAAGTTAGAGGTATCTGCAAAAGAACATGTAAAATGTCAATATATACTGAAGACAATTATGTATCAACCACACAAAATAACTCAATTATAACTCAAATTAAAAACTTACCTGATCTTTTAATCAATATGCAAATTGTTGAATATGCGTACTCCATAACGTTGTCCATCATGTCTACATCTTTCGCTAGTGTCTTGTAGATGTTGTATGTGCATGCTTAAATTGGATTAACATAAAGTTTGAACATTCAGCAGGAAATACAAATTAAAAAAAATAAGACAAGAAATTGTGTGGAACTTACTCCACATAAGGTTCCACCATTGCCAAATTATGAATCACAGCAAGATGGGCAATGTTCTTATCCTTCTCAGTAAGATCACAGGAAGTGCTGCAGATATTGGATGACCATCCAGTATAGAGCTGCTCTCAAACTCAGTCTTTCTATCAGGTTTATCCTCGACACTTGTTGTGTTTTCCAAGAACTGACTGCAGAACCACATGCATTCCTCGGTGAGATAAGCTTCAACAATACAACCTTCTGGTCTTGCAGGGTTTCTAACATAATCCTTCAAAACTTTCATGTATTTGCAGGCAAAGAGAATTGAACATTAAAAGCATGATTATTAACTGCATAAGATAACAACTAATTAGTTATAAGTTGTACCTCTCAAATGGGTACATCCAATGGAAATGCACTGGTCCACAAAACCGAGCTTCCCTGCCTAGATGAATTGTCAAATGCACCATTACATCGAAAAACTTGGAGGAAAGAACCTCTCAAACATGCAAAGAGTTTCCACAATTTCAGTTTCCATTATTGAAATTGTCTCTCTATTAATTACTCGCTGACACAGATGATTGAAGTATGCACATAGGCGTCCAATAGTTATCCTAACACCTTTAGGTAATAAACCTGCAGAGATAAAAGCATTGGAGATCAAAGAAAAGACATTTAATGTTATAACATGAAAAGTTAAAAGACCCTCATGTGATACCTCTAATCGCAACCAGAAGAAGCTGTTGCATCAAGACATGGTAGTCATGTGATTTCATTCATATAACCTTAGATTCTTGTAGCTTAACACACCTTGAAATATTGGAGCAGTACCCATCCGAACCTCTGAAGTCCAATAAACGCTTGCAGAATACTTTCTTCTCTTTGTTGGACAAAGACCAAGGAGCTGGAGGAAGATATGTTCTTTTTCACGGGGTTCAGAATGTAAATCCTTCCTAATGCCAAGTAGTTCTAGATCTTTTCGAGCGTTAAGACCATCCTTTGATTTTCTACAGTGTAATAGTGTAGCAACAAGGCTTGCAGCAACATTTCTCTCCACGTACATCACGTCTAAATTATGTCTAATCGGTAGCTCCTATACAAGACAAACACAAATAAGATAAAAGATTGTTAAATAAAGCTAAAATATATCAATTAAAGGAAGATATATATGATATAAATTAGAAATATACCTCCCAATAAGGAAAGTTGAAGAAGTTTGATCGCTTCTTCCATATAGATAGCTCCTCCTCATCTACTAGTTCTTCCTTTTCCTTTGATTCATTGGATTCATCATCTGTATTGGAGTGTGATCATACACAATCTTTCATCTTCCTCTTCCTTCTAGATACTTTCACATTTCCAAAATCATTCTTGTAGTTTTTTAGTAACTGATATATATTACGACCACTCAGAATCCTACGTCTTCTCCCATGCTTAACTTTACCATGAAACCATGTTTAATTTCCTCTATAAGCATGTGTGGGAGGCAGACCTTTCTGATGGCCCATATATACATGCTTCCTGCAGTTACTCAACCACGAACTATCTATGTGTTTCCCACACATAAGGCAAGTCATTTTTCCCTTTACTTTACATCATGCAAGATATCCATATGCATGAAAAATGTTGAATGGTCCATAGAAGCATTGCTCTTAATGTGAAAGTAGTGTGACTGAACGCGTCATACGTTAACTCTCCTTTCTCCCACAGATGGTTAAGATCCTCTATAAGTAGTTCTAAGTACACATCTATATTGTTTCCAGGTTGGGTTGGACCAAGAATCAATAATGACAACATTATGTTCTCCCCCTTCATACACTTTTCAGGTGACATGTTGTAATTCACTAGCAATACAAGCTAAGCACTTTAGTTAACATTCTTCATGTTAAAAGAATTAAACCCATCCGTGGAGAGTCCAAGCCTAAGGTTCTTTCTTCAGCAGAAATGACGGGTATTTGTCGTTCATTTGATCTCAAGTAACAAAATCTACTGGATGACATCTTTTTCCATCAGTGCTCTTATTACTAAAATGCCACCTTAGGTCCTTCGCTATTTCCTCTGACCTGAACATCCTCTTGATACATGGAACTAACGGAAAATACCTAAGAACCTTTTGTGGAATACCTTTCTTCACATCACTTGTTCGCGCATTAATCTTCCATCATGAAGCGTTGCATTACAGACAATTGTCTAGCTTCTGAAACTCCTTTCTGAATAAACAACAATAATTCACACAAGCGTGTATCTTATCATAACTCATTTCAAATGATCTCAGAAACCTCTTCACCTCGTACAAGGATGTGTGTAAGACATTATCCTTAGGTAGAATCTGTGGCAAAGTCTCGAGCAGAAGATCGAAGCGCCTATCAGACCAACCAATTTGTGTCTTTATCCTAAAGAGTGAAACAATCGCCGAGAGCTTGATGTGGTTTGCACAACTTGGATACAGAGGTGTTTCTGCCTCGGCTAGCTTTCCAAGAAACTCATCTTCTTGCTTATCCTCACCCTCAGCAACCTCACTTAACTCACCTTGCCTAAGAAGCTCTTCATCCACAAACTCAGCTGCTTGGCATAACCCTAAAATCTCTTGGTTCCACTGACTTGCATTGCTTCTACAGTCAGTCCCTTATATCACTTCTCCATGATGATACCAATCCTCCCGCATCTTGTAACTCAAATCCATTCCCCTTGTTACAAGATGATCAACGACAACACCAACTAGGTGACGATCTACGTTGTGATAGTCAATGCATGGGCAAATGATCATCTCAATTTCTCATAAAGTTGCACCAACAGGCCTCACAAAGTCCTAAGCACCTCTCTCATAACCAGAGTCAACTCTTCGGTTTATAAGACATATGAAAGCATCAAACAATACCAAATCTTAAACTTTCTTTTAACCACCCATTAAACCCTTAAGTATATATATTTTTCATTTACCTGTTATGATGAACCCATGACTTTTCGACCATTTCTATGTTCTAACTCATAAGCAACAAAAAACAAACCCATAAGAATATCTCAAACATCAAACAAACACATTGTCATTCATATTAACAACAATAAACAATCAAGTATTAAATCAAGCAGAGACTTAAAAGCCAGAAACAATCAAATACCTAAATAAGACAAAGTAAACCAATAAGCTCCATAAGCCAGAAATGAAAAGTTATATTTGGATGAAAATAATTACCTCCATAAACTCTTGCAGCTTGGTTTTAAGAGTTCAAGACGTATTCAACCCAAAAAAAGCCTTCAGATCTCCTTATGTTGCAACAAGCTCCAACCTGCAAAGCCATATCATGAATCTATTCATTTATAATGTAAAAAAAAACAGATTACAGACTAACAAGAACCACAAAACGAAAATGTATAACCTTAGTTTTCTCTTGCCTATCTTTGTGTCCTTAAATAAATCTTTATGGCTTCCAATCTTGCTGCAATGAAAGGTAATTGTAATTAATCAGAGAAATTGAAGATACTTTGAATGAGGAATTAGATATAGGGTTTAGAACAACAGAAATCGTAAATGGGTTTCACCTGGAATTTTGTAGATGGCGACAACACCAGGTTGAAATTATGAGGAGAAATCAGATTTGTGTAACAAATTTTAAAGAGAGAAGTAGATTTGGTGAAAATCAAAAGTCTTGTCCAAATGAGCTTTGCATGCTTGCTATAGTTGTCATTTATATGTTTCCGCATATCAAAATTTTTTCCCTATCACTAATTTAATGCTACTAAAAGATTGATATCAAATTTTAATAATTTTAATAGCAGTTAGTGAATTAGTGGTACAATGCATTACTACTAATGCCCATATTTTTGTAGTGGAAGGACGGACCTCCCCAGCAACGACGAGAAACGCCTCACCAGAGAGACCAACATGCTGAGAAATTTTTGCTCGGCGACTGTATGGATTAATTTTTGCATGTTAACATTTTCCTGTCAATCTTTGTCAAATTATTGTTTTATAATGGAAAAGGATATCAAAGATCTCAACATGCACACTGTTTTCTTACCTGTATATATATTAATATTATACACATTCTCTGTATAAAAATAATCAACTTCCCCTAAAACAATATGAGACAAAGCCCCAAAAGAAAAACACCAGAACCAAATTTTTATTAAAAAAAAAAGCTTCCTTTTCTAGGATGTTAGTGCAGGACATGATAATGATGAACTCAGAACAGCAGCATAGACCTCTCTCTCTAGCTTGTGATCCTCTTTTTACCTGAGCTAGGTCACAGTCACAGGGGTGCTTGACTTGCAAAATTTAGGGCAAAAATAAGAAACTATAGTACACCAATAATTCACCTCAAAAATGGTAACAAAGAGATGACCAGACCCATTCATTCAACTCTCTGCCACTCAGATGTAAAGAAGATTTCACTATCATCACCTCTCAACTCAAATGACCACTCCTTCCCTTTTTTTAAAAAAAAAAAAATCTCTTGTGATTTGTCAAAAAACTACGACGGGTGCCCACAATGGTGGTAGGGTCTAGTGAGGAGACACTAAAATATTAAAAGAGGGTTTGTTTTATAGCCACAGAAATAGACTGATCTATAAAGTGATCATTAAGGTTGAAACAAGGTATGTCCTTGTTTGATGTACAGGAGAGAACCATGTGAACTCATAATAAGAAACGTTTTCCAATGGTGGTCATTGTTCTTGATGTACCATCCTACTTAGTGTGCCTCTACTTTTGCACCATACATAATACCAAAGAAAACAACACATAATTGACTACACCCTCATAAAAGATCTGTTCTCACTCCAAACTCATAACCGATCGGTTCTAGTATCTGGTTTATTTAGTTAACCAATCCAAGGAGCAATATGGTGGGGAAAAATACTTTAAAAGAGAGATTGTTACCGTGACAAAGTTTTAATAACTGAATCTTGACTCTTGAGATTTGGGAACTATACCTCCTTGGCCATCTAAGCTTGACCCTGTTTTCTGAGTCTAATCCAACTGAGTTTCCGGCAGGAAATGCTGTAGAAAAAGCTGACATTTAACAAATTCTGTCAGCCATAGCAAGTGTATGATGTCACAATCAATCAATCACATTAAAACTATTTCAAATAAAAATCGAAGGTGAAAAAGATAATCAAGAAAGAAACAATCTTGGAGTAATTTAAGTAATCAAGGACCTTTCATTCAAGCTTCAATTATAGCTATTTTAAAAATAATATCTATCACTCACCAAGCTAGCTCCACGAGTGTAGAAGACAGTCTCTTACACATAGCAGAAGTGGGCCCAATTTCACAGGCATCTCCTGCAACCTTAAACATTCTAACTTACTACTGAACCTTTGATGTACTATTATTACCTTTTGAAACTGCTACCTATACCTATGCGCCTATCAGAACCATACCAATCACCAAGCTTAAAAAAGGATGAAATTTTCAAACCAAAAGCAGCCTGAAGATGCAGAGATCCGAGTGAAAACTGAAAACCTGCAGTTAAACTTGCAAAAGAATATATCTAACAAAGTGAAGATATTGTGACAATAGGAGCCATCAAGATCGACCCAAGCAAATGATTCTCGCGAAATTAAGCAGCGGTTTTCTTTTCTAATGATAAACAGAAGGTTCTGTCAGACAGTACAGAACATGTTGGCTACTACACTAAGAAAGAAGGCAAAGAAAAAGGAAACCTACTCACAGGTCAGAAAATATTCCAAAACGCAGAGGAACCAATCACTGATATTGATTGGCAAGCATCACATGTTCACAGCAACGCAAAAACATCTAATCAATCAGTCATGGTCTCACTCCCAACATTCCACATGCCACTGCTTTTTCCTTGGATCCATCTTTTCCAATCCCAAAACAACCCAAAGAAGTTACATAGATATAGAAAGAATATGGTAAAAGCTGTACACGTAAAGTAAGGATATTATGTATGACTAATCCGTAAGTTCACTGTTCCAAGATGGAACACAGATGATCTCTGGTCCTTGGTAACAGTAGCATAATGTTAAAGGTTTAGCCTCTACTTTATCGTAACACAATGAACAAGCATTTTCATGGAGGAGCAGATCTCTCATCAATCACATTAAGGATCATATAACCAAAAGGGACAAACTTTGAATTCATGGAAGATAGAATCCTTGTTTTCTCAATGTAATCGAAACAATTTCAATTGATGTCACAAAAATTACAGCAAGAATATGATTCAACAACTGATATACAAAATTGTTGAAACAACAATAAACATTCCGGGAATACTTTTTGTTACCTCCCAAAGATCTGTTCAAATCTCAGAAACCGAAGAGCAAAGAGAGCTTCTAGAATCCCCAAGCAAGCACCAGCAGCTACGTCGAGCACGTAATGTCTCCCTAAGAGAATCCTTGACACAGCGGTCACTGTTGCCCAGATCCATACAGCCACCACAACCTCTCCCTTCACATCGCCGTCGTGATGGTCCCTGACCCATCCGTCTAAGAAAGAGTAGCTTGGAACATCCATGGGAGCTTCTGCTGCGACAGAAGTAAAGAAGTGAACGGATGCGGCGACGAAGAAGACGCGAGATGAGTGGCCAGAGGGAAACGAGTAGTGATCAGCTGATACAGCGGCGGACATTGCGGGGTGATTGTAAGAGGGACGAGCACGACGGAAGATTAGCTTGAAGATTCCGACGAAGATCAGATCGAGCAGGAGGCCGAGGAGGAAGGGGATGAGGAAAGGGCGCAATGGAGGGGAGAGGAGGAGGGAAAGGGAGACGGGGAAAGAGAATCGGAAATCAGCGGAGATCTCTAGGAGAAGGAGGTGAAATGGCGGGAGGAATGGCTTCGCCGCCGTATGAATCGCGCGAGACACGGCGGCGTCAACCGCTAAGAGTGGACCGACAAAAATCGCCGCCGTCGACGGAGACATAACTGTCGTTAGAGATTCTGGCAATACAAAACGATGGCGTTTGAAGGACGTAAGAGGAGAAGTACCCAAAAGCTATCGTATAGACATTTAGTCTGGGCCTCCTGATCAAAAATATATTTAGAACGGGCCTTTCTTCTTCTTTAAGCCCATATAGATAATAATCGATCATACTATTATTAGTAACAATGACATGAAGAATCCGATTTGTGAGTTCCAATGGAGTTCTCTTGTTTTTTTTTTTTCATCATTCCAATGGAGTTCTCTTTAGTCATGATGTTACACAAACAAAAAATCTTTACAATAAAACATGTGCGCTAATCACTAATCATTACCTTGAATTATAGTATATTTTGTGTGTATCTACAATATGTTTCTCGGGAGTGTTTTTAATAAAGGAATGGTAACAGCGGTCAAGGCGGATTAGTCCGCGAGCGATCAAGACCGCTTTTATTTACCATTCACAATTATTAGTTTACAAAATGCGGACATAAAAAAATAAAAGCAGTCCGCTGCGGACAATGTGCGGATCAGTTTTATGAAGAAATAAGTGCGGTCCGCA
This sequence comes from Orychophragmus violaceus, assembly GCA_030180135.1. Lineage (NCBI taxonomy): Eukaryota > Viridiplantae > Streptophyta > Magnoliopsida > Brassicales > Brassicaceae > Orychophragmus > Orychophragmus violaceus. The sequence goes on along the minus strand of CM058239.1, from coordinate 13,608,268 downwards.
GCGGACTTTTGTCCACCCAAAAAATAAAGCGGTTTAGTCCGCACTTAATTTGTCCACTGTGACCACAGTTACCATTCAAAACCAAAGATTTTTGATGAATGCACGCAAATGGAAAAGAAATTGATGTTCGTAACTGTCAAATGGTAATAAGCAGAATGTCAAACTTTTGTTCAGAAAACAAGAAAGGAGAATGCCACAATGTTAGATTGTCACTGACATGAGTTATTGGTTTAGTGTCTTCAGTTCCTCGTTATTCCCAACAGTGATTGGGTTTGAAGCCCGGGTACGCGTAGAAATCCACGCACCAAAGATTTTTTTTATTTCTAATTTTAGATCTCGCTTCTTTTTTCTTGATGTTTTCTCCAGTGTTGGCGTCCTCCACCTCTTCGTGAGAGGACCTCACCCGTAATTTCTTATAATGCTTGTGCTTCAATGGTGGGATATGATTCGACAGCGGACCGAAGATGAACCCCCATACTTCTCAGCGGCACTACGGTAGGGAAGTCTAAAGAATAGGCCACTGCGGAAGCTCTAAGGCTCCGGAGACCCTTCCTTCGGTCGAGGCGGTGAGGTATCTTCAGAGGACGGTGAAACTATTTGAGATCACAGCGGCGGGTTAAAGGGATTATAGGGGTGGTTTCTCTTGCAGATCGGTGGTATTTGGTGTCGATTTCAAAGGAAATTCTATGACGACGATTGGTTACTGTTGGGGATGGCGGTTCCCCGACGGTGTGTTAGTTTATCGGAGCGGTGTGGATTTTGGTCGGGTTGAAAGTCTGGATAGTTTTGTGCGTGTCTGAGTGGTAGTGAGCGACGGCAGAGCTCCTCCGGTTAAGGAATAAAAGGGTTTAAAGGGTTGTTTTCTTGTGGTGAGCGGCGTTTCATGGCCGTGGGACAGTTTCCCGGAGTTGGGTGACCTGTTGAAGCCTTGTGGCTTCCAGCTAATCAGCTAGGAAAATCCAAGTTGATCAAACAAATCGGCTCAGAACGTTCCAGCAAACCAGCTAGGGAAGTCCGAGCAGATCAGCTAGGAGCGACCCATCAAACCAACAAGGAACTTTCCAGCAGATCAGCTAGGAAAATCCTAGCTAGCCAAATCAACTCGGAACCACCAAACTGAACCAGATCGGGTTTCCAAACTGAACCAGCTCGGATCCGAGCTAAACCAACTCGGAATTTCCGAGCTGAACCGTCTCGGGTCTGAGCCAAACCAGCTCAGAATTTCCGAGCTAAGCTGACTTGGATTTTCGAGTTGTCCGTTCTCCGCAAGAATTTCGAGCTGACCATTCTCCGCGAAAATTCCACACAACAGATCTTGGCTGGAGACACGGCACACCTGCAAAAGTTCAACTATCCGGCCATGCCCCTGGAGTTATCCGGTAACAAAAATAAACTCTTTTTCTCCTTTTCATTTCAGTCCATTTCTCGTAGATCAAAATTAGGATATAAACTTTGTAACTTAGAATTCGCCTACTATTATGACGCATGCATAGTTGTTAGGAATAGCTTATCTTGTCCGTTGACGGCCGCGGCAGACAAACACATACATCCATCGTGGATATTAGCCAACACGTCCTACATGGATTGAGGCTTTATATATCCAAAAAACGGATAAAAGCGCACTATATAAATTTTAGATACCGCCAAAGGTATGTTTATTATCGGCGAAGGAAACATAAGTCGAGATGTTGACGTAAGATCCCGAATACGGGTTGTTAACAGGTCTTCAAATCCGCCGCACCAGTACTGGAGACGGTAGATCCCAAAATCCATTATGACGCTACTCTGCACACTGGTACGAGGCGAGACTCTCACGAAAAGTCGTGATCGAAAATCCAAACCCAGTAAAATACAGCACACTGGCCTCGACCACATCATTATTGAGTACACGATCGACTTGGGAATGTAAGACGGTAGACCCCGCACTAGTACTAAAGTCAACCGTAAAAACTCCTAAAACCCAGTAGGACACTTCCGAGCACACTGGTCTATACACTATAAGTCCGCAAGAGGAAAAACACATTGTTATCTCTCGGACTCAAAACCCGGTAGAGACGCTTCCGAGCACACTGGTCTAGTCATTACAAGTCCGCGAAAGAAAAACATGTTGTTGTCTCTCGGACTTGAAACCCATTAAGACGCTTCCAAGCAAACTGGTCTAAATCATCACAAATCCGCAAAAGAAAAACATATTGTTATTTCTCGGACTCGAAACCCAGTAAGACGCTCCCGAGCACACTGGTCTGATCATTACAAAAAGAAAAACTTTTTGTCTCTTCTCAGAAAACACGGTGAGACGCTTCCAAGCACACCGGTCTGAACATTATAAAAGGCACATCCCACAAAAATCTCAAGATAAACCAGCATGGAATCACCGAACTGAATTCAGCTCGGATCGAGCCAAACTAGCTCGGATCGAGCCAAACTAGCTCGGGTTGCCGAGCTGAACCAGCTCGGATCCGAGCCAAACCAGCTCGAAACCTGGCGAAGCCAGCTCGGATTCCCGAAACTAAACCAATTTGAACTTCCCGAGTCAATCAAGCCAATACGATCTATAAAAAGGGTTCCGAGCTCTTTCAGGAAAACCAAATCAAACATAATACACTAAAACACATTCTACTTCAAAATACATAAAGGGACTAAAAGCGTCGAAATCCTCCTAATATTCAAAGATAAGCTAGTACGAGGACCAACCGTCTTAAGGAAATTATCAAACAACAAACAAGATTAATATCCACAGTCTTACAACCAGGCATATCCTTGGGATTAACTGGCAACATCGCCGTAGAAAAAGCATGGATCAACGCAATCCTTAGCTTCGGCGATCAACCAATTGTATTCAAAGACGTCTCCCTCGCCCGGATGGACCCTCGACATCAGATTTGCCTCTTCGGATTCAAACGCAGGAGGATCCTCAGATCACAAGTCGGCGATCAAATCTAGGTTACTCCTCGCCGCGACGAATTGACTTTGCCTCTCTATAGCCAAAGGCAGTTTCGAGAAGATTTTTCGAAACTTGGAGAATCGAGATGCAATTTTCTTCAGCATGCCCCTCTTCCCTCTCTCAGCCGCATTTCGAAGAGGGACCTCACGGGAAACCTCTCTCTCGGCGAGTTGGACTCTCAAATCCTCACCTTTGGTAAGGGCTGCAGTCCTCTCGACGTCAAGGGAAAACCTCGCTGTCTCAAACTCATCTCTTCCATCTTCGATGGAAGCTCTCATAGCAGCAATCATAGCAGCAACTGACTCCACCAAGCGCGCATTGTCAATGGAACGCCTCGCGAAGCGGTCCCGAATTCCTCAAAGCTTCATATCGGATTCAGAAGCATGGCGATTAACCGAAGCCCACGCCTGAAACAAACTCAAACAAATTAGCAAAGCACAAGATAAGATCGCGAGCCTTACGGCAAAGTGAAGGAACTAACCCTTAACATGTCTTGCCCAACGCTAACAAGGGATTCACCACAAATCATATCCTTGTATTGCCTGGGAGATCTCCCGGATGATGAGCATCCGCACAAAAGCTAGCGACCGCGGCAGCGTTATGTACATGGAACCACCGCCATCATGGCCAAGCTGGGTCGGATTAAAATCAGGTTGCGGAACCTCGAAATCCTTCCCATGTCTCTTCATGGACCTTCGACTAGATTCAGGCGCAACGACCCGACCCGACGACTCCGACAGAGGAACTTGCGGAACATTTATTCCCTCACCGTTATCAGCATCGGCACAAGCTCCAGGAATGCCTTCGCCCAGCATAGGATCTTGACCAATCCAATCGTCAAAGCCATGGAAATCGAACTCCGGAAGTTCAACCCCTTCCACGAGCCACAGGGAGATTGAACCATCGTCTTGGATAGCAACATCATCCGTACGCTCGTCATCAGCATCCGCTTTTCCGTCAGTCCTCGCCGCTCGACAACTCGTGTGCATCTGACTAGCACGGATAACACGCTCAAACGAAAAGTGTTGATTACAATTTGTACCCCCATCCTGAAGCGCCCAAATGAGAGGAACCAACTGCGGCGGACACGTCAGGCAGATATCTTTCGCTGAAAATTTAAAAAAAAAATAGTTAGAAGATTGGCAAGATATAAATTTAAACGACGAAAACAACTACGTCCGCTACCAAGCTTTCCCCATTTCAATATCATCAATGGAATACAAGCCTCTCCAACGGATGCCTCGTCAATCAAGATATAGAAGCAATGATGCCTCCATTGGCGATCATGATTTTCGAAATCCGATATAACCACCCGATGTTGATAGGGCCTAAGGTAATGTCCAGGGCTGCGCTTTATCGGAACCACGTGCAGCATGTTCTGAAGGTGTTGCACTCGGAGGTCGACTTCGCATTCGAAACTACGGACCAGTATGCCTATCAAATGCCTCAGGCTCCGAGGAGTGATTTGCGTCAGAGCCAATCCATGACGTCGAAGGTAACGGACGATAAGTTCGTGAATCGGAAACCAAAGAAAGCATGACTCAAAGAATATCTCGTACACCGAGAAGTACCCCTTCGGCGGAGACTCGACTCGGTCGCTGGGAGACGGTATCCTGATTCTCACACTCTCAGGAATATTAGCATCGCGTCAAAGCTTCGCGATCGACTTTGCTGAAGACAATGTCGAACCAACAGGATTCGGGATCAGTTTCTTTTTCCTCGGACGAAAACCGGAAGACTCTCCTTCGGACGAATTAGCATAACCACGGTTCGGTTCACGATCCACCATATTTACCAAAAACACCATCAAGCAGAAAATTCAAACTTGGAAAAGATCCAAAGCTTATAAACTCACAAGAACAGAGCTGGGAATCTTGACAAAACTCACGAAAAACTAAGAAGAAGTTAGAGAGAGAAGTTACCTTTGAGTTATTTTCTTTGGAGAGAGGAATAAAAGATGAAGAATGAAGGTGTGAATACTTATAGAATTCACCAAGGCATGAGACTTTGAAATAATAACTTTTTAATCATATTGTCACAAGCATGCCCGAGCAAATCATGACAGAACGGATCATGAGTAGGCATGGTGTCGGATTGTCTCAACGTGGGAAAGCAAATTGCGGACGAAAAACGATGTTTTGGACAGTCCGTTGTCGCAGGGACAATAGCATGAAAATTGATCGGTTGAAGTTCTTTCGGACAATTGTTTTCACCTCGAACACAAAATAACCTCGTCAACACCGCATTCGAGTCTGGCGAGCTGGGGGGCTAACTGTTGGGGTCAAAAACCTCCTCGACGAAAAAAATAGCCGAAGACAAAATCAGATAATTGGACACAGACGAATGTCTGCATCGGACAAACAAAGTGTCATATGAACAACCAAGTTGTATGAAGTATCGCCAGCTTCGCTTGAATGATTTATAGAACAAATGGATTCAACGGATAAGTTTCAGATGACATTTCATATATGACGGGCCAATTGTACAAACGCACCTTCCAACAGGGATTGCGGATCAACGAAACAACCAAACAGACAAATAACGAGCTAATTCAGCTCGGAACCAAGCCAAACCAGCTCGGAATCACCGAGCTGAACCAGATCGGAAGTTCCGAGCTGAACTAGCTCGGAAATCCGAGCTGGTTGCAATTAACTCGGACTTTCCGGGTTAAACCGGCTCGGATCCGAACCTTTCCTTTCCCTTTTTCCAAACATGGTTTGTCCCTTCGGAAATTCCGAGCTGAATGCACCTCTTGTAAACTTCTGAGCTGGACTTCACTGAACTTTCCGAACGGATAACCAAACATTTGCCGGTATGTACAATTTGTCGCAATCCATCTTCGGAAACATCGGCAAGTACTTTCTTGGCCAATAACTTGGGCTGATTGATCAAGTTAAGATAAATAAGAACTTAGGCCCAAACATACAACGTTTGGACGACCAAAACTTTGGGCTGAATAAGTAAGTTTGTACGCGAATGGACTCGGATCGTCCGTTCTCGACCCATCCGGCAAATAGGCCAGGCCGCGGAAAGATGGTTGTCAAAGAAAGGAGATAGGTACAAAGAGGTAAAGAAGGAGATATTTTCGAGTTAAAGAGTAAAATCCGAAATAAAAAATGTAAATCTTAACGGAAAAAGGAAGGAGATAACAAAAGGAAGAATCTTGCGGAAATATTCTTGAAGCCGACTTGCCGTAACTATATAAGGAGATGGAATTCATACGATTGAGGCAGAGCGAAAAACCCTAGCATCTAGACTTAAGAACTTAGCAATTGTCTTAGCTGATTCCTTTCTTTTGTATTCTCTTTTCCATTCTTTGTACTCTTCTTCCGACCTCTTATCAAAAAAACATCTCCCGGGTTTGCTAGTTTGGTGCGTTTATCTTTAAAAGTTTATGTTCCCTAAAAAGTTTGTTCTACAAGTTTTGATAGTGCGGGTTCCGACTCTCAACATTCGGCAATTTGAAGAGCTTCAACATCATATTATAAATATTTATACCTTCTCTGGGGAGAATATGAAGTTTATGTTCATATAAGTATATATTTTAGAGTTCAACTCTTATGGTATTATTCTTCTTAAAGTTGTTTATAGGATTGGTTCATGAACTGGTTAAACTGATTTGGTCCTCAGCTGAATCCTCAAGAATGTAGCTTCAAAACCAGTCTTTAAGAAGACAACATCGCTAAAGTTTATATCCTAGTTGAACAAGCTGCATTACTACACATGCCTCACCAACTTTTTAGCTCTGTTTCACACCTCTTACGAACTAGTTACCACGGATGGTTATGAGTGACGAGAACCATTTTTTGTGTGTAAATGATATAATTTCTATACTTTTAATCACTAATCTGATTTAGAAAAACTTATACCAGTTTAGTCTCTACAAAAACTTATAGCTTCATCACTCCGAATTGTCCCAAAAAAGCGTATATCATCATACTATATATCACTAACCAAAAACACTTCAGTGAGATTCTGAATCCATCTTACAAAATACTATATAATTGAGATTAATGCAAAACCTTCTCAACATGAATAACTATAGTTACAAGAGATGACAGACAAACAAACAACAACAACAACAACATGATAACTAAATAAATACCTGTTTAAAATACGTGTGTCGTTAGTAAAGTCAAAGTCTAGAATTGATCTTGTGCAAAACTCCATCAATGGCGATATCAACAGCATCTTTCTTATTCATCAACCCCATTGAAGCTCCATGTCTTCTATACATAACCCTAGGCATCATCTCTATCACTCTTTCTCTCATCCTCGCCACTTCTTCTTTCGGTATTCTCATCAACACATCCGCGATTTTCACTCCTCTGAAAACTACATCTTCCTTTGGAATCGTCACCGAGAACTCCGAGAACTCTTCCTCCGGTAAATGCCACCGGTACTGCATTTTCGCGGTTTGGTCTTCGAAGAACACCGGGATACAACCGGCGATGATCCCGTCGAACGTCGCCTTACGAGTTGGGGTGTCTCCTGGTGGTTGCAAGCAAAACGACGATTGCAACATCGGTCTCATGAATCGAATGGGGTCGTGCTCGCAGATCCCGTTTGAGCAGTCGACGAAATCGCAGATTTTGCTCTTTCGTATCTCCGTCGAGAAGTCCGAAGAGATTTCCGATTCTGTTTCGGTTACGTTCGTGTTCGTGCACTCTAGCCGGATGCTCCGGCGTATATTCGGTGAAGAAGATGTCCCTCCGCCGCCTGCGAATAGCATTAGCGAAGTTCTCCGTGAGCGACGGACTCTTCGGATCCACGATTCTAAAAACGGCAAGCTGTGTGGGTGAAACGACGTCGGGTAAGGAACCGCTTGCTCTTGCCACGGCCAGAAACGCGATTCGAGCGTTAACCCGGTGAGATTAAAGAACTCGGGTCGTTCGAGAAACGAAGTTCCCCAAATCGGAGGGTCAACGGTCAACGGCTGTGAGAAATCCCAAGCGGGTCGAGCCATGACGAGAAAATGGTCGTGACCCGAGCGACGAGACCAGATCTCGGGCGAGTCTCGGGTCAGAAACTCTAGAAGATCCGAACCGTGATCAGCGCTGGAGTTCACATCGGATCCGTAGAGGTAACGGAGAGAATCGATGCCGGCGTAGTAAGGGAGATAGACGGCGGTTGCAAGATTCGGGTCGGATGTGAGACATGGATATTCGAGGATTCGACGGTGGAAAATGAGTTCGAGAAGAAGCGGGTCGGTTCTGTACCAGCTTCGGGTACGGGTATGAGTTTTTGGGCCGAGACCGTGGTTGGCTAAGTAAGGGCAGAGATCGTCGGTGATTGGGTAGCGATTGCAAGTTGAGAGAAGATCGAGATTGAATCGAGAAGGCAGTGTTCGGATGTGGATCCAACGGCCGGTGCATTCCGAATCGACGGTTGAGATTTGCTGAGCAACCCTAGGCTCGATGAAGAAGAAGACGAAGACGACGAAGAAGCTGAAGAAGAAGATGGTCAATGTTTTGACGGTGGATTTTGAAGCCATTATTGTGGAGCTTTGTCGGAGTGAGAGAGGTGGTTACTTTTTCTTTTTCTGTTCTCTCATTATTAATGGTAGGAAAAGTTAATGTTAATTGCAAACAAGTGCGAAGTTTACAACCGTTTTTCAGTTTGACTCTAGTTATTTCTAAAGAGGAATAAACCTACTATATACTCAAAATTTTGTCAAGATTTTGGTTAAATTGGGGTATTTACTGAAATATTATCTTCTTTTTGATTAAAAACATAAAGTACGAGGAGTCCGCTGTATTTCCCCTCACCTTTTCTCTAGAGCTCAAAAAGGAGATTTCCAGTTATAACTCCGGCCACCGGATTTAGGCCGTTAAGGCTTTGCCGGTGGTCGGCTGTATTATATTTTGTGTTATACTTTGTTCTTTTTTTTTCTTTTGCTGCGGACCTCCGCCTAATAAAGCTTCCGGTTTGCCGGACTCGGGTTCTCCGACTTATGTCGGCTTTTGTTTCCGGCTTCTTGTCGGATTCTCTCCAAATAAAGCACCGGTTTGTCCTTATACATCTTTTAATCGATGCTTTCTTTGGACTCCGATTCCTTTTTGGAATCGAATCGATCTGAATCCCTGCGCCTTAAACGATTTGCAAGACCCGGCGACTTGTTCTCTCTTCCCCTCTCTCTTCCGTTCGCTTTTGGCCGGTTGGTCCGATGCCCGATCGAGTTGAACGGGTCCGGCGGTGTTTATTTCTCCAGCGTAAGAACCTTCTAAGGTTTCAGCAGATATGAAGCGAGTTGATGCGGTGATAGCGGTGGAGTTTGAACCGATTTCCTTTGATGCGGAGATCTTGCTCTGTTCGTTGGATTCAAGATCGGCGGATGTATGCAGGTGAAGCGGCTTAAGCACCGACAGCGACCGGAACTCCTCATCGGCGATTTGCATGTTGAGGTTCACATTCGGATGACGCGTTAGTTTCATGCTCATCCGAGCACAAAAGTTTTCGGTTCCTTATTGGGCTTTGTTCAAGCCCAAGTGCATTGTAAATTTTTATACTTCATTTTGTACCCCGTACTTTGTAACAGCCATTGGGCCTATAATGAATGATATGGTTTACTGACTAAAAAAAAAACATAAAGTAACTTATTGATATCTTGGGACAAATCTAACGGTGCTTGTGCTTGTGCAATTTCGAACACAATAAATTCGGATAGTGTGTCTCGCGGTGACATAGGTCATGGGGTGATTAGTGTGTTCAATAATTGAATCTCAATTCCTAAAATAGAAAATAAATAAAATGCAAAATTGGTTTTAGTTTAATGATTTAATCCAAGCGATTGAATTTTATGAAATTTTCAGTTACTGATTTCTATAAATTAATATTCGATAAATTAGTAATTATAATAAATTAATAAATATCTTTGATCCCAAATTTGACCCGTTTAAAATACAATTTACTTTGATAATTTATTAGAGTATGAATATAATTTTTTTTCTTTTTAAAATTGAATTTTTTTTGGAGTTCAGCTTTAATTTTTCTAATTACATCAAAAGCTTTTTGGTACTTCATCTAAAAACTATTAAGAATTTTCAACGTGATAATTGTTTCATTATGTATAACTGCTTCCAATGTATCATAATATCATCTAACAGATTCATCATCGCATTAAACACATTAGTTACCATTTCTTGTTTTGAAATCATGTATTTGATCTATTATTATTGAATTTACAATATTTTTAAGATAAAAAACTTGTTGAATGCTAAATAAAAAAAAGGAAATTCAATTTTTTTAGTACAAATTGGGCTTTGTTTATGTCAATAAACGTGATGATATAAATATTTGAGATAAAATAAAATAATAATATAAACAATATAAAATATGTAAATAATCAAGTAAAATAAATTTTAAATAAAAAAAAATTAAAAATATCTACTTTAGAATAAAACTTATTATTCAATTAAAAAGAATATTAAAAATATTGTTTAAATTAGTTATATATATCTATACATTAATAAAATATTAAAATCCCAACATTATTAATTTATAGAATTTTTACTATATTTTTTTATTCTAAAACATGGTGAACTTTATGATAAACCAAAAAAATTCAAAAACAAATTCTCCATCATCTTTCTAACTTTCTTTTGTTTTGTTAGACCTTTATATACCAACTCTATGGCTTTTACGTCGACTGTTTATATATCTAACCATACACAGCTTTTTTCTCTTCAATAGCACATTCATCTTCCGTCTTGTATACTTCTACTAAAAAACCATATATCATTACACAAATCCTATAAACATCATTCACTTCATATTCCCATCATGGTGCATCAACTCGCTGGAGATGCCGATTATCTTCCTCAGAGCCAAAGTATAACAGTGATCCAATCTCTAATGTTGGATCCGCGCAAATTAATATCACAATATACAGGGTCTTGATTTTCAGAATCTATATTTGTAAATCGTCACATGAATCAACATCTTGCATATGTATGTACCTTTTACGTTGTTTCTTACCAGTTCCCCCCCCCCCCCCCCACATGAACCAGTTCATGTTATACTTGTTGGGGACTTGACTCAAGATGTCACACCATATTTACTATGATAGAGGTCCATAATTTGTCATTCCTTAGTTAGGAATGCAAATTTTATGACTTAGGAAAGACACTTGACATAACTATGTGGTATGAACAATATTTCATTTTCAACTAGGCAAATGAGAATTGGTCTTTGTAACTCAAAACACTATCTTGCCTCACTTTTCTTCTTATATACTTGGGATTGATACTAAACTAGTGTTTAGAGTCTCTTTTGTCCTATAATTGAAAAAAAAAGTTTAACGGAGGATTCATCAATTCATTTACCATTTTAGACAGCTTTCTATGATCTCCTCCAATTGTTCTTCTCTCTCGCACACTATTCTTTTTCTCTTCAATATACTCACAAAATGATAAAATATAGTTAAATCATAATAATTTAAAATAATATGAATTGAAGGATATTTCTCCAAGAATTTTTGAAATCTTTATATTATTTGAAAACTGAATTTGACTATTATTCATTTTTTTTGGCATCACTATTATTCATCTTTAGACTTTATTGTTCTATTCCTAAACTAAAAGAATATACGATTTTTATGATGTTAATATATCAATATGATATATATATATATATCCAATATCCTAATCTAAATAAGATTTATATCCAACTTCAACATATATATCCAATATTATAATCTAATAAGATATATATTAAACTTTTAAATATATATCTATATATATATATATATATATTTAACTTAGACATATATTTACACAACTTTGAATCTAAATATATATAAATGAAAATATGATTTCAATTACAAGGTAAGATCTATTAATATTTTTGCCTGATTACGAGATAAACTTCACATATTGATAAACGAGATTGTTGTAGAACGAATTTAAAAGATAACTAGACTCTGATCCGCGCTTAGCGCGGATGCTTTTTTATTATTAAGATAAGATTTTTAAATTTTTTGAACAATAATTTTTTTTCTTTGTAAAAGTTTTGGAGAATAATTGTCAATTCTAACATACAATTCAGTGTTTTTTGTAGCAAGTTAATATTTTGTTTAGGTTTTCTATTTTATATTTGTTTAAGCTTATTTTTTTAACCGTGGTTTATTTGTCTTACATATTTAAAAAATTATTTTTTAAATATCATCAAATTGTTTTTCTTTATTTTTAATAATATTATTTGATTTCAAGATTTTTATTTTGGTTTATAGTCGTATATAATTTGAGTATTATGATTTCTAAATACAAAAACTATCTTGTGGTTGAATAATATTATTTGTTTTGTTTTAATATTTTCAGAATAAAAATATTTTAGATTTTTAGTTTTATAATGAAGAATCATATTACTATATCGAATTTATATAAAGTCATAGTTAAATTATAGTATATATATGTAGATATAGAAAAGAATATTAACATGTTACATTTATTGTAATAGAATAAATAAAATAAAATATATTATGTTAAATATATTGATTATCAATATTATTATGTAGTTTAAACTATTATTTTAATATTATATACTACTTTCTTATTTTAATAATAATTTATTAATTTTAATGATTATGTAATTTATAAAATAATTATGTATTAAATTATATAATTATATGTACCAATTGATTTAGTAACTTAATTATGGTTGATTTTATTTCTATAAATCAAATTTTAGTTTATAATAATTTATAATATTTATTTTAATATTAATTTCAAAATTAATTATTATTTTACTATTTTTTTAAAGAAAAAATCTGTTAGATATGATTAGAGTAGAAAAAAGAAAACAAAAGATATTATAAGATATTATGAATAAATCAAATATAAATTGTTTTACAGATTTATCCTTAATGAAGGATACAATTCCTAATAAAATTAAGGGTAAATTTCGGAAACAACATTTATGTACCATGGTCAATATCCTGTTTTAATATGTAACTAGATTTTGACCCGCACTTAGAAAGTGCGGGTTTAATTTTCTTTACAAATTTTACTTTTTATTCATTTTGCTAATAGTAGTTTAGATTTTTAATTATGTAATCTAATTTTAATTATAATTGTTTAACCAACATTATAAACAGTGAGTTAGCAATTTAGTTTTTTTTTTTAAAATGAATTATGTGTTATTTGGAAGAGATATATCGTAAGGATTAAGAGATTAAAATAACGATTTCGCATTATATATTTTAATCTGTGTTGTATCGTAAGATCATAGTTTGGAAAAAATATATATATGTGAAAACAACTATTGTAAAAGTTATGTGGTATATGTTTAATTGTTATTTTATTTATCTAAAATATTATTTTATAAAATACATGTTGTAGTCGTATATATAATTTGCGAATTTGATGGAATCATCCGTTAAAAACTTCATTCAAACATAAAGCATAATTTGACGCTTCAAATATTTGAATAATATAAGTATGAAATCATTTTAATATTTTATTAATTTTAAAATATATCAGCTGAAATTATTTACTATTTGCGAATTTTTTATAGAAAATTTATAATCGAGATTGGCTAATTAATTTTTCAACCCGTTTAATTAATTAAATATTTTTCAGTTTGATGGAAAAACCTGCTAAAAAGTACAATCGTAAAAACATCAACCGTAATATGTGTATATATATATATATATATATATATATATTTGAAACAAAATAAAAAGATATTAAAATATATTATAAATATATTTTGAATTAAATCATAAATTAGATAATCTTAATTTATATATAATAGTTGATGTATAAATTATTCATTATATTTATCAATTAATTTGTTTTGATTTTAATTAATTAGGAAAGTGGGACCCATTAGATTTTGGTTGTTTGGCTACATGTTTAATAATTGTCTTGTTTGGAAACATGGATTGTAGAGATAATGTTATATTCCCTAATTACCCTTAATGAAGGATACAAATCCTAATAATATCAAGGGCAAATTCCGGGAACAACATTTATGTACCATGGCAAACCTTCCTGTTTTAATAGATTAGATATTACGAACAAATAAATGAATTTATATTGAGAGTATTATAGATAAATACACTATATATGATTAAATCTATAAAATTCAATATAAATATGTGATTTGGTGTTTGCTTCTCATTACCAAACATAATATTTTTATGGATTAAGTAAAGTGGTTATCCTCTCTATATTCAAGATTAAATCTATAAAAAAAAATTTTTTGATAACTGTGTGGATCCAAAAGGCTTTCTAAGCTCAAAAACTAATGTTACGAGACTCATAGAAACTCGAGTTTTCTTGACAGTAAAGGCGTTTACAAATGGCCACTGTTTTAGGATTAATTATCCTGAGATTTAGGATTACACTGTTAATTTTGTTTTTGGAGTTATCGTCTATTTAAATAATGATTTTAATTTAAATAATGATTTTAACTTGGACAAATCGCAAAAATGTCACAAAAATATACATTGTCACAAATATAGCGATAAGGAGGAAAATGATTAAAATAGTATTTATGGCTAAATTAATCCTAACTTTAAACCTTAAACTTTAAACCCTAAATAATAAACTATAAATCTTAAAGAATAAACCCTAAACTGTAAATTATATAATGTAGATTAAATAATGTTATAAATTTTTTTGTAATCTAAATAATGCTAAAATGTCAATTATTTTCTTTGGTGCTATATTTATGATAATGTATGTTTTTGTGCTATTTTATGCTTTTTTAACTTTCATATTTACCGATAAGAAAGCTATTATAACTGAAGAAAAAGACTTAATTTTGATATAGTTTAATTTATAGATAATATGAAAATGAATAAGATTTAAAAGCAGAAACTGTTTAAAAAAAAAAAAAACTAAAATCAGGAAAATAGAATGCAGCATTGAGTGATGCTCTTGTGGTACTCCTAAGACAATCATCAAAAACTTAGTCTTCCATCTTACTCCATTTCACCAATTTCTTGAGAAACTTCTTCACCTGAAACACCATTTTACCAACCATTACATTACATATATAACATAACATATGTGATGATATATACTATAGAGTATATATTATGTAATTTTTTTTACCTCAGACGGGTCTCTAAGAGAGTAGAATGCATTGCTTTCTTTCGGTACAGAGGATACCAATATTCCAAATCCTTGTTTCTTCTCTCTTAGAACCTTGAATGCATCTTCATCAGTTTTGTCATCTCCGATGAAGATTGGGAGGAAATCATCGTTGTTGCTTAATCCGAGAGATTCCAACAGAAACTCAACTGCTTTCCCTTTGTTCCACTCGATCACAGGACGAACCTCTAAAACCTGATCATATATTAACCAAACAATAAAACAAACATGTGTTAAGACTTAAGAGCTTGTTGAACGAATGTGAAAACCAGAGTGATATTCATTCATTCCAAGTAAGTACCTTTCTCCCGTGAGTTAGACGCAGACGAGGGTATTGTTTCAGGTGGTCATGAACCCTTTGAGCAACAATTGGCCAGTCCTTCTCGTCAACGTTACGGTAATGTACAGCGGCGCAGAACTTATGGTTCTCTACTTTTGCTCCTTTGATACATTTGGTTAGCTCAACGAGATTTCTATAAACCTCTTCGATAACCGGTATGAACTCTTTAGCAGGCTGAAAGAGGTTTACCTCTTCACCCTATTAACAAAAAAACAACGAATAAAGAGATTAGAATAGTTTATTTGATCATAGAAATTGAAATGAGGTACAATGAATTCACCTGTTGGTCAGTGGATTTTATACAGTCAGGGGACCCATTAACATTTGCAGGAGTCATTATGTCCATCCCATGACTACCCGCGTAATAGAGTTCGGTTAGTCCTACCAATTCGTAAACCTAGCACATGAACAAACCTCAAAACTGAATTAGCGTTTTAACTTTTGGTTGGATTGTGCTTATACGGTTTAATGGATGGTTTAAAAATGTCACCTTGTCACGGCTTCTACCACTAATTATTGCTGTTGGGAAGTACTTGGCCACATCTTTAACAGCAGCACGCATCTGTGAGAGCAAACAGTTAGCCTTTAGTGTTACAGACCAGAGACAATCATATATAACATGTCCGAAACACAAATGGTTCTTACGGCATCAGATATGATGGCACGATCAGGGTCATCGACTATTGGGGAAATTGTTCCATCGTAATCTAGAAACACAGCTATCTTCTTGTCCTTTGCTTGAGCTGCAATATCCCCAAAATAAGTAATTGCTGAAGGATACTTGAGCTGTCCAGATTAAAAGAATCAAAGTGGTGAGGACTGAGAAAAAAAAACAATAAAGAGATCAAAACATTTGTGAACCAAACACATGAGATGTTATGTTTTTACCATCCAGGCTCGTTGAGCAAAGTCATCCTCGGGAGCAATCTCGATGTTGAAATCCTTGACTAGCCTTTTACGAGGTGGGGATGAGGAAATCATTGCATCCAACCAACCATTAGATCTGACATCGTCGAGCTTAGGGATCTTCTTCCTTGAATTCATCATGAATCTACCTGAAGGGAAGGATGATCCGAGTCTTGATTTGCTGACTGGTGTAGCAGGGTCAGAGAGAACAGGGGGCGTCTTGTTTATATTCATATCCATCGAACTCCAAATCAAAATGCTTTTCAAACAAGAAATTCGATGGGATCTTCTAAAAACACTACTTTATCCAACTCTTTTGTCAATGAAAAACCACTTCTTTAATGTTTTCTTGTCACTGCTTGTTGGTGAACGGTCCATTAACAGTGAACACTGAAATTGAACACACAAAAAGAAACCAATATTCAGAAAGTTGAAAGCTTTTCAAAAGGTATGTTTCTTGATAACTGAAGGTGATCACAAAATCAAAGCTTTCTCTTCACATTACCTTGTCATCTCTAAAGCTTGAAAAATGCACAACGATTACTGAACTCGAGCTTCAACTACAAACCTGTATAATATAGACCAACCAGAAACAGAGTAAATCATACTGCAAATTTCTAGTTCTTTTAATGTAAGAGGACAACGCAAGTGTCAACAAAAAAGGAACTTTGAAAATACAATAGAGCAGTACATTACAAAGTCAACAAGAAAGTTAATGTTTTTTTAATCTCTTCCTCTTGTTTTTACCTAACCCTCTGATAGGATTAGAGAAAAGGAGCCACTGATTTTGACAAGTACCAAAGTTTTCAACTGCCATTCTATATGGCAGAGAGACTGTTATTATTATTAATAATACTCCTATTCTATTAATTAAAACAGAGAATTTTTTTCCAAAAAACAGAGCCAATGGATGTTGTAAGGTTACGAAAGAACAGAGCCAAATTCAAAGATAGACTAATGATTGATGAAGACGAGAAAAAGGGCAAAACTGTTCCAAGATGAAGACGATAAAAAGGGCAAACTTGTTCCAAAAAAGATTTTTGAAGACATAAACAAACAAACAGATCCAGAAATCTCAAAACAGTAAACCTCAGAATTGAATCGAACGTGCTTGAAAATCTGATATTATACACTTCATAAATCAAAAGGTAAGTAGATTTCAAACCTGATTCAACGAGTTGGAACACACAATGCAGCAGCACTACCCAGAAGAAGAAGAAAAAAAAAATCTATGAGGAATGCAGATTTGTTGCTCCTCTTAGAGATCGGGAAAGAAGATTTTTTTTGTTTCCCTTTTTCGAAAACCCTAAAAAATTGGAAGAGAATATACTGAAAATCCGCAATTTAGGGAAGAGATGAAAGAGAGGAAGGGAGAAAATGAAGGAGATGGGCTTTCGTATTTATAGAGTCCAGAGACAGCGAGAGACGTGGTTAACAAGGATGTTAGGATGTTATTGAATATGGTAAACCCCCTAATGTTTGACTTATATTTAATAAAACGTGTTGACTAATAAAAAATACTATTCACATTCAATTTTAATACATCAAATTAATTATAATTAAAAATTTCATACACAAATTTTTTTATTTCTAACTTTATACATAAATTAAAAAAAAATTTATAATAATACATTAACTATACTCACCACTAACAATTTACGAAGAGTTAACTTTCGTTAATTTTTATTTTTTAATTCAAAAATATAAATATTTAGTTAATAAATTTTATTATATATTTAAAAATATATAACAGTTGTAGAGATTTAAACAAATTCAAAAAACACTCCAAATATCTGAAAAAACCTAAAAATAATTTTTATAAAGTACATATTTAAAATTTAAGATCAAAATAACAATAAAAATTATTTTTATCTTAAATTTTTAATTACAATATAAATTAAATAATTTAAAATAAATTTATTTTTATCTTAAATTTTTTATTTTGACGTAAAATTTAATAATTTAAAATAAAAATAATATACATCAACCCATTTATTTAGCTAAAGTTTTATATTTTAAATATATAAAAATTAATATTTAAATAATTAAAATCATATGAGTAATTATACTATGTTTTTTTAAGGAGGAAAAACAATAATCATATGATGTTTAGTTATATGAAAATTGATAATTAAATAATCAATCATATGATTAATATATATCATCCATATTTTTATTTTATTTTATAAATGAGTTTATGATATTATTCATATTTTTATTTTAAATTGTTTAATTATACGTCAAAACTGAAAATTAAGATAAAATTAATTTTATTTTAGATTATTTAATATACACAGAAAGTTAAAAAAAAATAAGATAAAATAATTAAAATACACAATTAATTGAGTGGAGGGGAAAAAAAAAAACTAAGGCGGATGTTAGTTTGTTAACTAGAAAAGGAGCTAGTTTGTGACTGGACACGTGGTAATCAGTCGAGAGGGTTGAATAAAGCGTAGATGTCACGTGTTAAATCTGAGATGGTGACATAAGTCACATAACCACGTGTTGGTTGGACCTTAATGGACACGGAAAGTAAACTGGCTTTTCTAGTTCCGGTGTCAATTTCCGGCATATTATCTGATTGATTATATATCATTGTCATTTTGTATACGACGTTCATATTTGTGTATTCTAGTTGGAATATACCATCAAGTATATTTGTAAGGAACAAATGACAGAATGTCGTGGATGCTGAGGCTAAATGTGTAGTTTCCAAGAGGATAAATTAGATTTATTAAAGTTTAACGAGTACTTAACGATAGTGTTAGCTGATGAAGAGTTTTAAAAAAAAAATCAAAGGGACCCCATGATCAAGTCTGAGTTGTAAAGCGGGCCCCATACTGAATAAACGGCTGAGATTCGTTCACCGTGAGCACTTTATTGGTAGTTGTGGAGCTATCGAAAAATAAATAATATGAAGAAAAAAAAAAGAAAGGTAAAAAAGTTGAAATGAAGGAGAAAATATCTGGTATTCAGCAAGGATGGAAATTCCCGGATGATAGTGGCCTTGATTGGTAACCTGCGGAATGGCGGAATCGCGTTTAAAAACGCCATTCCGCAAGAATTTTACCAATCAAAAAAATTTGCGGAATAGGAAAAAAAAAACGAAAACGCAAAGTCTGCGTTTTCGCTTAAAAAAATACAAAGAAAAATTCATTAAGTGGAAAAGTGAACTATATGTAGATTATTTGTGGAATCTTAATATTCCGTCATTCCGCAAAACTCATCCAATCACACAAAACTTATTCTACAATTTTTTTTCCAGCAAATTTTAAATTATTTCCGCAACTTTATTTTATTTTCACCATTCCGCGATTCCACAAGTGTTACCAATCGAAGCCAGTGTTTTATCGATGGATTATGGAAGGAAAAAAATATCTTTTCAGGATAAAGCTGGTATTCAGTTACAACGGAAAAAGAGATGTCATGATGGGAGTAAGAAACATGAGATGCAGTTTATCTTCTCTTCATGCAGAATTCGAAGCACTCATATGGGCAATGGAATGTATAAAGAGGTGGAATCAACCTGACGTAACATTCGCAACAGACTGTTCAGAGCTGGTGAAGATAGTGTCTACACCAACAAAATGGTCCGCATTCATGATACACTTGGACGAGTTTGAGAGTCGTAAGAGTTTCTTCACAAGGTTCGTTATCACTCACACTTCAAGAGCAAACAACACAAAGGCAGATAAGTTAACACGCGGTGCAAGAATCCAGCCATCCTATTTTGTTTTTATAAATTCAGATGTACCAGGTTGGCTAGCTGAAAATAGCTAGATTTTTGTTTGGTCTTACAAATATATTAGGAAGATTCGCCACGTGTATCCTACGTTGCACCGATGACGATTGAAGAGTCACAACCATATGATGACGACATGATGACACAGAAATATACAAATATGTTTATTTCGATGAAGAATATTTGAGTATTTGATACATCTAGTATCTACTCCCTCCATTTTTTATTACTTGTCGTTTTAGGTTCAAGCACACAGATTAAGAAAACATTTAATTTTTTATTTTTCCTAAACAAAAACATCATTAATTATCCACCTAAACACAATTCAACCAATGATAAAATAAACTACAGAATACAAAGAGTCATAAAACTTAAAAAGTTAATAAATTTTACATTGAAAATCTAAAACGTCATCTATTTTGAAACAAAACAAAATGTCTAAAACGTCAAGTAATTTAAAACGGAGAGAGTATATTTCTAGGACCGTCTAGCTATTTATTTATCGTTCATCTCTCTCCGTAAATAATTCTCAGACAAAATTTTCTCTGTTGTAAATTTATAACAGTAGCGGTAGTAGAAGAACTTTATAAATAAGAACAGTTTTTGACCCAAAAAAGAACAGTTTAAGACATACGTTGTGTATGTAGCTAGAATCATAAATTTAATATTGGTAATGGAAGTATATTAACATATAAACGTAAAATGAATGTTGTAAAAAAAACAAATATTTATATGCAAATCAATACTATTAAAAAATTAGAGTATATAGGAAACTAACTTTTGTGCCATGTGTTATTTACAAGTTATGCCACTAAAGATTTAAGAAAAATTTTAATATTCATTAAGGGTAATTAGGGAATATAACATTTTCTCTACTATCTATGTTTCCAAACAAGATAATTACTAAACATGTATCCAAACATAGTAAATATAATGTGTTCTACTTCCCTAATTAATTAAAATAATATATATATATATATATATATATACTCATAAAACCATTAAATCAATTGATAAATATAACTACATAATTTAAACATCAACTATTTTTATATATAAAATAATATTCTTTAGTTATGATTATCAAAATATATTTTAATGTCTTCTTTATTATTTGTTTCAAATATAAATATTTATTTTTATATTAACAAGATCATATATAATATTTTAAATTATTTATTTTGTAAGAAACGTTTTTTAACGATTGTATTTTTTAACGGGTTGTTTCATCAAATTGTAAATTTTTTAAATTATAATAAAATGGGCTAAAAATAAATTAACCAATTTCGATTTCTAAAAATAAAATTTGCACGAGTTTAACTAATTCCAATTGATATATTTTAAATTTAATATAAATATTTAAATATTTAATATTTATATTATTCAAATATATGATGCGTCAAATTATAGTTCATGTTTGAATGTAGTTTTTTAACGGGTTGTTCCATCAAATTTTCAAATTATATATTTAAGAAATTTTTTAATATTCATTAAAGATAATTAGGGAATATAACATTTTCTCTACTACATATGTTTTCAAACAAGATAATTACTAATGTTTATCCAAACAGAGTAAATATAATGTGTTCTACTTTCCTAATTAATTAAAATAATATATATACTCATAAAACTATTAAATCAATTGATAAATATAACTACATAATTTAAACATCAACTATTTTTATATATATAAAATAATATTTTTTAGTTATGATTTTCAAAATATATTTTAATGTCTTCTTTATTATTTGTTTCAAATATATTTATTTATTTTTATATTAACAAGATCATATATAATATTTTAAATTATTTATTTTGTAAGAAACGTTTTTTTACGATTGTATTTTTTAACGGGTTGTTTCATCAAATTGTAAATTTTTTAAATTATAATAAAATGGGCTAAAAATAAATTAACCAATTTCGATTTCTAAAAATAAAATTTGCACGAGTTTAACTAATTCCAATTGATATATTTTAAATTTAATATAAATATTTAAATATTTAATATTTATATTATTCAAATATATGATGCGTCAGATTATAGTTCATGTTTGAATGTAGTTTTTTAACGGGTTGTTCCATCAAATTTTCAAATTATATATTTAAGAAATTTTTTAATATTCATTAAGGGTAATTAGGGAATATAACATTTTCTCTACTACATATGTTTTCAAACAAGATAATTACTAAACATGTATCCAAACAGAGTAAATATAATGTGTTCTACTTTCCTAATTAATTAAAATAATATATATACTCATAAAACTATTAAATCAATTGATAAATATAACTATATAATTTAAACATCAACTATTTATATATATATATAAAATAATATTCTTTAGTTATGATTTTCAAAATATATTTTAATGTCTTCTTTATTATTTGTTTCAAATATAATTATTTATTTTTATATTAACAAGATCATATATAATATTTTAAATTATTTATTTTGTAAGAAACGTTTTTTTACGATTGTATTTTTTAACGGGTTGTTTCATCAAATTGTAAATTTTTTAAATTATAATAAAATGGGCTAAAAATAAATTAACCAATTTCGATTTCTAAAAATAAAATTTGCACGAGTTTAACTAATTCCAATTGAAATATTTTAAATTTAATATAAATATTTAAATATTTATATTATTCAAATATATGATGCGTCAAATTATAGTTCATGTTTGAATGTAGTTTTTTAACGGGTTGTTCCATCAAATTTTCAAATTATATAATTAAGAAATTTTTTAATATTCATTAAGGGTAATTTGGGAATATAACATTTTCTCTACTACATATGTTTTCAAACAAGATAATTACTAAACATGTATCCAAACAGAGTAAATATAATGTGTTCTACTTTCCTTATTAATTAAAATAATATATATACTCATAAAACTATTAAATCAATTGATAAATATAACTACATAATTTAAACATCAACTGTTTTTATATATATAAAATAATATTCTTTAGTTATGATTTTCAAAATATATTTTAATGTCTTCTTTATTATTTGTTTCAAATATAATTATTTATTTTTATATTAACAAGATCATATATAATATTTTAAATTATTTATTTTGTAAGAAATGTTTTTTTTACGATTGTATTTTTTAACGGGTTGTTTCATCAAATTGTAAAAATTTTAAATTATAATAAAATGGGCTAAAAATAAATTAACCAATTTCGATTTCTAAAAATAAAATTTGCACGAGTTTAACTAATTCCAATTGATATATTTTAAATTTAATATAAATATTTAAATATTTAATATTTATATTATTCAAATATATGATGCGTCAAATTATAGTTCATGTTTGAATGTAGTTTTTTAACGGGTTGTTCCATCAAATTTTCAAATTATATATCATTACAACACGTGTTGGAAAATAGATTAACCAAGTTCAAGCATGACTAATCATATACTAAAAATAACAATATAATACAACTACTAATATATAATATACAAGTTAAAAATATCAAAACAAAAACAAAATTTATTAAATTTCTTCTCACATTTAGCAATATATCTTTTTTTTTCATTTGATATAGATTAGACGAAATAGTTAACGGAATTAATTTATAAAAATATAAATTTAAAATAAAATATATATTCTAACAATGAAAACATAAATCCGCGCGGGTCAAAATCTAGTACAACATTTTAAAGAAACATCGAAAGTTATGTGCCACTGCATACACTATGTAACAACTTTACCGCTATAAGAGCATCACCATCGTCGTTTTTTAGTGGTAAATTAGCGTGGGTTCTTAGGTAAGTTGAATTAAAAATAAATGTAAAATCGCTTTATTCTTAAGGATCGGTCCTTATATAAGTGTTTTAAGATACCGTTCCTTAGCGCACGTGGCAGGCTTTGATTCGTTCTTCTTTAATTTTTTTTCCACAGAAACCTAGTGTTTTGCTTCCTTGGTGTTATCGTGAGAAAGAGAGACACAGAGTGTTTGAAGCCGATAGAGAAGGCGATTTAGGGTTTTTATCGAAATCAGGTGTAGAAGCTTGTTGACGAATTGATTTACCGGTGTAGATAGAATATAAAGGTGGTTTAGGGTTCGAATTTGTACTCTATCGAAAGAGAAATCGATTTATAGCAGTTTGCTAGGGTTTTGATTCTGTTTTGATTCCGGTTTGATATAGGCATCACGTTCGATTCGGGTTTGATATATGGTTTTGATTCGGGTTTTGAATCGGGTTTTCATTCAGGTTTGATAGAGGAATCGATTTATAGCAGTTTGCAAGGGTTTTGATTCTGTTTTGACTCGGGTTTGATATAGGCATTGCGTTCGATTCGGGTATGATATAGGGTTTTGATTCGAGTTTTGATACTGGTTTTGATTCGGGTTTGACAACATTATAGTTTTTTGGCTATTTGATTGGGGTAATGGTCTCGTAGTGTTCGATTTTTGAATCTCGTATAGGGTTCTTAAGAGTTTCTTAAGAGATTTGTTAATTGATCAAGGGTTTTAGAGATTGTTTGATCTAGTTATCTGTAGGATTAGTTATATGGGTAATGATCTTGTGTGTGATCTAGTAATCTATTTAGGATCAGTTTATATATATATATATATATATATGTGTTGAATTGTATATAGATGACATTAGAGAATCAAAGTTTTGGGTTTCTTGTTTGAGTTTGTTTCCGAGCGACTGAGATAAGGAAGCTGACTAGAGCGACTGAGAAGCTGCATGTAGAGGTGGCGAAGCTCAACATGTTTGTAATCTCTTGCACCTTGTCTTGTACTAAGACTCACAGGGGCTCTAGTATTTTGTTGTGTTGCACTATAGTTTTATTATCCACGGTTATTGTACTCTTACTTTGTTTGTAATCTCTTGCACCTTGTCTTGTACTATGACTCACGGGGGCTCTTGTACCTTCTATTGGGCTATGACTTTGTTTGTTATATATGCCTTAAAACTCCTCTCCTTTGTGGACCACCAACAAATAGAAGTGGTAACACTATAAAGAGCTCAGAAGAAGCAGATAATGGAAGAGAAGAAGAAGACGATGAAGTTGTTGTTGACATGTTAATTGGTCTTCTATTTTAGCATTGCATCCACTTATTTGACTGTCTTGATAGGAATTCTTGTACTTCTGTGCTTTGATTGTTCTTGGCGTCGAGCATGACTTCGTATAATTGATGCTTTTATTGCCTCAGCAAAAGCTATGTTTCCTTAAATATATTCAGACTAATGTGGAATCTTATCTCAGCTCACCACTTGGTTTCACGTGTTTCTCAAGCAATTATGTTATATATGCCTTAAAACCCCACTAAGGAGTTCATTAATGGATGATCAAAATAATATAAGGTTCTTAACTATTACAAAATACTTAAAAAAACAATAAACAATTCCTAAGAACCCCTAAGAGAGTTTCATTGATGTTGATGCTCTAATGGGTCCATTGTCCATTTACGGTTTGTGGGTTCAACTTGACAGCCGATGCGATAATCGATAGCTTAAAATTTTTGTTTACTAATTCTATAATTATAATGTAGGTTTATGTGTTTTATCGTGACTCACACGATACAGCTAAATACTTTTTGCTAAATTTCATATTTTTCAATTGATCCAATTTAAACACGTTTATATTTTTCGACAAATAAATAAAAAACAATTGCATGTTGATGACATAAATAAGATTTTTTAAAATCTCTATGGGTCCAAATGGTGGTTAGTAGAGCAACTAGTGGAATTATCTCGAAAGGAAAATGAATTAGTGGAATAAAGAGGTTATTTTCTTCATATTTTGCATTTCTCTGGCAGAATTGAGTGGAATACATTTTCTACTATTTTTATTTTAAATGGTAAAATTCTAGAGGAATATGAAAGAACACATGTTTTCCTCTAGTTTTGTTCCTCTAAAATACATACCATTTGCACCCTATATATATACCACAAATCAAAACAGTAGGTTTACTTTTAAAAAATTTACAGGTTCCAGTGCCTAGATACAAACTAGTACAAATCAGATCTCTTACTCCTTCCGACATTGCAATGTAGTCCGCGACAAACCAATGTCAACATACGGTTGAAAAGACGAATCAGTCACTTTTCTTCGCTCTCTTTGGGCCTTTGCATTATTATTACCGAGAAAACAGCCTGTAAATAACCTTTACTCATTTTTGGTATCGATGGTACTTGGTTTGGCAAATCATAATATAATACTAACAATGGAGAAAGAAAATGATGATTTCAATAATGACAAAATCATGTGTGCCGACCACTAACTATAAGCTCAATTTGTTAATGCCCACATGTTATTAGAGTGAAAATGATAAGACAACATTATATGATAACATACAATGTTATAAGTCATCTGTGCATATGTGTCTCCACGTATCCCAACGCGTACATATACATTCAAGCATATATCGTGCATATGTGTCCCAAAATTCGTTGTTTTTGTCGTTAACTATGATATCTTGCATTACATGATCCGACTAATAAAACACGCGAAGACTTCTTTTAACATATTTTAAGAAAATTAATCTATCATGATTCATAATCACGTGGGAATCTGTTAGTGAAAATGATTGTGGCTACCGAAGTTATATGCACAATGACCAATTGCTATTGAAATATGTAATGACAATTTCATGGTAACTTCATGACAAGCTATGCGCATGTATATCTACCACAAGAAAAAGAAAAAAAAAATGTATATCTACCACAAGTATGTATGAGTTCACATTTTTTTAGTTTGAAGGATGTATTAAGAGTAATACTTGGGTTCACCCCTAGAGGTGAACTCTTTTGTTCACCTCCACCTTTTCTAACCAATCAAATAATTCCACATAATCTAATATTAAAAATAACTAAAATTTTAAAAATGTTTTAAGAATAAAAAAATAAAAAACGAAAATAAAATAAAAGAAAATATATATTATTTCGGACAAAACTTAAAAATAATTTTTTTTATAAAAAATACTAAAATCTAAATCTTAATCTATAAACCCTAAATTCTAAACCCTAAACCCTAAACGATAATTTAAACCTAAAATATTAAAATTAAAACTAAATCCTAATCCCTAAACCCAATATAAAAATCTTAAAAAATAAAAAACTAAACCCTAATCCCTAAACCCTAAACCCTAATCCAAAGAGCTTAAACCCAAATCCATAAACTCTAAACCCAAAGAGTTTAAACCCTATACCATAAACCCTAATCCCTAAACCTAACATGTAAATTTTAAAAAATAAAAAACTAAACCCTAATCCCTAAACCCTAAACCCTAATCCAAAGAGCTTAAATCCTAAACCCAAAGAGCTTAACCTCTATACCATAAATCCTAATCCTTAAACCTTAAACCTCAAAGGTTTACATTCAAAGGGTCCTTAAAATATTTAAATGTCTTTAATTCCTTAATTTTAATTTTATAATTTTATTTAAAAATAATATTACATGGCATATGTTTATTGGTTAAAAAAAGGAGGTGAACAAATGGGTTCACCTCTAGGGGTGAACATAAGTATTTTCCATGTATTAATAATAGTTATGAGTAGGGTTGGACATTTATAACTAAAGGAAAATACTTAGGTTCACCCCTAGAGGTGAACCCATTTGTTCACCCCCTATTTTTTAACCAATAAAAATATGTTATGTAATATTATTTTTAAATAAAATTATAAAATTAAAATTAAGGAATTAAAGACATTCAAATATTTTATAAAAATAAATAATAATATATATCAATATCTATATACTTTTAGAGTTCACTAATTGGAGTTTAGGGTCTACGAATTATGGTTTAGGATTTACGGCTTAGGATTTAGGGTTTAAAACCTTTAGGCTTTAGAGTTTAGGGATTATTGTTTAAATTCTTTTGGGTTTAGGGTTTAAGGATTATGGACCCTTTGGATCTAAAACTTTTGGGGTTTAGGGATTAAGGTAAACCCTTTGGGGTTTAAGATTTAGGGATTAGGGTTTATGGTATAGGGTTTAAGCTCTTTGGGTTTAGGGTTTAGGGATTAGGGTTTAAGCTCTTTGGGTTAGGGTTTAGGGTTTAGGGATTAGGGTTTAGTTTTTTATTTTTTAAGATTTACATATTGGGTTTAGGGATTAGGGTTTAGGTTATAGGGTTCAAGCTCTTTGGGTTTAGGGTTTATGGATTAGAGTTTAAGCTCTTTGGGTTAGGGTTTAGGGTTTAGGAATTAGGGTTTATTTTTTTATTTTTTAAGATTTACATATTAGGTTTAAGGATTAGGTTTAGTTTTAATTTTAATATTTTAGGTTAAAATTATCGTTTAGGGTTTAGGGTTTAGAATTTAGATTTAGAGATTAAGATTTAGGTTTTAGTATTTTTTATAAAAAAATTTATTTTTAAGTTTTGTCTAAAATAAAATATATTTTCTTTTCTTTTATTTTCGTTTTTTTTAAACATTTTTAAAATTTTAATAATTTTTAATATTAAATTATGTGGAATTATTTGATTGGTTGAAAAGGGTGGAGGTGAACAAAAGGGTTCACCTCTAGGGGTGAACCCAAGTATTACTCATAACTAAAACTGAAACTCTATCCAAATCCGATTCGAAAACTTGATTTCGATCTGAACCGATTCTATAAAAATATTTGAATGGAGCTTAAGTGTAGTATTTTGAGTATCAGATAATATCTGAATCCAAACCAAATTCAAATGGATATTCGAAATAACCCGAAGTTTTATCTAATTTTGTATGATACTATTTTAAAATAATTTTGGGTAGTTTGAATAATTATTTTATCATTTTTCGGATATGACATATATTTTTGAATACTTTCGAATACTTTTACGTAGTTTGGATATATTTGTTTATAAATTTTTTTGGATAATTCAAATATTTTTGAGTAGTTTCAGATATTTCTGGGAAAAAAAAATTCGAGCTTTTCAAATAATTCTTTGTAATTTTAGATATTTGAACCCGTAAAAAATCGAACCAAATCCAATTCGAAAATTATAAATATCTGGATATAATCTACAATTATATATCCAAAAACCCGAAAAAACCAAAACGAACCCAAACAATTATCGATACATGTAGCTCTAGTTATGAGGTTTGTAATTAACCAGTATAAGATATTCAAAAGACACTTTATTATAACAAACTAACTAGAATGCGCAGGTAAAATTTTATTTTACAAATTTATTTTATTAAAACACTTATTCTTTAGATTTTGCTTTTAAAATTTGTATGTGGGTCTACAGATTTTCATATAGTGTAGATCTCGACATTCATATATTAGGGTTAGGTTTATATTGGTTTTATTCGGATATGTGTTTTTCGGATATAAAAATTTTGGATCCATATAAAATCCGCTAGAGTTCCCATCGGATTTTTGAGTAAGTTTCATATGTATCTATGTTGGTTCGGTCTTAATATTAAGAACATGTAAATAAAAAAAAGCATTTAGGTCAGTTCAGTATCAAGTATTACTCAAACGCATAAAAAATACTTGAAATCCGAAAACATTCGAAAACTAAAAATACCTAAAATCCATGAAAATATGTGTAAATTATAATATAACTCAAATATAGAAAATATATCCAAAAACTGAAACTAAAAAAAAGATCCAAAATTCTAAAATTATATCCGTAAAACCCAAAAATAAATAATATATTTAATATTTTGGTCATTTAGATATCTGAACGGGCCTCTAATAAATACAAAAATCAATCTATAATCGTTTTTAATGAACAATAACACCTAATAGGATAAAATAAATATACTCGAACCTGACCTGAACCTGTTTTTTTACGGTTTCTGTTCAAGTTTTTGGATCTGAATATAAATGTCTACCGCAAACATGGAGTACTATAAATATATTTATTATACATGAGCTTATTTTAAAAAATAGTTGTATTTGTTTTTGGAGTAAAGCTCATAAGTTAGTTTGTTAAATGCTGATAATTTTGTATTTGTAACTACTATATCTTGGAGCATGTTTGTTTAATATTTATATTTTTCATGTAATTTTTTTGAGAATTTCATTTCCATCCATTCAAAACTAATGGTTTATATCACATTTATGGATATTATACATAAGTCTATTCATATAGAATGAATCCTTTATTACAATAATTTCAAGTTCAACTTATAACAATACATGGAAAATTAATTTAATTTGGCAAATACAATGTTTTAATTAATTCAAATGCTTGATGTTTTTGTCCAACGAATAAATATTATTATTTCATGTGAACAACATTTCTACGCATGTACAAACATGCCAGCTAACAAGAGAGAGCATATATATTGCTCGTTAAAGAAATGGGAAGAAGTGATAAGCACTAATCGATTCAACAACTTCATGAGAATAACAAGGCGTGTATCTTTTTTTTTTGTCAACGAATAAGGCGTGTATCTTATAATATAAGTCCAGTTTATCCAGGCCAATGTATATTATTGTAATATATGCATGAGCATTTGATAATTTCAAAACGGTTGAAATCTCTCTATCACTCTATATATATAACACCCAATTAATCAACTCACTCGTTTATTTTTAGGGAGATTAATTAGTTGGTCGACGCCGACGTTATTGTCAAATCTTTATGTTAAATTAAAATAAATTTGTTGAAGATTTTGAGTTGCCCTCATTTTTGGCATTTGAAACCTTATAAACGTCAAATTAGTCCAAAGTAATCACTGTTTAAACTGTGTTTTTATTTTATTTTAACGCTTCATTTTCCTTCTAATCTTTTAGAAATTCTCTTACGCTGGTGGGCCTAATCTATTACAGTCTAAACAATTGCCAATTGGACATATAAAGTTAGATAATGCTTGTGGGCTTGATAATATTTCTCAGCTACGACAACAAAAAATGTTTCTCAGCTATGCCAATTTTCGGCCATTGATGGGTGCTGCAGTTAAGATGCAATACAAGGAATATGTGTAGTGTTAAAGTCTTCAAAACACTGACTAAAGAGGAGGACCCTTATCCAGATTTGATGCCAAGGCCTGCCAATACTCATGACCAGATTTGATGCCAAGGCCTGCCAATACTCATGATTATCCATTATGTCGGCTCAACTAGAGCAATCTGTTTGAAATTATTAATGTATATAGTGTCTGCGTATAGTTGGTTTTGTATATACATAGAAGAGTGTGTAAATCGGCCAGTCTATAAACCGATACATAGCTTTTCTTTCTTAGTTTAAAACTTGGTTTATGCATGTATTGAGTTTGTATATAAACCCCAATTGTACAACTTATTCTAATTAATGAGAATCATGTATTTATCCATATGCAATATTCTCTCTGTAACAAACTTTTTTGGCTATTTTCCTCTTCATTTTTCGTCGGACTTTCGCCGGATTTTTGGCCGGAATTCGTCGATATATCTTCATCATGAGCTTCGATAAGCTTCTTCTCTTTGTTTCTTATGCGATTCTAGCTCCATTTTGCAACATTTGTTGTTTCTTCAGTTGGAATTGATTCTCAATAGGAAAACGAACCTGCAAATCGAAGTTTTACTCAGTCACTGTAACCTCACCGGAATCGACATCTCTGAAGTCTCCGATACATCGCGGCGAAACATCTAACTCTCAACACAACAATTCTCGTAATGCTTCGGACTTTCAAATTCTAATTTCTGGCTAACAATGATCAGATTACGCCTCATCGACCTCTTGTTGCACTATTTGAGGTATCTCTCAGTCCTGATAATGTGCATTCTCTGTATTATTTTCATAGCTAGGATCATCCATCACTAATACTTGTTTCGGAACTGTTAGATGGCAATAACTATTGTATATGGTACACTGATATGATGACTATTCTTGAAGCTAATAATAAGCTAGGTTTCTTGGATGGATCTATTGCTAAACCTCTGGAAAATTATCCATTCTTCAAGATTTGGTGTCGATGTAATAGTCGTATGCTCAAGTCGTGGTTAATGAACAATGAGTCAAAGAAGATCTATACCAGCATTCTGTATATCAAACATGCTTCAGATATTTGGAAAGATCTTCACACTCGTTTTAACAAATTAAATAAAATCTCATGCGGCTCTACGAACTTCGACATCAAATACATTTGTTGCGACAAGGCAGTATGGACCCTCATCTTACCATACTCAAACTCAAGTTCTATGGAAAGAATTAATGAGTCCTCTACCATTGAAGATTTGATCACTGAGAAAGAAAAACAAAGTCATTGATTTTCTGATGGGATTAAATGAAAATTATGAGAGCATCCGCAATAGAATTTTTATGAAGAAGACTCTACCATCTTTATCTGAAGTATAATGTTTCAATGCAAACTTATGGCTCTATTCAGTTATTTATGAAGTTATGATCTGTTTAGAGACGTTTGATCAATTTGAAGGTCTACTGTTGCTGCTTTTTAAACCGTAAGTTTACGCTTAAAAAAAATAAAACCATCCAAGATCTTGGCCTTAGTGATCTATTCAGCTCCTCTTCAAGCTTTCTCTGAACTTTAAATTCAAATCTATAGGGTCATTGGGAAACCATGGAACCAAATCAAGAGGTACTACCACAGTTTTCTCTGACCAAAACATTTTATCGACCTTATTGATTATCCTTTAGTTAGACTCATTATCTAACATGTAATACTCTCTGTTCAGGGAAAAACAAATAGAAGGAGAGTCTGAAGTTGTGGAAGAAGATGAATTCTATCAGCATTTAGCCAGTTATTAAGGAGTTGATACCATCGATCCAGCTTCCTCGGGTATAGTAGAAAAAAACATTTTGGGATCATTAGACCGATTGCCATTATCCAAGTGTTTCCTTGTGTTGAGATTTAAGTCTCGCCTTAGTTTGCTGAAGAACCCCTTCGCTCTCATATGTAAAATAAGTATTCACTCATTCTTAAGAAAGAAAAAATGTAAACATGTAATTCTGAATAGTAAACAAATGTGGATGATCGAGCGATAAGATTCTTTATTTTCTATATTGCCAAAAAAAAACAAAAACAAATGTGAGACCATCTCAAACATTAAAAATGCTATAAAAACAAATTCTTTATTTTATATTGTTTTAACAATATAAAATAACCGTTTCTTCTCCCAAGGCGACTTTTGAGCGATCTGTAAAAACTTCCTTCAACATTAACTGTCTCCGGTCGGCTGTGTACTCTTTTCTTTCTTATCTAATTTACTATAAGTAATACACAGAATAAGGAGTGTGGCGATGAAGATAATTCATACGATAGTGTTGATCATGATGATGCTTCTCATAGTGTTTCTAGATCATATAATCGATGGATTACTGCCACAGCCATCACTTATCTCCATCTCCATCATGAATCGTTTCCGTGGTGATGTTGTATGTGTTCCTCTTCGCCCCATGGTTGGCAACTACGACGTTTCCGTCGATATTGGTCCGGCAAAGATTGTCGTGTTGTTATTAAAACTAACAATTATGGTTAGTTTCTTCTCAGTCTCCGGAGATTATCGTATTCATGTGGTAATGTCTCGAAGGTTTCAACAAATCTTTTCTGATTTGTTAATGAAACAACGACCATCATCGAAGCCGCCTTGGAATCAAGTTTTTAAGGAATATAGAAGAATCATGATCTTATCAAAAGTCTTGCGAAATGACGAATGGATCGCAGACGTTGCCTTTCGAATGAATAACATGATCTACATCGGCAAAAATAAGACGTCTCTTATACCTCCATGGCAAATCTTACAAGAAGAAGAATACAACAAGTTGACGGTTGGATCATGAACCATTCAAAAGTAACATGGAACAATAAATTCGAAAATGATATTACTGGATTTTGGACTAACAATGGAAGCATAGCGAGTTTCGGAATAAAGCTCTATTTGGATGAATTAAAATTCCTCATAAAGATCTTGGTACGGAATTGTTGGTATTAATGTATCTATTTTCTAGAATTACATTTCCACACATCGGGTTACAAGATATGTTTTGTAAAAAGGAAGTTCAACCAAAAGATGCTGCATACAATTCACATCAGAGAAAAATCAAATATGAAGTTGGACAATAACCGATATTTTGATCGGTTAGCGGGTAAGACTACTCTTCGGAAAGCATCTCAATCTCCCTTCTGCTGACCATTTCTCAGTATATGGCTCATACATGTGTATGTAATAATTGGGTGGATGTAGTTCTCCAAAATATCTTCTAGTGTTATTCCAAAGTTGTCTATCTTGTTTCAAATTGTATATATTATCTTTGATATTGTAATTTTACATTGTATCTTTTGATATTTAATAAAGTATGAATTTTAGTCGGAAAAAAAAATCTATTGTTTTATATAGCCACGACAAAGTTTGTTTTCTGTACTCTTTTGTCGTTTAATTGGTAAAGAAATATGATCATTAAATCATTTCCTTAAATCATGTAAATTGATGGTTCGATGATACTATATAATTATTATAAGAATCTGATTATACCAATAGTAATTGATGAAAGATGCATAATTATCAACTACTTTGGTGTTGGATTCAAGTGATTATAAAATTCAAAGTCAGAAAATGTCAAAAGGATACGGAACATGCATGGTTAAAGATTCATGTGGTCAACAAAAATGTTCACCATTCAGCATATAGTAACATGTGTGTTTCGATAAAAACAAAAAAAAACAAAAAAATTAAGAAAGGGAAAGTGCGTTCCATTTTCTTCATAAACCACCCAAAAGATGGATTACACCAATGAAGTAGTAGTTAGTGTGCGTTTACTATTTAATTATATTAAAATCAGAAATGGATATATTTGCCACCATATAGTTTAAAAACAATAATAATTGAAGTTAATGTTTCGTTGGGAAACAAAAAAAATACTATAGCTATGAATGTTGTGTGCGTTTTTTGTGAACCACACATGTGGTCCAAAAAATGGTTACCATTCACACCAAAACTAAACTTTTATTTCTTAATTAAAAATTAAAATAAAATGAAGTGTGGTTACGGTGATAAGAAGAAACGCACATGGCGGATAGAAATCATCAAATATGGGCTATGAATGTTTGTAGTGGTTTGTCTAAAACACACATGCGTTCTTGAACCACTACACCATTCAACTAATGTTATCATGTGCGTTTTGAAATGAAAAGAAGAAAAAAATAAAAATATAAATAACAAGTGCGTTTAGTATTGGTCATGGACCGCACCCACGGACAAAATCACCAACAAAGGTGTGTTTCAACCATTTACATTAATATATATTTTTGTTAAATCTGAAAAGTTGAAAATAAATAATAATCATAAATATGTTTTATATATTTTGTAGTGAATGTTTGTTGTTTTATATTAGGTTGATAATAATATATCCGGTTATCGATTTGAGTCGGTTCGATTAACCGAATCAATTGGTTATTTAGATTTTTTTAGTTTTTAATTAATTTATATGATTTTAAACTGAATATATCAAGTTATACAAATTAATGAAAAAATGACCAAACTGAAAAGATCCAAAATAATCAAATTTATCCAAAAAACTAAATTAACCAAATTTATTTGAAACAAATAAAAATTATTTGAAATTCTCCAAAAAGGCAAAAATGTTTGGTTCATTTCATCAAAATTTGAACAATACAACCAAAATCCAAATTGAACCGAAATAAATTTTGGTTATTTTTGGCCAAACAAAAAAAAATCATAAAAATTATTTTTATTATTTTTATTTTACTTTAGTATGTATCCCGCACCGCTCTTTTTCATTTTTACCATTCAAATATTTATCTTGTACCGCATGTAGTTTTTTTTACCATTCAAACATTTTTATGTAACGCTTATTCCAATATAACCGCATAGTGCGTTTCTTTCGTACAAACCGCATTTAAACTGTTCTGCACCGCTTGATCCGCTTATCCCGCACCGCCTGATCCGCAGTCACCATTCGGAACCATGATGTGGTTAAGGTGTTGTTGGGTGTGGTTTGTAATAAATAAATTTATTTTTAAATAAACTTAAGTGAGTTTTTTATAGTTATAATTCAGTTATTTAGTTAGTATATTCGGTAATACTGAAAATTTAATTTCAGTTATTTATTTTTTTTAGTTTTAAATCAATTTATGCCGGTTTTAAATCGATGAACCGAACAGTTAACCGAAGTTTTTAATTTTATTTTTGAATAAACCAATATAAACCAATTTTAACCAAAATATTACTTTTTCATACCGAACCAATCCGAACCGAATCGAAATAACCAAATATACCCAAAATTAACCGAAGTAGCCGAAATTATACGGACTGAACTAATTCGAATAACCGAATATACCTAAAATTAACCGAACTAACCGAAATAACCGAAATTATCCGAAATTATCAAAACTTTGGTTTATTTTGGTAAAAAGTAATAACCAAAAAACCAAAACCGAACCAAACCGAACCAAAAAAATTGCGGTTAGTTTCGGTAAAAAAATTTATAACCGAAAAAACTGAAAAACCGAGAAACCGAAGAACCAAAGTCCCAAGCCTAAATTTTACCATTCAAACATTTATCTTGTACCGCACACTGCGCTTTTTCACCATTCAAACATTGTTTCGTACCACTTGTTCCGCACTAACCGCACTTATTCCGCATAATGTGTTTCTTTCGTACAAACCGCATTTAAACTGTTCCGCACCGCTTGATCCGTTTGTTCCGCACCGCTTGATCCGCTGTCACCATTCGAAGCCTATATAGAATTAAGTCATGACACTTATATATTTGATAGACAATATAAGATATTTACATTTGTGGGTTTTACTAGAACTGTGATTTAAAACTGAATCTTGTTAACTAAACCGACCTATTTTTTCTTTCTATTTTGGTTATCTAATTCGCGTATATTGGTAAAGTTAAAAATTTAATTTGGTTATCCATTTGGTTCAGTTTGATCAAACTATACCGATTGATTATTTAGTTTATTATTTTAAATTGGTTTATACCGATTTTAAACTAAATTTATCAGATTATACTAAAAAAAGAAAATAATAGAACCGGACCGAATTAACCCGAAAAAATTGAATTTATCTGGAATGAACCAAAAATAATCCAATTATTTTTAGAAACCAAAAATTTTGGTTTATTTCGATAAAAAAATCGAAAAGTCCAAAATAACCGAAAGTAAAACCAAACCTAAACAACTTTTTTATATTCTACCAAACAAAATATTCAAAAAAACGAACAAAAACGAATAATTTAATTTATGATTATTTTATATTATTAGTCTATTTCATCTTTATTTGATTTATTTTTATTTTATTCGCTTACGTTATTCTTAAGTCCGATAGGTTTGATCCTATAGAATTTACGTGGATTTATGGATACGAGATGTTGTGCGAGTATCGAGAGGGCATAATTATCAATATGTTCTCTAAGCACGTTGAAAATTCGTTTTAGAGCCGCTCCGCCAACTGGAACAATTTCTAAAAATATTAATTTATTATAATTTTAAAAATAATATATACATTTAAAATATTGTTTATATCACAAATAAAGAATAAAAAAAATAGTGTATCAATTCCAAAATTAATAGTTTATATTAATATTTATATAATTTTATTTTTAAAAAAAATTATTTAAGTTCCAGTAAATCAATTCTACTTTTATTTAATTATTTACTTTAAAATGTATCCCGCACCACTTTTGTCATTTTACCATTCAGGCATTTAGTTTGTACCGCATGCTGTGTTTTTTTACCATTCAAACGTTTTTACATACCGCTTGTCCTGCAGTAACCACACTTATTCCGCATAGTGCGTTTCTTTTGTACAAACCGCATTTGAACCGTTCCGCACCGCCTATTCCGCTTATCCCGCACCGCTTAATCCGCTGTTACCATTCAAAGCTTCAGCAGCAAAACATTAAGATCCGTGATTGGTGGATAAACAAAAAGTTAAAAAAGATTTAGAAAATCACAAATCAACTTTTCAATTTCATTTGATGATCATATTGTCTTCTTGTCTCCAGACATATCTGATGTTTTACTTGCCTTGTTACTCTTTCGATGTTCGTATTTTTGTCTCAGTGTACATTGTAACTTACAGTGTCAATTGACATGTGTCCATTCGTTCTCGCTTATCCTGTTTACACATAGTAATATTTGTTTATATACGATTGTAATGTTCTTGAAAAATACTCCAGACGTGTTGTTTAAAACTTTTTCACATTTATTTAAAAAATAATTAAATTTTATGTTTTACTTTTTATTAATTACATATATAATATATTTACACTTATTATTAAGTTAAAAAATAGGGATAAAATTGAAAACTATAGTTGAAAATGTAAAACGATATTTATAATAAAACAAAATTTATCAGTTTTAATGATGAATAAATTTCTCAGAATTTATCAGTTTTTATACAGCCACACCAAACAAATGACTAATTTTTTTGATATATGGAACAGTTTTTGAAAACTTTCGATCTTTATCACATTTCACGCAAAACAGACACAAAGAACGAATAAGTTGTGTACAACTGTTATTTTTTCGTTTCAAATTGCTTTTTAGCCACCTATTTTTATATCAAGAGGAATTGTATTCATGGGTTGCGGTAATAAATAAGTAGGCCAAAGCCTAACGATAGTGAAATATCCGAACAACTCAGTTTTACAGATAACACATCTTCATGCCACATGGAAGCACGAGGAAAAAGACGGCATGCAACACGCATCGCTCATCTGACGAACCGCCGAGAGACACAAGCAAACGTGGAGGAGAACGAAGCCAGACCTCGCCATATCGATTCGCCGTCCCTACCAAAGACCACCTGTTGATCGTAGCTTCCCGAAACCACCAACTTAACTCACCTGCATCAAAAGAAAAGCAGCCGCTGCAACCGCGCCAGAAACCACCGAGGCTATGGAGACGCTGTCGCCGTTGGTACCGAAGACCAAATAGATTACACCAGATATGTGTGCTCTAACGCGGTGGCACGACAATGATATTAATCCAGACGAAACGGATGAATCGGAGAAGAGCAGAGAGAAACCAGGAAAAAGACGGTGACAGAAGACGATGATTAGCCACCTATTTAAGCAACCATATTGTCATAAGTTTTTACATTGTTGACAAAATAATTAATACAAAGCTGATAATTATTTCGTGCGATGGTCCCCTACATGGAATTATATATT
This sequence comes from Orychophragmus violaceus, assembly GCA_030180135.1. NCBI lineage: Eukaryota > Viridiplantae > Streptophyta > Magnoliopsida > Brassicales > Brassicaceae > Orychophragmus > Orychophragmus violaceus. Next base: position 13,569,188 of record CM058239.1, on the reverse strand, counting down.
CAAATTTGTCGTTATATCAATCTTTACTCGGTCGGCTTGGGAGGATGATTCATGTGGTCTATGTAGCACTATTAAGTAATTAACATAACTAATTAGTTTTTTTTTTGTTAATCCAGGGGTAGATCCCAGACCAAACGATCCAGACTAATTTCCTGGGTCCAGTTAGGCCGCAGACCAGCTTTATCTGGGAGGTTTTTCTCTGGACTTTAGGCCCAGTGTCTGCGTTGGTGTCCAGAAAAGGCAAGTTAGTTTCTGCATGGGGGAGGAATCGAACCCGGATAGTGTTAGCCACCACAGACCCATCCTTCCACTTAGACTACCTTAACCGGCAACTAATTAGTTGATATGATAGATTTGCGTACAAATAATTAAGTCTTGCATGGTATTATTAGAAGCTCGAAAACTATCATCAAAAGATGCATCTTGAGTTATTGACGACATCATATTATTATTACATATATCATGTGAAGCTTTTTGAACTGGTTGTCTAGATACTCCTGGATTATTTGGTTATATCCCAAGATCTTCATTCCTTTCGTTGGTGGATAGAATACTAATTATGAATATGTGACCAATACTGTATCAATATGTTCGATTACGTTTGGTAGGACAATAAGTTACGTTAGAGATATCAAAACCACATACAAATCATGTAGATTTCTTACAATAATCATTATTTTTTACTAAGTTTACGAAAAGCTTGCAAAACTAGTCGCGTGCATAGTTCATAATCTCTGTGGTTTTTTAGACGTGATGTAACAACTCAACTATGATTTATCTAAAAGAAGAAGTAAATAAATTCTACCTTATCCACGTTAATTATATGTCATGAATATATTTCACAGAAATGAATTCTGAGATTGGAAGTTTTTTTTTGGTCGAAAGATTGGAAGTTAAAGGAACAAAAAAAGTCGTAAGATAGGAACACATGCATGCATATGATGGATGTATTGTACCGAATGCTTCAAAATTAGGTACACAAAAGTACATAAACGAGATATTTAACCGGGAGATCCTCTCGGGCCCAAACTTCGAGGAGCAGCTTCAAGGATGAATCAACACTTCCAGCTCAACGACGGCCACCTGCTTACCTCTCCGAACTAAGGATGTTAGTCTGCCTGTCCGCCGCGCCGCCGCCCTTCTTCTGCCTCGGTACTCCGGCGAGACCTCCTTCAAGCTCTACTCTCACGCGTTTCGTGAAGAACCGTTCTGACTCCAAGGATGCTTGCCCCTTCACGGCTCCGTCGAAGCCGGCGACAAACTTCTCTCTACCGAGTACACACGTGAATAGCTACTGGATCGAGGCTGCTAAACCGCCGCCGCCGCCGAATCTTTGGTCAAGCCCTCCGAAACCACCGGTACCTCCAGATCTGGCCGAGTCACGCTCCCAATCTCACTTGCTGACCCAACCGACATCGTCAGACTCGCTCAGGCCACCGGAGCCACTAGATCCGCCGGATCCGCCGAACTTACTGCCTCTCGAAAGCTTACTTGAACGGGATTCGAATCTGAATGTTACAAGGCCGTTGGCTTCCTTGAAAGAAACCCTACGAGATATCTATGAAAGCCCAGCAAGAACTCTACAAAAGCATGTATCATCCGCCGCTTCAATGCTGCCGGAGCTATTTTCACATCAACAACGCACGAACCTGAGCGCAAACACATGGCGAAAACTATCTACTACTCCACAGCCCCAAGGATCTATTAATTCAGAGCCTGGCAAGAACAGATCCATCGCCTGTCTAGGCCTTTACAACGACCCAACTAACGGAGCTTTGGTACCGGTGAGAATCCGGCCAGAAGATGTGGCGAAGAACTTCCCTTCAGCCATCTTCGCACTCACGAGTGGGATCGTGTTGGATATGTTCTTGGGCCAAGTATCTTATATGGTGGGCCTCATTACAAATGGGATAAAGTGTTCAACAACTAGCAATTCAACCCCTTCCTCCTTGATGGAGAGTTCAGCGAAGTCAAAGTCCTCTATGCAGCTATCATGTCCAACATTTTATTCTTTTATGGAGAGATCGACAACATCACCTTCCTCCGCGACGGAGAGAACATTGCAACCAATCATCTCCTTTATGGAGCATGTAACAAAAAGCTCAGCCTCAATGGCGTCAAGAGCTCATCGTATTGTTCGCGTGCCTATTACGGCTCAAGAACTAACCTCAGCCTCTGATCTTAAGCAGTATCGAGGTTTGAAGATAGACTCCGGAGTATTTTTCTTGAAGAATCTTCTGTCTATCATCTGGGAAACCATCCATCTATCTTATGTTAAACTTGCACCTTTGTTCAAACGTGTAAGAACAAACTCTTTGGCAATGAGCTTCGTGATTATTTGTGCTTCTGTAACTCCTAGTTGATTTCAATATAAACTAGTTTGATGACCAAAAAAAAAAAAAAACCGGGAGATCATTAAACATATATATCAACATTTCTTAATAATATATATAACAGGGAGATCACTAAATTAACCGTAGTCGTTACTAATTTGCGGAGACTATAGAGCGTCGGGTATTCTTATAATCTAATGCATCCATATTCTACATTGACCAACCATGATTGAAAGTCAATCACCATATATATATTGATTAATAATAAATGAAATTAGTTGCCCAATAATCTTATTGTATTGATAAATATCAAATTATTGATTCCTATCAGAGATAAAAGAGTTACCAACTAAAAAAAGTGTGTCGCTAGTCTGAAATTTGAAATAGAAAATTTCAGCCTGGTAACAAAAAGAGAACATATATATATATATATATATATATATATATATATATATATATATATATATATATATATATATATATTGAAATATTATAATTTTGAAGAGAAATTGAAAGGGAGCACTATCTGTGAACCTAAGCATGTTACGCAGATCGCACGCGCCGTGCCGACTGCCGACCAAATCTCTAATCCATCATGTCTCTCCAACACATTTTCTTGGATTTTGCCTTCATCCTCTGTTTTATAAAAAAAAAGAATAATTCATTTAATTTCTAATAATATTTATTTTGCTTGACCTGAAGTAATTATATATGTAGAAGGTTTATGTTTGATCTCCATATCTTGGATGTATCTTTAAACATGGCCGTTTATGTTATTCTTTGTTTGTTTGAATATGGAATAGATCTTGTTTTCTAATCAAAACTCATATATATTATTAAACTCGGACTAAGACTTAACTAGTCCATATACATAGGCTGATAGACACACCCATATGTGCATGTACACCAAACGACATATTAAACATTTTCAATGATTAAATAAATGTATTAGCAACAATAAACTCAAATCGGGTAGTCTAGATTCAGTTACAACAACAAACACTATTTTTACTAACTTGCGTAAGCATCAAGTTTGACTATCTAGTGTTTTAATCTCGGTTTTTAAGAACAAGTGAGCATATAAAACAGGTCATTTACGTTATATATTTCAATCCTAAAAAACACTTAAGATATATTTAAATGGGAAAAATTAGAGTACTCGGCTATTAGAAAAGAAAGAAAGGAAATTTTGACCTTCTTAAATTTAATTAGAAGATACAAAAATATATATAATACAAAACATAAATAGAACCACGTACACCGAAGAAAATGCTTATACATCACGAAGTATATGGTTTGGTTTTCCGAAGATGTTATTTTATGCCGTCAAATCAACTGCAGATTAAAATTCTTTATATTTGGAACGGATTTAATCCGCTTATATCAAATTTATTTCTTCATAAAAATAGGTTACATTTAATCTGTAACAGATTTTTTGATTATTTTTTTTTGTCTACATTGCTTTTCATTAAAAATTGTAAATATTAAAAAAGAACGGTCTTGACCACTTGCAAATTAATCCATCCTATCGGATACTATTCAAATTTTAATTTTGTTGACCAAATTTTCTACAAAATTAATGAAAGTAAATTTATAAAAAGCTATTAACACGGTTTAAATGGAATCATTCGTGTGGTCATATATTAGCACTTGTTTGTAAAAACTGACCTTGTATTAGTAATTCTATGATTTGTATCAGTGTGACATCATGGTGATGTATCAACATTCTAAAGTTTGTTTGCAAGGAGCTTGTGACAAAAGAAAAACTTGGGACAAAAGATAAATTACGGCTTTGATTGGTAACACCTAAATAATCGTGGAATGGCGGAATTGCATTTAAAATGCGATTCCGCAACTATTGGATTTAAACACAATTCCACCATTCCATGAGTTACCAATCAAACTAATGTTAATTTCGCAATAATCTACATAAACCTCATTTTTTCGCGGAATATTTTTTTCTTTGCAATTTTTCGCGTTTTTCTCCTCATTCCACGAATTTTTATGATTGACAAAGTTTATGCGGAATGGCGTTTTAGACGTGATTTCGCAATTCGGCAGCATACCAATCAAGGCTTACATCAAAACTTTTGGGTCTAACACTTGAATTGCATATTACCGTACAATAGTTGACATTGGCTTTGAAAAGGCTTTGCACATTAATTGAGATTGACCTTCAAAACGTTAACACGCTATGACTTTTCACTAATGATAGACACCATACATAAACGTCTGGTCACCAGAAACATAAGCTTAACCAGTAATTTGTTATGCTATATGTTATAAAAATCGTGAATAGCATGTTGTTTTTAGTTCAACCATTTGACAAATACTCTTGAATTAAGAGTTCGGTCTTACCTGAAAGTAGCCTCGTGTGCATAAACAACAAACTAAGAATCAATATACACAAATTTCTCGTGATACGAATAATTAATTTTGTTTTAGAAAAGTAAAATCTTTCAAAAAATGACAATGAACTAAAAGATACAAAGATGTAATTATTTTAGGAAAAAAAAACATTTGGTATTAGTGACATGTTTTTATTTTTGGTCAAGGGTATTAGTGACATGTTAAATTTGGAGAACTCCACATCAAATATGCACTTGTATATACGCGCACGCACACACAAATTACTGTTCAACGGTCACACCATCTCAGTCTATATAAAGACGGTTGCGTTGCTCTGTTCCCAGAACCATCTCAGTCTTCTTCTTCATCTTGAACTACAAATCAAAACTTCATTTTTCGATCTAACCATCTTCTCCACTTTAAACCCATTTCTGAAACAGTTTTAGTCATAATCTCTCTTCCTTTTGTTTCTCGGAATCTAAATAACCATGAAGAGGCTCCGAGGTTTCAAGATCGGACACAGATTCGTGAAGATCTTCAAATGGATAATCCGAAGTAGAAGAATCCAACCCGGAAAACGCCAATGTCTGACCGGAATTCTCAACCCGGTTCAAAAAATCTGCTCTTTAGCACGGTGCCTCCGTCGTGGAGCCAATAGACTGTGCGGAGGAAAGAAAGCTGGTCAGACCCAGCTGGGTAACGAACAGAAACCGCCGGCTGTTCCCAAGGGGCATTTAGTGGTTCACGTCGGAGAATCGGGCGACGATACGCGGCGCGTGGTGGTTCCTGTGATTTATTTTAACCATCCTCTGTTCGGAGAGTTGCTAGAACAGGCGGAGCGGGTTTACGGATTTGATCAACCAGGTAAGATTACGATACCTTGTCGGGTATCGGATTTTGAGAAGGTTCAGATGAGGATCGCCGCATGGGATCATTGCCGACGGAAGCGGACTTTCAAGATTCTCTAATTTTTCTACTTACAAAAAATAATGATTTTTTAGCTTTTTATTTTATTTTACGAGGAAAAAGAGAGTTCAAATGTCAATTAGAGGCCGACAAAAAAAGTCAATTAGAGAGATGGGAACTTCCCTCCACTTTGTGTGAATATCTTAATAGGTTATACAAATTATCAATGCATTTTAGTTTTATTTTGGTTTCTTTCTACAACAGTACATTTTATGTTATTTAGTACGGATTTGTAATGAAAACATAATTCTTTATATATTTGTAATACACAAACTCAATATATATTTTGTCTGTGGGTTGCTTGGCATCGAGAGCACCACATTGGAAATGATAGTTTCTGGTCGGTCGAGGAAAAGAGCAATGACTCTTGGCTGTGGAAGTCATTACTTAAGCTCAATTCATAAAATGCAACATTGGTAACGGCCATAGTGCAAGTTTTTGGCATGATTCGTGGACATCTATGGGGCCGCTTATAAATTACATAGGTGATGGTGGTCCGAGGAGTCAACGTTTGCCTCTCAGATCCAGAGTGCGCGCGACGCTTGCAACCTGACTGGATGGCTCTTACCTCCTCCGCAATCCGACAACATGCTGACTCTACACCAACATTTAACCATGGCAAGCTTACCTTCACTTTCTCTAATAGAAGATGACTATGTTTGGTGTATTGGGGATGTTGTTTGCAGGGATTTCTCATCGTCGAGAACATGGGAAGCTATCCGTCTGAGAAGCACCGAGCTACCCTGGACCAAGTTGGTTTGGTTCAAGGGTTCAACTCCAAAACATGCTTTCTTCATGTGGATTTGCCAATTGAACCGACTCCTAACTAGATCCAGTCTGGCCTCGTGGGGCATGGACATCCCAATCTCATGCTGCCTCTGTGGTCAAACGGAAGAAACTCGGGACCACATGTTTCTCACATGTAGATTCACGGCGGCTATTTGGACAAAGGCACTTATCAGACCGCGCATTCATCTGACTCTCCCCGCAAGCTGGACTGAGCTCAACGATTGGACGGACACGTCCTCCCCAAAAGCTCTGCATACGCTAAGGAAGTTGGTGGCGCAGGTGATTGTGTACAACACGTGGAAACAGAGAAACAAATGCCTTTACAACGCAGTTTCTCTGGCCCCTGAAGTTATCTGGCACGAAATAGACAAACTAATCAGGAACTCTATCTCTGCTCGCAATGAGAGACGAAATTTCAAGAAGTTTATGCCTTTTTGGCTCTACTAAACGGAGATAACCTCTCCCCATATTTTGTGTATCCTTGTTTTTATGTATTTTTGCCAAGGATGCATATGCATAGGCCTAGCAATGTAAAACCTACATTTCATTTTAAATGATATTTACAGTTTGGCAAAAAAAAAAGATCACGAATCCGATCAGTTCCATGGTCCGAACAACCTTTATATATAGAGCTATAGTTAACAAAAAAAAAATTATTTTTTTTTTTTATTTTTTTAACAAGAAACAATAAAAGAATCTATTTTTCTCTAAATTTGTATGGCCGCATCATCTATCAAGTATCAAATACATGCTACCTTTTTTGTCAACAAATATATGTTACCTAAACGAGTAGATCAAGATTTTATTATGACATGGGGTTAGTCAAGGTTTTATTATGACATGGGGTTAGTCAAGATTTTCTTTTGAATTGAATGTATAACTAAATTCAAACAAAAAAAAGTTTTTACAATGAATGCATCAGAGCTAATAATAATCGATTGATTCGTTGCGAAGTTTTACAGTGGACTTGTTGCTCTGAACCAGAGCTCCAATGATCCTTCATGCGTCTTACCCCCTTGTGTTACATATTTAGTGTAATGAACAAAGAATACAAAGTAAGATTTAACATTTAGGTCTTATTAATTTGCATCTCTTTACGTTTTTTTTTTTTTTTTTTTTTCAATCATAGATTTTAGATGGAGAAAAACGATTAATTGACACCAGTACAATGTGATCAACAGATACAATATATGTATTGGATATAATAACATACTTCGATAATTTGTGCATCTAGCTGGAGTAGCTCAGTTGGTTAGAGCGTGTGGCTGTTAACCACAAGGTCGGAGGTTCGACCCCTCCCTCTAGCGAATTCTAATTTTGTTGTTTGTTTATTTCACTTTTTGTTTATTTCCTGCATCTAAATCAAAGAGAACTAAACATAACAATTACCAATCATGATTCTGAAACACAACATATCTGTAAGAATGACGACCTTGATAAGATTGTGAATTTCAGATTTGCTCGGAAGCATAAAAATCTAGACATCATCATTTTTAGTATTTACGTAGAGGAATGGAATTATAGCTATCTAGTTTTGCTTGCATTGTGGGTGGTATTAAGTAACCACTTGACTGTTGAAGTTCATCTGAATCTCTCTTGCACCTTAATTTGTTTTGAGGGATCTTTCTTAGGCTTAGCTGGTATATTTCTTGGTCAATATATATATATATATATATATATATATATATATATATATATATATATATATATAACCATTGAAACTTTCAGAAAGCTTTTAAAGAGCAATGTTGTGACCTAAAAGCAACTTTGAAGAGATTGAATGATTCTGAGAAAGTCAAGAAAGAGACTACACAACAAGAATAAACTTTGATCAATTCGCTTGAATAAATTTACTAAGCTAGTGTGATCAAAACCGTGTATTAACAACAATACTTTATTATAATTTATGAAATAAAAATATTGTAAGCAAAACAAACAAACAAAAAAAACTTTTCAGATTTCTAATAATTTCACGTAATGAATAGTGTCCATCAGATTCTTCTGTCAACTTAAGGATGTTTCCATCAAAAATAAAATTACAAGTTTTAGCTACTTAATTAGTTTCAAAAATGCTACATGAGCATATTTTTCTTTTAATTTATGGTTTAAACGATCAAGTAGTGACTTTATTAATGACTAGGAATCATATGATTGGGCGGGGGAGATTTATTTTGCATTTCTAAGTTATATATATATTTTGTCGGAGAGATTATGGTCAAGTGGCAAGGAGAGTGATTTGGAACGCTAATACGTTTCAGGTTCGATTTATCTACTATGCGAAACTAAAACATATTTCTTTAGACATCCACGTGAATATGAATCATATTTTCGATCCATTTGAATATCCGGAGAAATGGTATATCACTACAAGAAAAATGGTATATTACATCAATTAAATAGTATCACAAAATTAAATGATGCTATTTTGAATTATTTTTTAACAAATGATACAAGATATGTGATTTAACATCACTTATCATAAGTGATGTTGTAAAGGAATTTTTTTACATCAATTTAATAAAAATGATACAAATTCTTATTAATTTACATCACTTTAACAAAATTGAAGCAAAAATATAATTTTACACCAATTACATAATCGATGTATTTATTAATATTTGTTAACATCACTTAAAAATGATACAAATTTATATTTTTGTATGATAAAAATAATATATTATAATTAATGTTTGGTTAAAAGAATAATATATTTTGTAAAAAAAAAGAAAAGAATAATAAATAATATATTATAATAAACCATATATGTTGTATAAATATTTTGAAAAAATTACGTAAAACGTATTATGTGAAGTGATTATCTTTGTGTTGGAAAATAATTAGTGTTAACTATATTTTAAATTTTTTGGCTAAAGTAATATTTATTAAATTATATGTAATATAAAAATATTTGTTACAAAATATTATTACTCAAAAATATTAATCTGACTTGTAAAGCATTAGAGCATGTGCATCAGTGAACCCTCCTTTGAGGATTCTTAACTTTTTTTAATATTTTTTTTTTGCAAATGGGAAAAAATTAAAATAAAATAAAATAAAAGAACCAATCATATGTCGCCAGGTGGCATGAACAGTTAAGAACTCAGCTCTTAAAAACTTTTAATTAAAAACTTTTACTAAGAATTTCACGTAGAATCCACAATATTTAATTATTTTTTATTTAAAAACTTTTGCTAAAAACTCCATTAAAAATCACTAATGCACATGGTCTTAGGTTAAAGATTTGTAATGAGACGAGTAAAGGAAAAAAAAACTGCAGCTATGTTATAAAAAAAACAGTCCCACATCGCTTAGAATAGGAAGGAGTAGCACAAACTTTTCTGTATATATTAGAATATCATGTCGTAGGACAATTAGTTACTGGGACCCAACAAAAAGATTTTTATTTTAAAAATATCTAAATTTCCCAAAATAAATATTTTGGTAGTATATATCTATGGGCAAATCGCATTAATAGCACAAAAAACATGACTTGTCAAAAATATAGCACCAAGGAAGAAAAATCATAAAAATAACACAAAAACATGTTTTGTCACTAAATTAGCCCTAACCCTAAATCTTAAATACTAAACCCTAACCCTAAATATTAAACCCTAACCTTGAATAATAAATCCTAAACCCTAAATACTAAACTCTAAACCCTAAATAATAAACCCTAAATCCTAAATAATTAACCATAAACCCTAAATTATATAATGTTATAAAAGTCTTTGTAATTAAAATAATGCTAAAAATGTGAATTATTTTCCTTGGTGCTATATTTATGATAAGGTATATTTTTTGTGCTATTTTATGACTTTTCTCTATATCTAATTAATATAAATGAGAAGTCATGTGAGAGAAAAAATCTGATTTGGTCCAATCAAAACATCTTATTTTGCTGACGTGTCACAATTTTGGGTAACTACTCTGAAATTTTTTTTGGTGACTATTCCGTCAAAATTTTCCATCTCTCTACATTTCTTTCGAAAAAGTCTCTGGCCATTTCTCTCCAAAAAACCTTGCCATCAACCTCCAAGATCTCCTTCTCTCACTGTTTCCAAGTAAGAAATCTATGTCGGTTTCCAATTTTCTGTTCGATTCATCTAGATTTACATGTGTTTTGATATGAATCTAAATCTGACTACTACTAAAATCAAAAAAAAAAAATCTCCCAAAATTTTTTAATCCTCCCGTGAACCGTTCACACCATCTTAGTCCTTCTCCATCTCTCTCCCATCCAAGATACGAAATCAATCTTTGATTTTCAATTCCTATTATCCCGATTTAGTTTATGCTCTGTGAATTCGCAATCGATTCATTTGTCTATCTTTATTTCCAGGTATTGGTCGATCTGAAAAAAATTGCGAGTAATAGCTGTCGAGTTACACCTGGGAAAGGCGGAAGGTCTCAGTCACCAGTGGAGAGAAGGTACGACGACTCCGGCGGCGTTCGTCTTCAAAGTCGCGCTAGATCTGAAAACAAGTTGAGAGTTCTTGAGATGGCGATTTAAGCGATTTTCACGATGCTCTTCAGATGGGCTAAGGATGCGGTCGAAATCAGGTTCTATTACTGGGGTTTTGACGTGTTTCCGGTTATTGGATTCATTCTGATATGGCGCTGCGGTTATTAGATTTGCTGTGATGTTTCGAGTAAGGGTGAATATAGACGACGGATGCGGATCCCTGATCTGACGGAGATTCACTTTTCTGGTACACTTTTAGTTTGGCCCACAAATATTGTGATTCAATCGTTGCTTGATTGGAAAACCCGGATTTTTGCTTAGGGGTTCATGCTTGATTTGGGGCCAAGATCTCCAGTTCCTAAAGAGATTACAAGAGACTCATTGGTATGGTCAAGTATGGAAGATCCAAGAGATATTCAAGGAGCTCCCTCCCACACTGGTATGATTCCATCGTGAAATAAGTACATAGTTATTTATTGTTAATAAAATTTCAAATGAAGTTGCATTGTTGTTGTTTATATGCATCAGGCTTCATTCCAGCCAAGTGGGTCTGTTACTTTCAAACATTGAAACATCAGGGTCTTAAGCTTCAGAAGAAAGCTACAGCTCCGAAAGATGAAGAAGAAGCTGAGGTCGGTCCAATGCCATTACCTAAATCTGAAGGTCACATCAGTTATGGAGAAAATGATACGAAAGAGGTATGTGGATTGTGGACAAGGATCTACTCACTCAGGTAACTCTTAGGCAACCCACAATTTTTCTTTTTTCTGTCATAAGCATTGGACAGTTAAAAGTGGGTAACTTTAAGGTGAATGAATTTGTCATTAGACAATAGAGTATGTAATCTGTCGGTGAAAGTTAATTGGCTCACGCTTGAACAAAGCGTATTTCTGTGTTGATTGGTTTTCATCCCTGAAAAAAATAGTGTTTGTGTATTAATTTGGTTGGCAAGGTTACTTATTATTTCTGTTGAATGTTACGTAGATAAATCCTTAGCAGTGAATCAACAAAGTAGTTGTAATGGCAGGTATGTGGCTGCTTCTGAGCATTTCAGTCACTGGTTATATTCCTATCTTTCCAAGCCTAGCATCCACATGGCATACTTTTTTTTCCATAGATGGGCTGGATGCATGATGTTAAGATTAAGAAGCACACAAAGACAATTTGATAAGATTTGGATATCGATTAAGTTAGTTTAGGGACACATGAACCCGGAGTTTGATAATCGGATTAAAATCTCTGGTTTCATAGAGAAGTAGAGTCTGTTACTGCCTCAACTCTATAGTCTCAACGTGAAATGATAGGTTAATGATACATTATTATTGAAACAGGCTCTACTTGATGATCAGCATTTACAAGAGGACATCATTCAAGATAATGGCCACCCGAATCCAGAGTGTATGTTCACCAAACCAGACCCCTGAGTCTGAGACTCAAAGCATGAAGACTGATATATGTTAAACACTGAGTACAGGTCTTCTCTGATGATAAAAAAATTCTGGAAGAAAGTCTTAAAGAGAAAGATCATCCTAGAGAGGCGTTGGAAGAGCTAGAGTTTGAGACTTAAGGTCGCACAAGTGAGTATCAAAGAAGTTAGTCAAAGCACTAAATGTACTGTATGTACATTTATTTTTATATTGTGATGAGTTGAGGAAAGGATCTATCTTTACATTTGATATTCTTTTGTTTTCTCCGATAGTGATTAGATTATCTCGAGCTGGTTCTGTTATTCTTGCACTCCATGACGCGAGCGATGTTTTCCTTGAAGTTGGCAAAATGTCCAAGTATAATGGAGCTGAAAGTATAGCAATTTGGCAAAATTTACCTTGCATCTTGTGGTGCTCCAAAATCACATCCTAGGTCACCAAAGAAAACAATCTCTACCCAGTCTTTAGTCCTAGAATTAACGAGTGCCTGATCCAAACACATATATAAGACTTCCTTCTTACTCTTTTTTTATAGTTAAGATTTACTCTATGTATGTTTAAACCCCAAATTCTCATATATCTAAAAGTTAGAAACTTGCCTCTGCCTGGCTCACCATGGCATCATGCTTCTCGAGCATTTACTATTCGCTACAGTGTTTGGAGACTGCAGTTGAGGCTCTACAATTGCTTCTTTTGGTTGATCTTTTTCTTTGACACCTTTCTCTTGAAGTTTCTTTGTAGTATATTTTTATATTAAAATACAGTATTAATACATGTTAATTTTTTTATTAAAAAATTAAGAGATTCTTTTGCCCGTGCATAGCACCGGGTGTAATACTAGTTTATTCTATAAAACAAAGGTTCATCTAGATAAATAAATAACGTTTAGAAAAAAAAATAGGTTAAATCTAATATATTTGTTTTTCATTCATTTTTTTTATTTAACACCATTTAGGTTTTTTAAATTATTATGTTAACTGAATCAATTACTCGCATCATTTATATGAATTGATGCAAATATTTAATATCACTTTTTTACAATCGATACATATTTACATCAGTTATAATAATCGATGAAAATATTTGTATCAATTATTTAAAGTGATTCAAGTATTTGCATCATCACTTTCAAAGTCGTTTATATAAGTGATGCAAATTACTTTTGTATCTATCGACTGCACCTCACTTTTCAGATTAGTCTAAGAGCTTTTCCAATGGTGTTACCCTCCAAAGTTTCTTAATTTTTTTTTTTGAAACTTAAAAAAAAAGATTGACCAATCCCGGCTCGCCACGTCACGTGAACAGTGACGAGCCGGGTTCTTAACTAAGGATTTTTAAGAAACTTTGGGGGGGGGGGGGTTCTTAATTCCGCCTAGGAATCCGCGCTAAGAACCCCTTAAAATCCTCTATTGTAGATGCTCTAAGTCCTTATATAGACTCAGGATACCCACATGTTAATAAAAAAATCATATTATTTTGTTCTTTTTCTATAATACAATACAATAATTTTTTTTTCGCTTTTCTTTCTTTTTCACCAAGCAACTCGTAGTTATATTATTTATTTCTATTTTTGATTTATTTATTTATATAAAAGTTATTGTTTTTGTATGCGGTTGGTTTGTACTTGAGAAGCTTCTTTAAAATGTAGTAAATTCCAATTAGTTTTTATTATATAGTCTTGACGATATTTTTCAGAATTTTGTTTTTGCTTAGGTTGTAATTATAAAATCTCTTTTATGGCGCAATTATTATGTTCATTATTTTTTATTTATGGTGGTAAAATATTTTTATTTATTTATTTGTTTCACATTTAAACTTTATATATTCACTTGTATAATTTTTTTTTTATTAAGATGGTGCCTCATTGTAATTTCATTAGGGATCATCTGCCTGGCGCACCTGCTATGTTTTGTTATATTGCAAAATGTTTTATTTTATTTTTATATTATAATTTTCATGTGTTTTTCTTCAGTAGTATAATAGTATTTTTTTTCAAATTTTTACTTCTGTACCGATAAACTCTTAACTAGTTTATTTGTAATTATTATTATATACATATATAATATTTACATTTTTGCGTTTTTTTTTAATATTTCTCTATAATATATTTTAAGTAAACATTGATTTTGGGTTTTTCTTTTATATTTCTGATTTTAGATAGTATATGTATAGTTATTTTATTTATACGATATTCATTGTGCATTTTTATTTATTAATATAATATTGTTTCGTTGTTTTTCACTATTTTTCGTTTTTCAACTATTTTAATTATCTTTATTTTTAATATAAAATTTACGTCATTTAAATTGTTTGGTGGCCAATTTTAAGTGATATTTTTATTTAATATAACTAAAGTAATATTAATTTTGTTGTTTTTTTATATTTCTGAGTTTTTATTTTTATATATTTTTATTTTAAACTATATTTTATGTTTGTTTTTATTCAATAATATAATAATGTTTTATCGTTTTTTTCTGAGAAATTCTTAATTGTTATATTGTATCTATTTTAATTTTTTTATATACAATTACATATATTAAATTTTTGCTATATTTTTACTTAATATTTATCTTTTGTATAGCTTAAGAAAATATTTATTTTTTGTTATATTGGTTTGGTTTTATTTTCAGGAATTTCTTTTGTTAGACTTATTTTTATATTTTATTGTTGGTTCAATTAGTAGGTTTATTATTATTTACTTGTGCTATAATATATATATATATATATATATATATATATATTTTATTCTGCATTTAAACTTCGTCTCTTTTTCCCCTTGTGTAAATCTGGCATTTGCTTTGTTTTTTAATTTTATATTCACTTATATACTTGCTTTTTGTTAAGAGATTTTTTTATCGTAATTTATTTTCTCGACGTATGAGTTAATTATTTTATTTAGTTTTTTTTAAAAAGTTTTAATCTTTAACTCTAAATTTTTTATTCGATCTAATTTAAAAGATCTATAGTTTTACTTTGCGTATGATATCATTGGTTTTATATTTTGGAATTAAAATGTATAAATATGGTTATATGACTTTTATTAACGAATTCATGTAGATTTATTTATGTATATATTTAGATTAATATTTATTATTGAATAGCTTTAAATTAAATTTATATTTTAAATATATTTTACATGTTAGTATTATTGAATTTTGTGGGCTTTACTTTTATTAGAAAAAAATTGATGACCTGGACATTTTATACAGAAAGTAAAACCCTTTCTATTATATTATATTGTCATTTTGTAATCTGATTATTCTTTTAACATTTTTTTTTCATTTTTTTTTTCATCTTCGACCATAGATAATTTATTCTATCTATATAAACGGTCACTAGGTCATATGCGTGCATAGCGATATTTTGTTAGAGTAAACAAAATTGAAAGTTATTTTCATTAGAGATATTTTAGATTCGTAAGATTTAGACCCCGATGAAATGTATGGTTGATTGACTTTTTAGAGCGATTATGCTTTTCTGTAAACCATTGTAATTCCAAAACTCCGATCATTATATCGCGCAAGCATTATTATTAACTATCATCGGATCATTATTATTAGCTATTGTCGGATCATCTTCTTCATCACCATACTCAAGCCCACCTTCTTCTGCTTCTTCTTCTTCTTCTTCTTCTTTTCTTTCTCCTTCTCCTTCTCCTTCTCCTTCTCCTTCTCCTTCTCCTTCTCCTTCAAGTTTTAATCGAAGTTTCATGAGATACCACCGACGGAAATCAAAAATTTCTTATTTGGTTAGTTCGGAAGCGGCTAGAGTTTCCTTGAGATTATATAGATCTTTAATTAAAACAAAAAATTAGATAAATCCGACTTAACCGACATCATTTTTAAAATACTGACTGATCGATTTTTCTATATAAAACTCGTAGAGATAATATTGGATTAGTAAATATTACATAATTTTGCCATTTTTTTTACATAAACACGAATTGTCAAAGCAAATACGAATTTCTTGGCCGGTAAAAAAAAATCAAACTTCTGGTTTACTTTTATAGTAAATCACGAATTTTGCATTGACGGACCAATTTAGACACACCATTAACATTTTAACAGAAAGAATAAACGGTGTTAAATTCTTATATTAACATAAAACGACGTCGTTTTGTTTTTCTTAACAAACAAAATCATGCAAAACTGGGGTTCAAACCAAGACTTCTAAGACAAAATACACCCTTGCCATTGTGCCACAACAACATTTAGTGTACCCACAAATAATTTAATATATAAAAACTTCCCAATTATAAACATATTTAAACAAAATAATATTAAATACAGTTTTAAAAAATAAAGGTTCTTAAAAATGTGTAAAATATTTTATTATATCAAACTTGTTTGATATTTTTAAATCTACAAAATAATATTTTTGATATATCAAAAGAAAATATCTGATTATTCCGTCAATTTTTTAAACGGCGTGCTTAATTGGAGAGTTGATAAAAACATTAGTAATTAATTTTAAAATCAAAGAAAAGTTCAGTATTTTTTTTGGTTGGTCTAAAGTTCGTGTATATTTTGGCAATTTGTGCCAAGTTGAAGACTTTTTTTGGCCGAATTCCCATTTCAAATTTACTATTTCCAATTTTATATTTGAATCAGAAGTATTTTAATAGGTTATAATACAGAATTGTGTTTATTAATAAATAATTAGTTTTCTTAATGATGAAATTGTGTGTGTTTATTTTTTTGAATAATGTATATATATATATATATATATAATCTTAAAAGTTTAAGATATGAAAGTACTGTTTTAATTTATAAATATATTATACAGTTCTAATATTTTATGAGAATGATATTTTTAACTGGTTTTGTTTTTATAATTTTCATTTTATAGAAAAAATATATTTATGAAAGTTATAATTTTTATAATCAGTTTACTAAATTATATTCTATTAGTTATTTTAGCGTTTTTATTAATCAAAATATTAATTAGCTTTTCGAACCCATTTTTAATTGTCCAAATGTTTTATATATGTTATATATATTTAATTATTTTTAGTATTTTAATTTTATCAAGTTAAGAATGTATCAATTTAATTTTAATATTTTATTATTTTGTAGAAATTTAATATTTATACTTTTTAAATTAGAAATTTATTAATGTTACAATTCAAATTTTCAAATTTTATTTTTATCAGTTGAAGTGTATTCAAAATCTATTTATTTATGTTAATTTTGTGTATATTTACCAAAATTTGATTTTATTATTTATAAATTAATTTATGTATTAAATTATTAATTTATATTGTTTGATTTAATATTTATTATAAATATATTTGTGGATGTCAAAATTTGAAAGTCTTAAATATATTATGTACCATATGTGATTTTATATAATTAAATATTGATACAAAATAATAATAGAGTAATCCACAAATTTCTTTTGTCATATCTAATAAAAATATATATTTTTTAAAAAATTTGTAAGAACAACTCTAAAAATTATTTATAGATCTATTTTTTAAAATTTTAATTCTAGAATCTTCATTCTACTAATTAATAATTAAATAGTTTATTTTAAATATTTATTTTATAATATTCAATTTTGAAAAATGTTAAAAACTGCATGAACATGCAAGCCGTCGATGACAATTCCGGTCACCCGTATCCAGCTTTTCACCGCTACATCTTCTATAATCCGGCCAAGCTTCTCCATCTTCTGGCTATCACTAGAATATCACATGTAAGATCGCTGCCTTTTCCACTGCTTCATCTGCGCCGTTGTCTTTTTGGCGCTGCAGAAGGAGAAATCCGATCAGGATTGAACCACCGTGATAAGGAGGAACTTGTCGGGGCCAAGTCAATTTTATTGGGCACTAGAACCATCGACAAGGAGCGCACAACAACGAGGAAGAGAGGAGAACATATCTACGGCTTCGTGAGATGTAAGGTCCGGGAAGAAGATCGATTTAACCATAATTATTCCGGTAGAAAACCCGAAATAGGTCGGAAGAAGCGACGAACATGAAGCTTGAATTTATTATAAGCCAAAGCAGACAAATCTCAACTCTATGAGACAAAGAAAATTTGAGAGAGAATCACCAAACCAAACTCAAAATAAAACAAAAGGATATGATCACAAATAACCCGACCGTTGTACGAGCAAAGCATCCTCCAACGGCCGGAAATGGAAAAACTCTGGCAAAGGTCATAGAGAGAGTCGAGAAAGAGCTTAAGAGATATCAATCCGCGTTTTTTTGTCAACAATTTAATTTATAGTTTTATAATAATATTCTTTTTTTAAATTGTTATCTTACGTGGAAACCACCGAATTTATTTATTCAAAAGGCAATAATTCACTCTGCTCTTCTCCTAGTTTTTTTCGCTTCCTCTCTCTACTTCGAAAAGGGAAAGGGGAATCCGTCCGTCTAGGTCTTCCAAGTTTTCAATTTTATCATTCTTCTTCTCCTCCTCCTTCGTCTTTTAATCTTGGGAAGTATAATAATCTCGTTTTAGATTTTCAGAAGCATAAATTTCGCTTTGGATTTCGGCAGATAGTAGAGATGGATCTAGTTTCGACTTTTCTGAGTTTGCTCAATGTAAGTCAGTTTCGTGAAATCCTTTTTCGATTTTTGCTGAATTTCATTTCTGTATGGTTACTTACCGGTGAGAAAGAGAAATTTCAGAAGCGTTTCTGGTCTGAAAACTAGTTTTGTAGTTTCCTGAGCTGGTCTGATTGGTTACATGATGTTATCGTCGGAATTTTGAAGCTAGGTTTTGCCTTTACATGTTCTAGAAATAGTATAATTGAAGTAGAATAGGTGGATCTCGCTACAATGTGGATGATCGATCTTACACGAATGCTTCAGTTATTTACAGGATTTCAATCTGATTGAATAGTTTTTTTTGTTCTTCTCTTGCTTATGATTTGATTTTCGTAGTTGTGATTTGCAGGTTCCTTCTTTATAAGAGGATTGTAGAAACTCTAGCCTACAATCTGGTGGAAAATGATGGATCTGTTTTACACTTGAAATTTCTAGATGATGCATGATGATCTCTGAGAAACCATTGGGAGAGGAGTCCATCCGGCAGGATCTGGAGGTTTTAACTGTGTCAAAGTCAAAGCGGCTCGTGAAGAGTGTTGGCCAGAAGTTAAAGAAAAAGATTTCTAAAACCGAGGTGGAAGATCCAGTGGATGCGAGAGGAGCTGTGAATTGTCTAAACATTGGTGTTAGAGGTGTTGGCTGCAAAGTTGCTGACACAGGTGAGGATTTTGAGGATCCAAGCAATAAGAGATGGTCTAGTGCTAGTGAGGAAAGTAAGGGATTGACGACCATTTGCGGAACTGAAGAGACGAGGTTAGATTGCTTTTCTTATGGGGTTAAAGAGATGTTCTGGAAGAAGAATAACAGAAAGTATCTAGAGGACTCGGTCCAGGATAAACGAAATCACATATTCCTTCCTGACGATATTCTGGAAATGTGCTTGATGAGGCTTCCTTTGACCAGCCTTATGAATGCACAACTTGTTTGCAAGAAATGGCGGTACATGGCCACCACGCAGCGGTTCATCCGGTTGAGACGAGAAGGCTCCTTTCAGTCCCCATGGTTGTTTCTGTTTGCTGCTGTGAAAGATGGGTGCTCCTCGGGGGAAATTCACGGGTATGATGTATCTCAAGACAAATGGCATAGGGTTGAATCTGATGTGCTTAAAGGGAGGTTTATGTACTCAGTGACGAGCATCCATGAGGAGGTTTTTATAATCGGAGGTCGTTCTATGGACAGAAACTCTTTCAAGACCCACCGAGGGATCCTGGTATTCAGTCCTTTAACCAAATCATGGCGTAAAGTTGGGTCAATGAGACACGCTAGATCACTTCCCATTGTTGGTGCCACTGAAGTTTCTTCAGAATTCTCGACTATACATTGTCATCAGAATCGCCAAGATAGACGCTTTCACCGGTCAAGAATCAGCGGAGAATCAGATGTTTATGAAGACCCTCACAGGCTATCTGTAAGATGCCAGCACATCAACTCGGCTGATCAAAATGAAACTAAACCCCACAGATCAACAAGACTAAAGCATGATCGGCTAAACCGAAACAACTCCAAAAGATTTGTGCTCATTGCAATCGGAGGCACTGGATTGTTCGACGAGCCACTGGATTCAGGTGAAATATACGACTCGGCAACAAACACATGGTCAGAAATCCAGAGACTCCCGATGGATTTCGGAGTTATATGTTGTGGGATCATATGCAATGGAATCTTCTACGCTTACTCTGAGAATGATAAGTTATCAGGTTATGACATAGAGAGAGGCTTCTGGATTGCAATCCAAACCTCTCCAATCCCTCCTAGGGTTCATGAGTTCTACCCTAGACTCATCTCCTGCAACCACCGGTTGTTCATGCTTTCAGTTTCGTGGTGTGATGAAGGAGATGGACAAATTGGGAGAAGAAACAAAGCGGTGAGAAAGCTGTGGGAGTTGGATCTTGTGTACCTCACATGGGCCGAGGTTTCGACACACCCAGACGCACCAATGGATTGGAACGCAACATATGTCTCAGACCAGAACATACTAATGGGAGTTGAGATGTTCAAGATCTTTGGACAGGTATTAGGTTTCTTCACTGTTTGTGATATATCAACGGAACAAGTCTCATGGAGACATGTTTCGAGGAACCACAGGAGTCAGAAACTTAATCGATCTTGTATGAACAAGACCATTGCCTTGCTTCATCTCTGATCCGATGGTAGCAGGAAAGCAGCTTGAGGAAAGAGGTAACTAGGACATGTGGTTGGACGATCACTCTTGACAACAACTCCTTGAAAGAATCCTACACATCTGCAAACTTTCTGTCTTTAGTGAGCCCGGAAACAAGCTTACAATAGGTGTTCATGCAGATTCTTTCAAAGCAAAATTACTAAGAAACATTTCGAAAAATGATTGTGGTTTTTTTTTTTTGGTCTTTTCGTTTTCTTAGCTTCACAATTTAACTGTTATATTATTTATCGAACTTTTTTTTTTTTTGAAACCTAATTATTTCTCCAACTTTTTAAAAAAATCTTATCATTATAATGTGGTATTTAGAGAAAGTGTCATATTTTCAAAATTGTCTCCAAAATTTAGGTACATCAACATCATCAATGTGATCACTAACGAACTCACAAACGTATTACAATATAACCAGTTTATCTGAATTTCGTTTTTTTCGAAAAAATTGTTTCCCGCCAAATTCTTCCAAAAACCCAAATAGTTTTTCCATCAAAAATATAAAATAGATTTTTTTCCAACTAGAAAGTAGAAACGCAAATTTCATGTTTCCACAGAAAACAAAATCGATTTTTTCCCCCATTAAAACCACAACTCAAGTTCTCTTCAAAAACTCAAAACCTGAGTTTTTCCTTTGAAACTGCAAAGTCAAATCTTTGTTTAAAAAATCCAAAATCAAACTTGTTCACCAAAAACGCAAAATTCTAGGTTTTTCTTTTAAAATAGTCAAATCTCGATTCTCAATATGAAATGGTGATTTAACCACATAAATTTAAAAATTAAAACATAATATACATTTTACATAAACAAAAGTAAAAATCAAATATTAATACAAAACACAAACTAATATAATTTATTTGTTTAAATAAAAACTGATAGAACTAATTTAACTCTAGTTTGAATAAACTACATAACTAAAATAGAGTTAGAATTATAACTAGATTGGACTTAAAGCATTTCCACTGACTAAAAAAATAAAATAATCTATACTATTAAAACAGGTGACTAAATATAAAATTACCCTTGAGTTAACGTGGAATATTACTTTTTGTGCCACTGCTTTTATTAGAAAATTTTAGATTTCATTAAGGGTAATTTTGGATTAGTAAATTTTGGACTATATGTGGGCCATACTAAATATTTTCTTATTAATGATTTTGTTCCAAAATATATTCACAATATCTTTTAATTCCTTTTGTTATAAAACTATTTTAATTTTTCAAATTTTTATTAAAATAAATATTAATTTCGAATTTCTTATTGAATTTACTATAAAACTTTAATTATATGTTAATATAAATAATCTCTAATTTATAATTTTTATTCAAAATATATATTTTTTATAATATCTACTAATATATTATTAAATTGAAATAGAAATATATATTTCTATTTAAAAACAATCTTACAAATATATTTTAAACTTATTGTCTTTAAGAGAAAATAAATACTAAATTCATATTTATTAACTTAACATACATTTTATATTTAGACAATTACAGAACATAAAACATATTGAAAATAAATTAACCGATTTTCATTATCTATACTATTAGAAAACATTTTGATTATGGGAAGACAAGTTAAAATATGTATAAAGTAATTTAAATTGATATATTCTTAATTTGATAAAAATACTAAAATTACTCAACTTTATATTATTTGATTATATGATAATTTTGATTACAGTTGATGTTTTTACGATGACATTTTTTGAATAATTTTTTATCAGATTTTTAAATTACTTAAAATAATATAAGATGAGTTGAAATATAGATTAATTTTTTATTATAAAATATTTAAAAATATTTATATTGGAAATCAAGTTAAAAATGAATTAATCAAATTTAATTATATATTAAAATAAACTTAAATCAATCCAAAATGTTAAATGAGATTATCACATTTTAGTTACATTCTGATTAAAAAATTAACATAGAAATTTGTATATTTAGATCATCATAAAATGGGTTTAAAAAATAGATGAACCGATTTCTCAATTATCTATACTATTAAAAACTAATTTAACTACTAGAAAACGGGTTAAAAGAATTTATTAACTTATTTCAATTGATATATTTTTAATTTGATAAATTAATAAAATTATTCAATATTTCTACTATTGTATTATATGTTGAATTTGGTTACGATTGATGTTTTTAGGATGACAGTTTTTAGGAATTGTTTTATCAAATTTTCAAAATACTTAGACTACTATAAATGGGTTGGTGTATGACTAATTTTTATTATAAAAATATTTTTCAAAAAATTATGTTACTTTAAAGACATGTTAAAAAGATAAATTACCCAACATTAATTATAAAAATATTAAATTTCATAAATTAATTCAAAATTTTTTAAATGAATGAATTATCATATTTCAGTTACATTTTGATATATGAAATAAATATAAAAATATTTACATTTAAGACATTATAAAACGAATTGAGAAATCTATTAAAAATTTTTAAGTATATATATTTTTTTAAACAAATTTTGCCTACGGAAAACGGGTTAAAAGAGTAATTAGTTTCAATTGATATATTCTTTATTTTATCAGTATTTAAATTATACATAAATTTGTAATCACGCGTCAAAACTATATTATTTAAAACAAAAAATTATATATATATATATATATATATATATATATATATATATATATATATATATATATACACGATTTTAGTTATCTATACTATCAAAAACTAATTTTGACTACAGAAAAACGAGTTAAAAAGATTTAATAACTTATTTCAATTGATATATTTTAATTTCATAAAATACTAAAATTATTCAATATTTATATTATTGGAATATATATTGAGTTTGATTACGGCTAATGTTTATACGGTGGCAGTTTTAAGGATTGTTTTATCAAGTTTTAAAATACTTTGACAATTATAAATGAGTTAATGTATAGATTAATTTATTTGATTATAAAATATTTTTCAAAAATTATGTTCATTAAAAGACACGTTAAAAAGATAAATTAATCAATTTTAATTATACAATTATTAAATGAACTTAAGTCAATCCAAAAATGTTAAATGAATAAATTATTATATTTTAGTTACATTTTGATCTATAAAATAAATATAAAAATACTTACATTTAGACCATTATAAAACAATTGAGAAATATTTAAAACAATTTTAAGTATATATAATGTTAAAAATAATTTTTGCCTACTAAAGACGGATTAAAAGAGTAATCAGTTTCAACTGATATATTTTTAATTTTATAAATATTTAAACTATACATAAATTTGTAATCACATGTCAAAACTATATTATTTAAAACAAAAATATATATATAATTAAATCAAAACCTAACAGATCGAATCCAACAATTTATATATTAGTAAGATTGCATTTTAGACAAAAATTATTGATTTTAACAATTTTTAACAATGAAATCACGGGTTTTACTAATTTAGAATTAATTTAAATAAAAATTATTAAATAAAATATATATGCGCTTTTACAACAATAAGTTAAAATAATCATCTATTAAAAGTAAAAATAAATCATAACTACTAAAAATATATTAAAATAATATCAAAACAAAACTAAAATTTATTAATTTTTCTGACATTTAACACTACACCTTCATATTTTTACTTAATATAAATTAGATTGAATATTGAATAAACTTAATTTTAAAAAATATAAATTTAAGATAAATTTTTTTTAAAAAAAAATATAAACCCGCGCTTCTTTAGCGCGGGTTAAAATCTAGTAGTTTTTAAAAGGTAAAACATTAGAACCGGTTCTCAAATGTGAACCTATAAAAAATATTTTCTCTCCTTTAAAGAATGACATCTGTCATGTTACAAGTGAATGATATATCAAGATTTATTTCTAGTTCTAACTGCAAGTATACACTGTTGATGTTGTAATATTTAGGGTATCGAACAATGGTCCGCATAATACTAATAGAAAGTTTGTTCGTTCTCTATAACCAACCAGGTGTGCAAGGATTTTAAAGCAGTAAATAGCAAGTAAAATAGAAGTGTGTTTCGATGTGAGAAAAACGCTAGACTTATGAAATTCTCACGAAAACATACAATGCGAGATATTAACTAATCAGAATCCAAATTAAATACAAGTTCAAGAACTAGAATCAAAAATGTCAAACAATTCAAGTCTCGCTGCAATTGTTCTCTATATCTATCACCCTAATGATCGAAATCCCTTTGATCTTAGAGTTCTAGACAAACATTAATATCAAGTTCTTCCGTTCATAATTTACCTAAATCAAATCTCTTTGTATCTAGTTAAATTGCTCACATTAAGTACTATTTGATTATAAACCACACTCTCATGCCAATTTATTAACATAATCTAAGTTTTAAATGATCAGTCCAAAATTAGCTTTAAGTCTAACTTAGGTGATGAACATATTGATTGTGAATCATATTTAGTCATATATCTACCAAGACATGAAATCCCTATGAGAATCTCTAAATCTAACAAAGATTACTACTCAGACATGATATTGAATGAACACATAATTGAATAGAAAACCAAAGACTGAATAGAAAGAATTAACGGAGTTCGAAATCCTTCTCTAAAAGGTTATAAAGTAGCAAAATCAGCCCCAATAGCAATATCTATCCAATCTCCAAAAGCCAAAAACAAGAACAAAAAATGAGAGATGAAACTCTCAGAAACCTGATTAATAGTCTAAACATGTTTTGGGGCTAAATTCGAAATAGCGAAATTTCTGGGCTTCCTTGCAATTATTCAAAAGATAAACTTCAACTCGCGTGCAAGTCTAAATGGCGGTCGACATTAATGTCTATGCTCGGCTCCAACGGAATACTCCAAATCCAAAATTCTTAGATTTGCTCCATTCATATGCTAACCTGTAAAAAACTCGATAAACTCTATATACACACATATATTATAGTTAAAAACCTAGAAAACATGATATATCAGTGAACCATATTTTTATATAAAATCCAATATCCATTGATTTAGAATTTTAGTTATATAGTTTACAAATTATTATTTTTTACTTTTTATTATTTATAAATCATAAAATAAAATTATCAATATATTAAACTCCATTTTGTATAACTTATGTTATGTAATTTTATTATTTGTTTGAACTCTTTATAGTATCTTTAATTACAGTTTTATTGTTGTTTTTATTATAGATGATATAAGAATTGTTAACATAAAAGAGAAATTCATGATATAAATATATATATATATATATATAATAATTGATAAATTTAATTTATTTAAGATATAATTTGATATGTGTTAAAATTTAATTAAATTTTATTATAAAGTAAATTTTAACACATATCAAATTTTAGAAATCCTCTGTTATTCAACTAGTAATTTTAATAACTCTTATCAAATTCATTGTTATTGAATATAGAACTTTTGTTCAATTATTAAAAATCACTTACAACCCTCTGTTATTGGATTAACAATTTATATAAAGACTATATCAAATCCATTGTTATTCAAACGTAAACAATCATTTGGAGCAAAATTTTGGAAAAAAGATTTGAGGAGATTTGACATACATGTTTAGTTAAAATTGTCTCGGTGGAATAACACATCCGAAGAACAATATTTGGAGAGACTTCAAAAAAAAAATCTTCTCACTCTTTTTTTATCGTTTTCTATGAACAATTAATCGACTAGAAATATATCAATTTTTGAGTTTTGACTAGCATGCAATTATCTTCTCTTTTTTTTTGTTAGATGCTGAAGAATTTCATTTTATGATTTATAATTTATAAAAGAATTTTATAATTTACAAAAGAATGTTATTTTATGATTTATAAATCATTTTAACACATCAAATAATTAAAATCACTAGTTGAATAGCAGAGGATTTCTAGTTAAAAACAAAATTATGAAATTAATGAGAAATTCAGTAGATTTTTCACCAATGTAAATGCTCTTATACTCAACAAAGTCAGTCCCAGTTTAAACTATGTATTTAACATTCCTCTACTTATAACGGTATACTTATAACAATAGGTTTGTGTACGTTATGATTTATTGTATTGAATATTTTGTAGGTTAATCTGCGTAGTTGACCCAAAAAAAAAAAAAATCTGCGTATGACGCTCACGTCTCATACACTAAGGCCATGTACAACCATGGTTTTTAAGGGTGAGTTTCTTAACTATTCACGTGGGTCCCACGTGAATAGTTAAGAAACCGGGTTCTAAAAATCCTTATTTAAGAACCCCAAAGGGTGAGTTTCTTACACTGTTCATGACACGTGGCAGCCTGTCATTCGTCTAATTTTTTTTTTCAATTTTTTTTTTTTTTTTACACTTTTCCCAAAAAAAAAAAAATTTTTTTTTTTTTTTAAGAACCTCAAAGGGGGGTTCATGGTTGTACATGGCCTAAGAGCATGTTTAGCAATGGCTCTTAAGGGGTTCTTAAGGGTGGGGTTCTTAACTATTCACGTGGGTCCCACGTGAATAGTTAAGAACCCGGCCCTTAAAAATCCTTATTTAAGAACCGGTTCTTACACTGTTCATGACACGTGGCAGCCTGTCATTCGTCGATTTTTTTTTTCGTTTTTTTTTTTTTTTTTACACTTTTCCCAAAAAAAAAAAAAAAAAAAATTTTTTTTTTAAGAACCCCATTAGGGTTCACCACTAAACATGCTCTAATGCTCCGCACGATATTTCAGTTCATCCCTTAAGTCTTTATTAAATAGTATTATTTCTTTGTTTATTATGTTATGTACTTGAACATCTCAATACAAATATTCTTGGAACAAATCAAATACGAAGAAACTTCAACAGGGGCAGAGATAGTCGTAAGTTTCGCTGAACTAAACAACGTATAGCATAAACAAGGCACGAACATATATACTTATTTTCTTGATTAAGTATTGTCAAGTATGAACAATATACATGATTCCAAGACGCTTATCTATATTAAGATACTTTTGAGAGGTTCGATACAAAAAGAAAGTGAGATAATAAGAAAAAGACAAGGCATTGTTGCAAATTACCATCATGGATTATACTAAGAAAGTTGCAATGGTTTTGCTGTTTCTAATTGTTGTGATTACTCCGGGAGGGATGGTGGCGCAGACACTGCCAAGGGATGATCCTGTATGCTCCCCCTTGTTGGGAGACCTCATCGGAAACTGCTTGAGATCTGCTGGGACACCAACGGAAGCTTGCTGCAACGATCTTAAGTCCGCTACCACCAAGCAGGTGACCTCTTTTTTTGTTTTTATCTTTTTTTTTTTTTTTAAATTGGTACTTGAACGATTTTGGCCACCTAAAGTTATAATGATTTAATTTGTAAGCCACGTATAAGTATTCACATCTGTCCGATCTTGATTCTTTATATATTGAAAAGAAATGATAATCACTCATCTGTTCTAAGTTTTAACACGAGAATATATGTAAATGTAAATCAATGTATTTCATATTTTAATTATCACCTATAAAATTTTAGGTCTATGATATTTATCAACATTATGTCAATAACCGGCTGGTTGAAGTGATGACTATAGTAATAAAGAAACACCTTTTCACAACACCTTTTCACGTAATTTATCCGAGATCTTCATATTGTTTGAGATGATTATAGTAATAAAGAAACACATATATTTGTAACCGGCTGGTTGAAGTGAACTAACCGAATTTGGATGAAGCAGGTGAGCTGCTTCTGTAATTTTTTCGTCGCCAGTAAAGAATCCTCAAACATCACCCAATCTCCTAATCTTCTAACCTTGTGTGGCGTAGCCGACAAATTCTCATGCGGCATTAGTCAAGGTTCGCATAACTTATGCTCATGATATCATCTATTTACGATTGTTTGTTTTAGTACTGTAAATTTTATTCAACAAAAAAACCTTTGTACAATAAAATTGGAACGTTTTTCAACCTTGAAAATAATATAGACTTAAGAATATATGAGACTTTTAGAAGGTGGAATAATTCATTAACGACGGTTTTTGTTATACATGCTTCCGTATATTTGCATTAGAAGTTTGAACATAACGTGTGATTGCCGATTACGTAATTTATATATGAATCTAGACAGTTTATTACGTCAGTTGAACATGGTACTCATGTTTTATAAGCTCGAATCCAACTACCATGTTCCATGTTCACTCAAGAATTTCATGTCATCAGAATCCTTGATAATGAAAGTGTATGATATTCAATGATCATAACGTTGAATGTACATGGGTATAAATACAGGAGAATCATATCTCAGGATATCTAAACTATACAGAGTATATTGAGGGAATATGCTAACTATACGGATATGTGAATATCCTAACTAACACTCCCCCGCAGTCTAACGGTAGGTACCCAGACGTTAAGACTGGATCGAAAATCTGTAAACAAAAGAGATGGTAGTCCTTTTGTGAAGATATGATGTCGGTACATGAAGAACCCGGAGATGTCCAATTGCTACTTTTTCGCGAACGAAGTGAAGGTCTATTTCAACATGTTTCGTCCTTTGGTGTTGAACTGGATTGGACGAGAGGTAGACGGCCGAGATGTTGTCGCAGTAGACAATGGTAGCCTTAGACAATGGACATCCAAATTCGAGCGTACATACCCATTGTCCTCGATCTCGACAAGATGAATTACGACATCTGGAGAGAATTGTTCGAGACACATTGTCTCACCTTCGGTGTGCTTGATCACCTTGACGGTTCCTGCCTCGCCACACCATCAACTGAAAAAGTCTGGAAAGAGCGCAACGGTCTCGTAAAAATGTGGATTTACGGTACCATCTCCGACTCTCTTACAGAGACCATCCTCAAACCCAAGAGCACAGCCCATGAACTATGGCTCGCTCTGGAAAACCTATTTCGCGATAACAAGGAGATCCGTGCGCTGCAACTCGAGAACGAGCTCCGCACCATCACCATTGGTGATCTCTCCGTTCAGGAGTACTGCCGCAAACTGAAATCTCTCTCAGATTTGCTGGCCAACGTAGACTCTCCTGTCACCGACCGTGCTCTCGTGATGCACTGTCTCAATGGGTTGAACGACAAGTTTGAAGGGATCCACAACGTGATCCGCCATCGTTGTCCCTTCCCAAGCTTCCACACTGCTCGCTCGATGCTCCTAGCTGAAGAAGATAGACTCAAGAAGCAAGTTCGCACCACTCCTGTGATGCCGGCGACTGCATCTTCTCCGACTGTCCTCTATGCCGGTGATCAGTCTCAGCCTCAGTCCACTAACAACAACCACCGTGGGCACAACAAGAACCGTGGTCGTGGTGGACGATACCATGAAAGTGTATGATATTCAATGATCATAACGTTGAATGTACATGGGTATAAATACAGGAGAATCATATCTCAGGATATCTAAACTATACAGAGTATATTGAGGGAATATGCTAACTATACGGATATGTGAATATCCTAACTAACAGATAAAAGAGTGAATGGGTGATGATGACTTGGTGAGCTTATAGTGAAATTTTAACCGAGGATGATAATTAATTGTATTGCTATTCTAATGTAACATGTGGCCAAGCAGGAAGAACGAACAAGGTTGCTGCATCAGTGGCTGTATTTGGTTTGGTTGCAAGTCTGTTCTTCATTATGTTTTAATTTATCAATTTGGAGCCAAAGTTTTTAATGTAATTCTTCTTCCATTTTCATTATATAAAGAAGACCTGTTACTTCAGCACAATTACTTTTACATGATTTCGTATTTGCATATGTATTTTTTTATTTCGATAACACTTTAAAAAAAGTTAAATATGTGTGTTGAAACAGCAAAAATGACTTCTAGATAATCATAATGATATAGATGAAATATCTAAGTGTATGTAGTATTATTATCCTCTCTTTTTGTCATTTTGTTTTGTTTTTATGCATAATTGTTTTTTTTTACATTTCATTTTATTAACCTAGATAGTGTATGACGAGTACACGAATTTGAACACAGAATACAAAGGGCAGTGCAAATAGATTACAGTTGATCGCTTTCTAACGAGAACTTAGCTAAATGATCAGCAATTTGATTCTTATCACGATTGACTTGGTCTAAGGAGATGTCTGGAAAGCATTTCATCCAATGACATATGTTTATCAGTAGATTACTTAGGCCTGAGCATTTTAACCAGAACAAAAAAATCAAACCAAACCCGATCCGAAAAAACCCGAGAAAAATGGAATTCGGTTTATTAGGATAAGCCGAATGATATGTCTATATTTTCATGCATTTTGGTTAGTAGTTTGTTCTTGTTTTGCTCTTTTTTCCTTTCTTTCCTCCTTCCTTTGTTGTTTCTTTATTTGCATTTAGAGTTTAGGCATCTAGGACTAGGATTTTGTGTTTTGGTTTGATTTGGTGTGTTCTAGGTTGGTTTTTAGGTGCAAAAGGAGTTGCTGTGGAAGTTTGGAGCATTAGGAGCATTTGGAGATGATGAGGTGTGGAAGAGTACAAGGACGGGTCGAAGAGGAGCTTGTCGCGGTTTGAATCGCGGTTGGAGACAAACCGCAAGCAAGGAGAGATTCAAAACGTGATGCGTCGCGGTCTGAGTTGCGGACGAGAACTGGCCGCGAGGGATGGCCGAACCCAGACGCAACGGATCGCGGTCACTCCCGCGGTTGTAGCGCAAACCGCGAGCACCGCTTCTAATCGGACCGCGTTATCTCGCGGTTTACACCGCGGTTTAGGCCAAACCGCGAGCTGCCCAGACTTTGTTGACCTGCGAGCTTTGACCAGTTTTTACCCATTGGAACCGGGTCAACACCCGGTTTGTACCGGGTTGACCCGGTTCGTTTCCCCTTTACTATTTAAGCCTAAAAACCTAATTTTTGGGGACTCTTAAGCTTGTTTTTGTTCTAAGTACTTTGTAAGACAAAAGTTTGATCTTTTCTTAATCCTAGAGTTGTTTTGCTTTGATTCTTCATCTCTTTTCTTTTAATCTTTCACAAATCATCATGCTTAACATCTTTCTCATGGATTTTGTTGGGCTAAGCATGATTTGTGAGTAGTCTCCTTTTGAGCTTTTGGGTTAGGAAGATTTGAGTGATTAGGGGTTGAACCTTGATGTTTAGGACTTAAATTTGATTGATCCTTTCTCATTAAATGTTCTTATTGCTAGATTAGGCTTAGCTAACCTTGATCTAGAACTTTGGGTTTTTATTGCACACAAGGTGTTCGATGAAATGCTAGCTTTGATTTAATGAGAGCTTTACATTCTTAGCCAATGATGATTGATGTTTAAGGTGTTTAGTGGCTAAATGACTTGTGATTAATGCATGCTTGCTTGTGATTAGCCAATGAGAATTGATGATTAATGCTTGTTTAGCATAGGGTTAATGACATGAGAGTGTATTAACTTGAATTAGTGTTCCTAAGCTAAAGGATTAGCATTCTAAATGTTGTGTTTGACATCTTGGTTCAATGCTTAGTTACTTAGATCAATTTCCTATGCCCAAGAGCTTGATCTTTAATCATATCTTTGAATTGTCTTATTTGTTCTCTTGCTTGCTTATTGAATTTGGTTCCTCTTAGTTTGTTTACTTGTTTGATTGCAATTAGGATATCTAGAATTACAACTTGAATTGAATTAGCTTGGCTTTAAAGGATTGGTGCAATCTTATTGGCCTATCCACTCCCAATTGGTTCGATACCTCTTACTACACGATAAGTAAGAGGAATTGATACCTCGGGAATTAGATAAATTCTTATTATCAATTTGGCGCCGTTGCCATTTTGGGAACTTGGATAGATCAATTCGATTTCCTTTCCTATTTAGATCAAGTTTTGGTTACTAACTTTGCTTCTTCATTTCTCTTTGATGTCAGGTGCATGAACTTGCGGAGCCGAGGCCCTACAGATTTGGTTGCGCGGGTTTCAGATATAAAAGCACTCGAAAGACAGTTAGCAAGAGAGAGAAGATCACTAGAAAGAGCTGTTCACTTAGAGAGACTCGGGTTGGAACAGGAAGAAGTAGTTCAGCCTTTGCTTGAGCCTCAAGAGCAGCCAGTTATGGATCTCGAGGGTCACCAGGACCAACAGGGCCATCAAGAGCAGCATCAACAGGATGAGAATGCTAGGGATGGACAGGGAAACAGGATCCCGGCTCATCGTGAGAGACCAGCTCGAGCCATTGGAGATGGCGATACACCGGATACGAATGCTAATCGAAGGGGCATCATTCCACCACCAGTGAACAACAACAATTTTGAAATCATAGCCATGGTGATGAATATGGTGCAGAACAACCAATTCCACGGACTTGCCTCAGAAGACCCATTGCAACACTTGGATACCTTCGATAAAATCTGTGCCACAACTAGGCTCAATGGCGTGACTGATGAGGGTCTCAAGATGCGCCTCTTTGTCTTCTCCTTGGCGGACAGAGCCAAAGATTGGGAGAGCACAATTCCACCGGGTTCCATCACTACATGGGCAGACCTTAAGAAGGCTTTCTTGAAGAAATTCTTCTCAACTACGAGAACTGCCCGTTTCCGCAATGAGTTATCCGGGTTTGTGCAAAGAAACAACGAGACCTTCGCTGAAGCTTGGGAAAGGTTCAATAAGCTCACCACTCAATGCCCACACCACGGTTTCACCAAGGAGACACTACTCAGTAACCTCTACCGCGGTGTGCTTCCTAGAATGAGGGCAATGCTTGATTCTTGCAGCAATGGACACTTCCTAGGTAAGGGAGTTGATGAGGCTATGGAATTGATTGAAAACCTTGCTACAAGTGATGGGAATTACAATGAGGACTATGAGCGGACTAGTAGAGGATCATCTTCTACGGATGAGAAGTACGAGAAGGAAATCAAGTCTCTAAATGACAAGATAGACAAGATGATCAGCTCTAGTCAGAAGCAAATCAGCTTTGTAGGCAACTACGAAGATTCTCAGCCCGTCCTCTATAGTCTTGAAGGTGATATGACCCAAGAAGAGATCAATTTCATTGCTGGCCAAGGAGGTTTCAACAGGGGTTTCAACCCAAACTACAGGAATCACCCCAACTTCTCTTACAGAAACCCCAATGTTGCTAACCCACAAGATCAAGTTTATCCCCAAGCTCAACCCCAAGGACAAGCTCCACAACAAGGGCAACAAGGCTTTCCACAAGCTCAACAACAAAAACCATTTGTCCCTTACACCAACCAACGAGGGTTTGTCTCTCAGCTTCAACCTCAAGCACAACAGGGTTATGTTCCAAAGACACAATACCCTCCACCCGGTTTTGGGCAACAACAGCCACAAGCTTCTTCCTCTTCGGGTTTGGATAATGAGTTACGGGAAATGATGCAACAACTAATCCAAGGACAAGCAAGTGGGGCTTTGGAAGTGAAGAACTTAAAGAATGAGCTGCAACATTTGACTTCTCGCTTGATCAATGTTGAAAACACGAACGCTTCCACTTCTAGACCTACTGGTACATTGCCCGGAAACCCGGAGAAGAACCCGAAAGATTACTGCAATGCAATCTTCTCTACTGTTGATCATAAGAAACCAGACCATGAGAGAGAGGTTGATGAACTTGAAGCACTTCTCTATGGTTATGAACTCCCTCCGGCTGCACTTGTCCCTCTCAAGGAGATGAAAGCCACTGTAGTTAAGCCTTCCTATGCTGCACCAGCTAAGGTGATGAGTGCTACTGATTCTTTCGCTGAAGATATTGTGCCTACTGTCCAAACAACACCAAAAGTGCTTCCCAAGCTCGGCAATCCGGGTAAATTTACCATCAACTGTACTTTGGGAAACTTAGAGATTACAGATGCATTGTGTGATTCCGGCTCTACTGTGAGTGTGATATCTCTTGAAATGGTGGAAACTCTTAGGATTAAGAGCATGGAAAGATACCCATCTTCTATCACATTTGGAGACTCTTACTCAAAAACTCCAATGGGAATGATCAAAGATTATCCACTAAAGGTTGGTGAGTGCACAATCCCAACTGACTTCATTGTCATGAAGATGAAGAAGAGCACCCAACTACCTCTCTTACTTGGTACCTCTTTCCTCCATACTACTGGAGCTTGTATGGACTTCAAAAAGCAACGTGCTGTGCTGAATAATGTTGACAACAAGGTCTACTATCCTTTGAGGAGCACATCTCTCCACACTTGTGGTGCCATTCTATCTCCAAATGAGGATGATGTGTTAGAGGAGGCAAGACTCTTTGCAAATGTAGGGAAGCAGATTTGGCATAAACCCATTCCTTATGAATCATTGAGTGAGCACATGGGACGTGCTCAAAAGAAGGGGGTGGATAGAGCTATTGGAATTCCTTCTACACCCATAAGGACTGAGTATGTTGGGTCCAAATCTTCAATGAAGCTGACCACCAAGGAGGATAAAGGACCAAGGGAGAAGGTTGTGGATATGGTGACAAAGAGGGCTCCAAAAAAGTCAAAAGTTGGAAAGGATAAGGCTGTCAAAAATCCTCCAAAGACTCAGGAATTTGAAAAGGAGATAATGGATGGTGAGAGTCTACAATCCTTGTTTGATGGGCATAATGGAAATACCCCAAACAATGGACTAGACGGAGTTAAGAGAGCTCTAAAAGGATATAAGGATAAGATGGAAGCTCTAATAGCTGTTGACACTCCTACTTCTCTCAACCATCTCAGCTTGCATCCATTGGGTTTGAAGGGTGACTACATTGAGTACAAGGTCAATACCAAGGGAAAGTCTAGGCCATTTGCAAGTGCTAAAGCTTCAATCAGTCCAAGGTTTCAAGGTGATTCAGTCAATCTCAGTGAGCTGACTTCTCAGGTCCTGACCATCACTCTCGAGGGTAGGACTCACTCTTCAACCGCCTAAAAAAAACCGGTTTGAACAGTCGAGCTTACCGACTTTAAACAAAAGCGCACTTGGGAGACATTCCCATGTTTATCCTTGTAAATATTCTTTTATCTTGTCATTTGTGATGTTTTATTTGAGTGTTCTCAGGTCTTTAGGTTCTTCATGAGTCAAGAGCTGGCAAAAGTTACGGTTGGAGAGGTTTTGGGCGAAATTGACAGTGACCGCTGGGCGACGCTGCTTTGACCGAGCAAGTCCATCTCCCGAGTCTCCCACCTTTTGAGGTACTTACTCCGCGCCTTTTTGTACATACTTGCATTTAGTTTTCCGTTTTTCTTTCTTTTGAGTCTCTTTCTCAAGTTTGCTTTCACACCGAGACGGTGTGAAGTAAGTTTGGGGGAGAGACTAGTTGCTGATCTTGTGTTCTTTGCTCTTACTTTTTCCTTTTTGTTTCTTGAGTCTCATGCATCTAAGGCATAGAAAAACCAAAAAAAAAAAAAAAATTGAAAAATTTCAAAAATTTTCACAAAAAAGCATATAGGATCGAGTCTAGTTAGTAGTATAGGATGCATGCATTGGGAACAATGATTGGTCTTCCTTGTAAGGTTCAATTGGGTCAAACTCGTTTCACATGCTAGCTTTAGGCTAGATAGACCACACTAAAGTTGTAACTCGAGAATTGCATTGAAAGCTAGAACGAACCATGCTTGGACAGCTTGCTTTGAAACTTGATTTGATTCCGAAACTTGTTGTGATTTGAAGCTAGCTCCACCTAAGTGAGAACCATAATTGAATCATCTAATTATCCTTGTTCTTGCTTTGTGTGATAACTCATGGGTACCATAGAATATTTGAGCAAGCTTATCCTTTCTACCCCTCTCTACTTGCTCTAATAGATTTCCACACCTTTCACCACCCTTATTTCAAGCCCCAAACACTATCTTGAGTGGTAGGCCTATTTGGAACAAGCTAGGTAAAAAGTGTTGAGTATGAGGCGACTAGGAGAAAATTTCCATTTTAGATGCAAGCTCTTCATCTTTGGCTTTGCAATAGGCTAGAATTTAAGTTTGGGGGTTTCTTGGGAAATTTGGGAATGAGAAAAGAGGGTAAAAAGAAAAGGAAGAAGTGGTTAATGGGATCAAAAGTTGTTTGGTAACAAAGAATGAAAAGCTCTTAAGTGGTTTGAAAAAGAATAAAAGTGTCTCAATGTTTTGAAGTGAAAAGAAGCCAATTGGCTCATCAAAAAGAAAAGAAAGTTTGTGAAAGAAGAGACCAAAGAAAAGAAATAAGAGTTTTGAGCTAAGCTGAAAAGAGTGTAGTTACCAAAGTTTTCAAATGTTTTAATGATCCTTGGGGGTTTCTTGGGGAAGTTTTGTATTGTGAAAGAAAGAAAAGGCAACAAAAGCCTTGAAAAAGGGTAGAACTCATTTAGGAGGGTTTAGACTAGGAGTTGAAGTTCTTGGGGTATGGGTAGATGGGAATCTATCCTAGTATGCACCAATTGCCTCTAACTCTTAGCATTTTACTATAGCTTGGTCACATTTCCTCCGAGAGAACCTAAATGATTATGGAGTAGCCTTTCTTTCAGTTGAGACCATCTTTGTCTCAAGACCTTGACCCTTAAGCCAAATGAGTTTGATCACTTTGCTTTGAATAAGGATTCACTTGAAAAATCTAATGAATGTCAAGGAGCTAGTGGATTTGAATGCTTGTGTAGGTTGAAGGTTAAGCTAGAAGTTTTGCTTTGATGAGTATGGCTAAATCCTTGGAGTAGGCTTTTCTCGGTTGCACTTTGGTTGTATAGATTTGAAACTTGTTGAAGCTTGATTGAACCTTTGGATATGAGTTCCCACCTTCAAACCTTTCTCCCAAATGGATTGATTGTCTTATGCTTGCTTGTGGACAAGCAAGGTTCAAGTTTGGGGGAATTGATATGTCTATATTTTCATGCATTTTGGTTAGTAGTTTGTTCTTGTTTTGCTCTCTTTTCCTTTCTTTCCTCCTTCCTTTGTTGTTTCTTTATTTGCATTTAGAGTTTAGGCATCTAGGACTAGGATTTTGTGTTTTGGTTTGTTTTGGTGTGTTCTAGGTTGGTTTTTAGGTGCAAAAGGAGTTGCTGTGGAAGTTTGGAGCATTAGGAGCATTTGGAGATGATGAGGTGTGGAAGAGTACAAGGACGGGTCGAAGAGGAGCTTGTCGCGGTTTGAATCGCGGTTGGAGACAAACCGCAAGCAAGGAGAGATTCAAAACGTGATGCGTCGCGGTCTGAGTTGCGGACGAGAACTGGCCGCGAGGGATGGCCGAACCCAGACGCAACGGATCGCGGTCACTCCCGCGGTTGTAGCGCAAACCGCGAGCACCGCTTCTAATCGGACCGCGTTATCTCGCGGTTTACACCGCGGTTTAGGCCAAACCGCGAGCTGCCCAGACTTTGTTGACCTGCGAGCTTTGACCAGTTTTTACCCATTGGAACCGGGTCAACACCCGGTTTGTACCGGGTTGACCCGGTTCGTTTCCCCTTTACTATTTAAGCCTAAAAACCTAATTTTTGGGGACTCTTAAGCTTGTTTTTGTTCTAAGTACTTTGTAAGACAAAAGTTTGATCTTTTCTTAATCCTAGAGTTGTTTTGCTTTGATTCTTCATCTCTTTTCTTTTAATCTTTCACAAATCATCATGCTTAACATCTTTCTCATGGATTTTGTTGGGCTAAGCATGATTTGTGAGTAGTCTCCTTTTGAGCTTTTGGGTTAGGAAGATTTGAGTGATTAGGGGTTGAACCTTGATGTCTAGGACTTAAATTTGATTGATCCTTTCTCATTAAATGTTCTTATTGCTAGATTAGGCTTAGCTAACCTTGATCTAGAACTTTGGGTTTTTATTGCACACAAGGTGTTCGATGAAATGCTAGCTTTGATTTAATGAGAGCTTTACATTCTTAGCCAATGATGATTGATGTTTAAGGTGTTTAGTGGCTAAAGGACTTGTGATTAATGCATGCTTGCTTGTGATTAGCCAATGAGAATTGATGATTAATGCTTGTTTAGCATAGGGTTAATGACATGAGAGTGTATTAACTTGAATTAGTGTTCCTAAGCTAAAGGATTAGCATTCTAAATGTTGTGTTTGACATCTTGGTTCAATGCTTAGTTACTTAGATCAATTTCCTATGCCCAAGAGCTTGATCTTTAATCATATCTTTGAATTGTCTTATTTGTTCTCTTGCTTGCTTATTGAATTTGGTTCCTCTTAGTTTGTTTACTTGTTGATTGCAATTAGGATATCTAGAATTACAACTTGAATTGAATTAGCTTGGCTTTAAAGGATTGGTGCAATCTTATTGGCCTATCCACTCCCAATTGGTTCGATACCTCTTACTACACGATAAGTAAGAGGAATTGATACCTCGGGAATTAGATAAATTCTTATTATCACCGAATGGTTCCTATTTTCATTACTCGTGGTTAACCAAACCGGGACCAAAATAAAAATCGATGGTTACTTTTGGATATCCAAAATATAATACATATAAAAAATATTTACTTTTAGATTTAAAATAACCAATATACTTTAAAATTTATTTACAAATAAGATTTTTTTGTTATATTTAAACCAAGTACCAAAAATAACCAAAATAGTTAAATTTTATAATTATATCTTTCAAAATTAGTCAATTTGTAAATGTAACCAATTTGTATTTTCTTGGGTATTTTGATTTTTTTGGGTAGTTCGGTTCGATTTTTGGGTAATTTGGTTATTTTTTGGTAGTTTGAGTACAAAAGTAACCAAAACCGAACTGGATCTAATAAATTTCGGGTATTTTTTGGTGTCTAACACAATTATCCATATCGAACCGAACTGAACACTAACCGTACCGACCCGACCCGGCCCGATTTTTCCTCGGTTCCTATTTGGTTACTAGACGGTGATAATCGAAAAAACCAAAACCCAAATTAACCGAACCGGAACTGAATGCCCATGCCTAAGGTTACCAATCTATGTATTGTCCTCCTTCTTGTTGTATTAATTTAGAAGTTCAAGATTGTCTCATTCAAACCATAAATGCCTTAGACCCTTAGACCATATGATTTGCATTAGATGTAAAATAACGATGCTTCCACATATAATGGTGATCCAACTCTGTTCAAATGCTACAACCAGTTTGGATATGCGTTCCTAACTCAACTCTTACTATGTAAGTTTTTGTAAAGATAATATCGAGACGGGTTTCGAGAAGGGAGTCAGAGAAATCGGCGTGAAGGTAGTCCAACCATTGAACATCGTTGTGGGAGTAGTCCAGGTAGATTAGGTTTGGTGTGAAGAATGACAATTTACGTTTATTGCCAATAACACAAAGATAATCGATTTGAATTGTGATTCTCTTAAAGGTTTCATGATAAATATTGTAAGGTGCAATCCAAGATGATCAATGTACGTGTGATATATGTATAATTCCTCAAGCACATGGCAACATTGAGGCTGCAACTGGATTACCATTTTTTGGAATGGAATGATGAGGAATGACTAATTCCATAAAAAAATTTACCATTTGCTTGGAATTCTAATTTTTGGAATGGAATGGAATGGGATGATCATTCCATCAATTCCACATAAAAATGCAAAGAAAAACATTCCTTTACAAATTTGATGAAGAATAAATGGAATGAATTTATTCCATTTTCTCTAAATCCCATTCATCTTATTCCATTCAATATCATTCCAATAGTTCCATTATATGTAATTCATTTTCATCCTGAATTACGAATTCAGTAAAATCATCACACGTAAACCAAACTGTATGGAGGGAGAGACTCTTTAGCACCGGAAGATGAATAAGATTTTGACGTCTTCCAAGACAAATCCCTGATCCTTATGTAAGCGTGACCAATGTGTTTCTTGTGAAGAGAATGGAAGGAAGAAGACTGCGGTACAGTATTTCGTCATCAGTAGGCAGAGGCATCGTAAAGCGCATATCAAGATCCGAGAAGCCTCCTGCCAAAGCATTCAATATCCATCAGCTGATGTGGCCAAAATCGTCTTCACATCGCATAGAGAGTTTTTTTAAGGAATTGCAATTATCGCTGCCTCCTAGCTGCAGAGACAGAGACAATGTTGAGTCAACGAAAGCGCCTCTCCCGAGCATCAGCGTGCCCCTCCTTGGGATGATGATACAGTAAATCTGAGTTGTCGAACTGGAGATTGTGTTGAGGTGAAAAGTGGCAAATCATCATTAGGAACATATTCATCCATTTTTGGAGAGGATTGACGTGGAAGCTGTTAAAATATATGTTTATTACAATTATGATCCATTTAAATTGGATAAAAATAAAATAAGATAATGAGTGTTTGGTGTGGTAAGTGAAGAAAGTTGGTGGTATTGGTGAGAGTTGGTGATAGTGATGAGAGTTGGTGTTAATGGTGAAAGTTGGTGTGTAATTTTAAATTGGTGTGATTGTTATGTGTTTGAGTTTGTGTATAAATAGGTGAGTCTTGATCATTTTCAAGACATCCCAAAATCAGTTCAATAACATCTTCTCTAAGTTTTCTCTCTTGTTCTTGTTTTATAATTCTCTTTCTTGTTAAGCAAGAAATCTCTTCTAAGTTTTATTTTCTTCTTCCTTTCATAAGAAGAAATGTTTATTAGGGCTTAAGCAAGATAAAAATGGTTTAGTATATTCCAACATGGTATTAGAGCAAGAGACGGTTCGAGGGACGATCGACGGCAAAAATTAAGCAGGACAAAGTAAAAAGCAATACGCAAAACTAGCAAGAAGAGCAATACACAAAAATTCATGGCGTCACATCTACATGCATCTCAACTTGTTGCAATTTCGACGGTCAAAGTTATGAGCTTTGGGCGGCATGAATGAAGACGACGCTAATCATTCGAGAGTTGTGGGATGTTGTGGAAAATGGAGTTCCACCACAACCACAAGAAACCAGGAGTAATACTGAAACTCCGTCAGGTACTCAATCAAAATCTCAAGTTGGAAAGAGTCGAAGATGAAGGATATGACGACTCTCCAATTGTTGTAACATACCATCACCAATGCGGTGTTCGGGAAGATTATATCGGCGACAACATCTAAAGATGCATGGAAAAAATTACAAGAGTCCTATCAAGGTAACTCTCAAGCTATACTTGTGAAGATGCAATCTCGCAATAAAGATTTTGAAATATCAAGATGAAGGACGGAGAAAAGATCAGATCCTTCACTAATAGGATCATCGATGTTTCAGATGAAATGGAGCAACTGAGGGAAAGAAAAATGGATTATAAAATAGTTCGTAAAATCTTAAACTCAATACCAAGACATTATGAAAATATGGTGGCACTAATGGAAGAAACTAAAGATTTGAAGAACATTAGTGTAACTGATTTGGTAGGATCTTTGGTTTCCCATGAATCAAAGTTTCTTCCAAACGAAGAAAAAAGTCCTGATGGAGCATTCCAGGCTCGATTCAAAGGTGGAAGAGCATTCAAGAAGGAGAAAGTAGTAAAGAGAAACCCGAATGGAGGGGAAAAGAGAAACGATGGTGTGGTTATTGCAAGAAGGATAACCATAACGAAGCTGATTGTTATTTGAAGAACAAGAGGCCGAACCAGAACTGGAGGAAACCCAAAGAATGTTTCACCTGCGAGAAGTTGGTATATTTTGCGCGAGAATGTCGAAGCAAACAAGGCCAGCATGCGCAAGTTATAAATGTTGAGGAACATAAATTGTTCTCCACCAAGGAAAGAATTGTGAAGATACCAAAGAAAATTACATGGCTGACCAATGCACTAACCACATGTCTAAAGATGCAAGATACTTCACAACTAGTAACAAAAATGTGAAAGTTCCTATCCGTGTAGGAAATGGAGCTGTTATAATGATAGAAGGAAAATGTGACATACTTGTGAAGACCAAGGTGTGAGAAAGGATCATCAGATGTCTTATATGTTCCATACCTGAATAAGAACCTGCGTAGTGTTCCCCAAATGATGCTACATGGATACAATCTTATCTTCAAAGGAACTCAATGCACAATTCACGATCAAATGGGAATGAAGATTGCCCATGTGGAGATGAAAAAGAAAAGCCTCATACAATGCAAGAGAGGAGCTAGTTGGTCAACTATGGCATAAAAGACTTGGTCATAGTAGTCATGCGTACATAAAGAAGTTACTGTAAAATCATATGGCAAGGAGGGTCCCGAATCTCTATGATTACAATGGTGTATGTGAAGCATGCCAGCTAGGGAAAACAAGTGCGGGTCACTTTTTCATCATCCTCATCAACAAGAGCCAAGAAGAAGTTAGAGCTTATCCACACAGACATATGTGGACCCATGCAAACACCTTCGCTTGATGGAAGCAGGTACTTCATCTTATTCATTTATGACTAGTCAAGGATGACATGGGTATACTTCTTGAAACAAAAGTTAGAAACATTCAACATGTTCAAGAAGTTTAATGCTGTGGTGGAGAACCAGTCTGAAGCAAAAATAAAACAACTCAGATCTGACCGAGGAGGAGAGTACACATAAAATGAATTCCAAAGTTTCTGAGAAATTCAAGGCATTACAAGACAACTGACTGTGGCATACTCACCACAAAAAACGGAGTGAGTGAGAGGAAGAATCGAGCGGGAAGGAGATGGCACGTGCAATTATCAAGGGACAAGGAATGCCAAACAAATTTTGGGCCGAAGCGGTATACATTGTTGTATACTTGCAGAATAGACTACCTTCAGCTACTCTAGAGAAGGTGACACCCATAAAAGCATGAACAGGACACGAACCCTCACTAAGTCATCTTAAAGTGTTTGGGTGTGTGTGCTATGTCCACGTACCATATGAAAGGAGGATAAAATTTGAAGACAAAGCACAAAAATAGTACTTATTGGGTATAGCAGTCAAAGCAAAGGCTACCGAGTTTATTTGGTGGAAAAACAAATTGTGATCATAGCAAGAGATCTTACCTTTCATGAAGGAAGAATTTGGGATTGGAGTCAATAGTCAGAGAATGACAGAGGTATCAAACAAACTATCACATATCCATTCAAAGACGTTAGTGCTGCTCAACCATCCATACCTACCAATGGTGGACAACGTGATGAAGAAGTAAATGGATTAGCTCATACCAACGATGGAGAAGGAACATCAACAACGAGTTCTTCATCTATGAAAGTCCTACAAACAAGGAGTATGTCAGAATTGATGGATGTCACTCCACGAGTATATTGGACTACAATGCTGACATGAATGATTCATGTTTTGTTTGTACTGTTGAACCTTGAAGAAGCAGTAAAGCATTCAAAATGGAGGGATGCAATGCAAGAAGAGATCAATATGATTGAGAAGAACAACACTTGGGTGTTGGTGAAAAGACCTAAAGAAAAGAAAGCCATCACAGTCAAGTGGAATTACAAGTTAAAGACTACAACATATGTAATCTTGCAGAAGTATAAGGCCAGATTAGTTGCAAGGGGATTCTGTCAGAAATACAGTGAAGACTACTCTGAGATATTTTCTCCCGTCTCGAGGTATGACATCATTCAACTTATAATTTCAATTGCAGCACAAAAGGGTTGGGCACTACATCATATTGATCTAAAGTCTGGATTTTTAAATGGAGAACTTGAGGAAGAAGTGTTCGTAGAATAACCTCAAGGATTTGAAGTCAAAGGGAAGGAAGAACACGTACTAAAGCTCAAGAAAGCATTGTACGGTCTAAAACAAGC
This sequence comes from Orychophragmus violaceus, assembly GCA_030180135.1. Taxonomy (NCBI): domain Eukaryota; kingdom Viridiplantae; phylum Streptophyta; class Magnoliopsida; order Brassicales; family Brassicaceae; genus Orychophragmus; species Orychophragmus violaceus. The sequence continues at coordinate 13,524,651 of CM058239.1, read as the reverse complement.
ATCAATGACCATTTTCTGCAACAAGGATTTGAAAGATGTCCATACGAAGAAGCAATATACATCTGAAGAAACGGTGAAGATATTCTAATGATTTCTTTGTATGTAGATGACATGATCATAACATGAAGCAATGAAGAAGACATCAAGAAGTTCAAAGGAGAAATGATAAGCTACTTTGATATGACAGACCTTGGCCATATGGAGTATTTTCTTAGGATGAAGATATGTCAGAGTGCAAAAGGAGTTTTCTTATCTCAAACAAAGTATGCAAACAAGCTCTTGGAGAAATTCAAGGTGACAGATTGCAAAATTAGTTAGCACACCACTGGTGCCGCATGAGAAGAATATTGATGATCAAGAGTATAATCTAGCTGACGTTGTAGAATACATAAGCATGGTGAGAAGCTTGTTATATCTAACCGCTACAAGGCCTGATTTGATGTTTTCTGCAAGTTATCTTTCAAGATACATGAGCAATCTACAAATGATGCACTATCAACAAGCAAAGCGAGTATTGAGGTATGTCAAGGAGACAACTGAACTCGGCTTATTTTTCAAGACCGAAAATTCAAAATTATTGCAGGGATATTGCGATAGTGATTGGGCTGGAAGTAAAAATGAAATAAAGAGAACAAGCGGTTATTTTTTCAAGATAGGAGGCGCGATCATCTCCTAGCAGACACAAAAACAAGAGGTTGTTACACAGTCAACCGCAGAAGTAGAGTACATCTCAGCAGCGGTTGCGGTGAATCAAACTGTTTGGCTCCGAAACTTACTCGAAAGTCTTGGATTGAAGCAATAAGAAGGTACACCGATTTTCTGTGATAATAGTTCAGATATTGCCATCGTGAAAAATCTAGTTCAACACCGGAGAACCAAGCATATAAACATAAAATTTCATGTGGTGCGAGAAACTGAGAAAAATGGAACTATCAAGCTGAAGTATTGCAAAAAAGAAAATCAGTTGGCAGACATCTTTACGAAATCTTTGCCAACAACAAGATTTGAAGAAATGAGAAACAACTTTGGTTTGAAATTCAAATGGATCAAGGAAGAGTGTTAAAATATATGTTTATTAAAATAATGATCCATTTAAATTGGATAAAAATAAAAATAAGATAGTGAATGTGTTTAGTAAAATGTTTGGTATGGTAAGTGGAGAAAGTTGGTGGTAATGGTGAGAGTTGATGATAATTGTGAGAGTTGGTGTTAATGGTGAGAGTTGTTGTGTAATTTTAAATTTGTGTGGTTGTTATTTAAGCAAAAAAAAATTTCTATTTTTTTTTTTTCAAAAGAAAAAATATTTATGTGGGTTTAAGCAAGATAAAAAAATGTTTTAGTATATTCTCGTTTAGTGGAAAGCAAGGATAAGATCTTGGTTAATAACTCATCTAGAAGGGAGCTAATTGCATCTCCACAATTTCTTTTGGCTTCCATCAGACACGCATATACACGATTAATTTTATCTTCGCTCGAGCGGCTGTACGGGATTGATGTAAAGACGAGACTCCAAGGATAAGGAAGCTAAACACGATTAATTAGGGCTTTTTAACCTTTATTTTTTTGTCCTTTGCTATTAATTTTATCCTGATCTCGTTCTTACTAAAACAAAAAAACATAATAATATATTTATATTAATAAAAAGTGCTTTTGGCCTTATATTCATTCTCAAAATAACTTATTAATAATTTTTCATCAATAAAATTAGGTTAATTATTATATTAATCTTAATTTATATTATTAATTTTATTATTTTTAGTTTTATTATGGAGGTATACATAAATTTGAATAAAAAATAAGATTATAAATATTAAATATTTATGAAATTTTTTAAAATATTATTTTAAAGATATATATAATTTTGAATAAAAATGAAATATTAATTAGGAATTGTTTTTGGTCTTATATTCACTCTTAAAATGACTAATTGCTAATTTATCATTAATAAAATTAGGTTAATTATAATATTAACTTTAATTTATATTTGTATTTAAGAAGGCATCCACCATAGCGTCCAACTAGATGAGTCCCGTCAATAAGCACAACTTGCCTCATGTATTTAAGCCCTGCAATTGATGGAGCGAATGAAAGGAAAAAAATAATAATACTTGAACCGCTTACTACCATTATTGTTAACCTCTTATTATGTTTCACAAACTGTTCCCTTGTTTGAGTTTTTCATATTCTCAACATAGGATGGCAGCAACGCGAAACTACTGGATATTAAACCGAATGGTTTTTCCATAACGATTTCACGACACCTCTACGCTTTCCAGTATGAAATCTTAACCTGAATAGACAAACATTTTTGAAAATTGTTATATATACATAGTCGAATATTGTTAATATTCCATAAATAATAGTTGACTATGTATAATAGTATACATAGATGTTGATCGCGTGTATCACCATCTTGATTTTGCACTCAACCATGTTCCAAAATATTTGTCCCACAAATATACCAAAACTCTCGTAGCTAACACCATTCAAAGCACCGTCTATGCCTACATCAAAACATGAATTAATGTTTACCTAAGTAGCCATATAAACTACATATAAAAGTAAATAGGAATAAGTAGTCATCTACATACCATCAACAAACAATTAATCAACAATTTGAGGAGCATCTCTTCTAAACATATCTGGTGGTCTTCCGTATCTGCGAAAACCGCATTAATTGTTCCTTGTGCGCATCTAAACCTCATTGACTGCTGGCTACTGATTCCAGGCTCTTCGTCAACTTCTTCGCCTAAGTTATAATCATCTTTGCCCATGTACTTCGATTTAAACCCAACAACATTGTTGTCTTCATCATTTATCGACTGAAAATTCATGTCAGTCCTCATCAGAGTCATTCGCAGAAGTGTCTACACCCTTTCCATTATCAATATCTTTTCCAACAAAAAGAGTACATCGTAGTCATCCCTCTTCTCGATATCTGTTGATTTTCCTTCTTCGTTCTCCAAGTCATTCAAAGCCAGCATAGCTACAGAGTAGGCGACTATGTTACTTATAATATAAAGTATATAACTACTAAGTTATATTGATATTATTCGACTACTTTCCTATATTAAATATAATCCAAAAGTATTTAACTACTTAAGATTATTGATAGTATTCGACTACTTTTTATATACACACAAAAATAATATCTTCAATCTCTGCATCACCGATATATCATGGTTTTTCTAGGTTTTTAACCATGATATAAGTGTATATGTTGAGTCTTTAACATTGTATTTCGAGTCTATCGAGTCTTTTACAGGTAAGCATGCGTTTGAAGCAAAGCTAGGAATTTTGGGACATTTATGGAGCATTCTGCAAGAAGTTGAAGTTGGAGCCGTGATTGAGAGTTGATGTCGACCGACACCACTCTTAGTGTCGGTCGACAGTGAGGTCCAACAAGAATTGTGTGCGAGATAATTGCATCTTTTGAAGATTTGCAAGAAAGTCCAGAAGTTTCCTTATTTCTAATTTGGCCCCAAAACGTGTTTAGACTTGTAATAGGGTTTTGAAGAGTTGTTTATCGTATATTTTGTTATTGCTTTGTTTTGGCTTTTGGCTTTTGGCTTTGAAGGTTGAGAGATTTTGCTTGGGGCTGATTCTGCTACTTGTAACCTTTGAGAGAAAGATTTCGAACCCCATCTATTATATCTATTCAGTCTTTGGTTTTCTATTCAAATATGTTTTGTCTATTTGTTATCATGTCTGAGTAGTAACCTTTGTTAGATTTAAGGACTCTCATATGGTTTTCATGCTCTGTTAGATCAGTGAATAATTAGGATTCTAAATCTATATGTTCATCACCTAAGTTGAGATTGAAACTGAATTTTGGATTGATCACCTAGGGTTCAGATCTTAGATAAGTAATTTGGCACGAGAGTGTGAATTATCATTTGACAGAACTTAGTGTGAGCAATTTGGCTAGGTACAAAGAGATTTGGTCTAGGAGAATTGTAAACTAAAGAACTTGCTATTAATGCTTGTCTAGATATCTAAGATTGCAAAGAGATTTGAATCGTTAGGTTGCTAGACATAGATAATAATTGCAGCGAGAGTTGAATTTTTTGACAATTGTGATTCTAGTTCTTGAACATGTGCTTAATCTGAATCCTGACTAATCAAGTGTCTGACAATGCATGATTTCCTGAGAACTTCCTAAGTATAGCGCTTTTCTCCCGAAAACACTTTCTTAAAATTACTTGCATTGTTTACTGCTTTCATCTGATTGACTTAGCTTAATTCGAAAACATATAATATGTTGCATGAACTTGAGCCTCTTTGGATTCGATACCCTTTATACTACGATTGCATATATGTGCACTTGTAGTTAGAATATGAATAAAATTTGCTCTATCAATCACCATCTTCCTCTTCTGTGTTTTGAAACACAATCATAGCTAGTTTGTAGATATTAATGTTAGAACAAATCATAACAGTCAGAGCCGTCGCGTGGTAGACGCCGGCGACGCGACGGCTGCGGCCCTCAGAGAGATGATCAAATTTTTCGGCCCTCAAAAGCTATAAATTTCGATTATAAATACAAGCTAATACGAAAAAATAAGTGATAAAACGAGAGAAAAATACAGCTGGCGGCTCTGTTTCTACAGATCTAGGGTTACAGAAAAAAGAGGAAGGAAGAAGATGGTTATTAAATGACTATTTTAGCCCTAATTAAAAATATACTTAAAGATATACCGGCTCTATATAAAACTGGGCCAATCGTAGGTTTTAGAATCTAGTGGGTCGTCACTGAATTTCCATGTAAACCCAAAAGGCCCGAAACTACATGAGATAGTCATGTTCCTGCTTTCCTTGACACTTCATCATAGTGAAATTGTATTATGATCTTTTAACCCTTCATCACTCGAGTATGAAGAAATGAAATATAAAATACACATGTAAGCCTACTAATCTAGTGATACGTAATATCTTTAATCTACGGCTTCATATAGAGCCGGTATATTGCAATGGCCCCGATTTTTAGACCCATTCCGATCGTCCGACTAGAGCGGCCCTTTTTTTTTCCTCGCTTGCGGCCCTCAAAATCGTTGCTACGGCTCTGATAACAGTATTAGACCATATCATAACAATATTAGACGATATTATAATATTATTAAATAAGATTAAGTTGCAAAACTTACAAATTTCCTTATGTGTAGTCACCTTTTTTCGTTCATGCAATTCACCATATTTGTTAACCCATTAAAAATTTCAAATACTCATACATAAGAAATAAAAAATATTCGACTATTTACAGAGAAACCTTACCACTTCCTTATGTGTAATCATCCGTTTCTCGCAGTCCACTATATTTGTTAACACTTTAAAGTAGTAAAATAATCATATGTAATAAAGAAAAAGTATTCGACAATTGTACATAGAAACCTTACCAACATCATTCTCAGTAATCTCAGCCTCTTTCACTGTCACACATAAGTTTAGCTGTTCTATTTCACCTCTCATCTCAACAAACAATGACACATCATCCCCCGTCTGAACCAAAACTGGTGGTGTGTCTCTACCCTTGTCCATCAACACCTATTTAAACCATTGGTAGGCTATTTCCATAGTTGCATCTTCGTTTATGTCCATCTTTTCTTTGACTATCTTTTCTAGATCTGCAAATGTTGACCTTGAGCTTAACCAATCCCTTTGTTGTTTCCATTTTTCTCACTCTCAAAACTCTAAACACCATTGTCTCACTCACACCATTTTCCTCTAAGCAACAACACAATTTTCCTTCAAGCCATTTACAAGAAAAAGTGAGATATTTAGCAAAATAGTGTCCTTTGTCTACTTATCAAAATAGTCGGTTAGCATTAATCAAAGGTTGTAGACATACTGTTTTTTGGAAGCTTACGTTCTGAATACTCGGTTTTCTTCTCTTCTAATGAAGGATATTAGACGAGTAGATGTGAGATTGAAGATAGTCCCCCACTGTAGATAACTACTCGGCAAGTCTGTGATGAGCAAGTGTTTCGAAAATCATAAAGTTTGAGATGTTACTTTTCAAAATTCATAGCTTTTTTGGTCATAATTCATAGCTATCGTCCACAATTTTTCTAAATAAGCAACAATCGCTTTTCAGGTACGTGTCACTATTCGCAGACTGTCGCACACGAGGAAGCAAAAAAAAAATGATCCAAATTTACGTGTCATTTTAATTTTGTGATGCTACTTTCTTGATTTCCTAGTTTGACTCGCCATAGACTTAGTTTTCACCAAATTTTCTAATATTCACTCAATTCACCCTAGTATTTTACTCCATCATTATTACTCTACAAATAGAACATTCAAAATACATTTTTATTTTATTTTTAAAAAAATTAGTTCTAAAATTTATAAATCAATCCTATTTTTTTTTTTTTTTTACAAAATTTAATAATTATGAAATGATTTTACTTTATAGTCTTTATGATAAGTAAATAATATTAACGATCAATAAAAATTTATTTTATAATATTTTAAACCATTTATAATTATTGTTGAAAAATATAGACATATATATATTTATATATATTTATATATATTTATATAGTAATAATTATTGTGTAGATAAAAAATAGAAAATACAAAGATATAATATTCAAAAAAAATTGATAAATAAAAATGTTCTACTCTTAAAAAGTGTAAAATGGATTTATTCCAAAATAAAGTTTAGAATACGAAATGATGTAGGATTAAGATTCCTTAATAGGAAATGAAGTTTTGGTTTATACCATTGACATGCGTTTGATTCTAATTTCCAAACAATTTAAATAAGAACATTTTTTTTTGCCAACAAATAAGAACATTAATCAGTTTATAAGTATTGACAAAAAAAAAGCAGTTTATAAGTAAATTTTATTTCTGTTTAAAACATTTTGGTTTGGTTCATCTGAATCGGTTATGATTATGTATCGTCTCACGAAAAAGGTCGAGTCCGGTTCAAATCCGAGTATGCTCTTATCCGTTTAACAATAGAGAAAGAAGCAGAAGGTCCTAGAACAATTCTTTTCTTTTTCCCCAATCTTTCGCAATCGAAACAAAGACTCATAAAGAAAAAGACGAGACTTTAACAAACACTCAGACCTAAACGCACACTCTTTGCTCCTCTCTCGCCGATCGGAAATGATGGATTCGACGAAACTTAGTGAACTCAAGGTCTTCATCGATCAGTGCAAGTCTGACCCTTCCCTTCTCTCTACACCTTCCCTCTCCTTCTTCCGCGACTATCTCGAGAGGTACTTTTCCTTTTAAACACTCTCTCTCGTTGTTTGCTTCGATCTAATCGTTCTTCTTATGCTTTAGTTTGTTCTGAGATTCAGAAAGTTTTGATCTTCCTGTCTCTATTCGTGTCTTATATACTGATTTCTCGTGGGATTGATATACCCTTCTCTATCTTGTTGAAGAAAGGTCCTGTCTTTAATTTAAATTCCTTGGATTTGAACCTTTTAATTTGAAGGATTCTGGGTTTATTTTTACTTGAGGAGTGTTCTTTGGTTTCTCTCCTTCTTATAATTTTGTGGATTCTCATGGTTTCAGTCTTGGTGCTAAGCTGCCTACTGCTGCTAATGAAGAACACAAAGACTCCAAAGCGGTATATCATTATTTGATTAAAATTTGTTTGTGTTTAGTAAAAGATTTCGTATTTTGATTGATCGTTTCTGTTTAGCAGAAGAGTTTCGTAGTGGAAGAAGAGAGCGATGATGATATGGAGGAAACTGAAGAGCCGAAACCCAAAGTAGAGGAAGAAGAAGAAGATGATGAGATTGTTGAATCTGATGTAGAGCTTGAAGGAGACACTGTTGAACCTGATAATGATCCTCCTCAGAAGGTAAGATGACCAAACGAACAAAACCTCAGCTTTCGATTACTAATCTCTCTCTGCTTATCTCGTTTAACTCCTTTGGTTTAGATGGGAGATGCATCAGTGGAAGTGACTGATGAGAATCGCGAAGCTGCTCAAGAAGCTAAGGGCAAAGCCATGGAGGCTCTCTCTGAAGGAAAGTTCGATGAGGCGGTTGAGCATTTAACTCAGGCAATAACATTGAACCCTACATCAGCTATTATGTATGGAAACAGAGGTGTGTCCAAGTTGATTTTGTTCTTTTAACATCCATTAAATGAGTTTCTGTGCCTCAGTTGTCTATATTTGTGTTTCAGCTAGTGTCTACATTAAGTTGAAGAAGCCAAACGCTGCTATTCGTGATGCAAACGCTGCATTGGAGGTACAGTGGTCTATAATTTTTAGGAAGTTTGTTTTGTAATGATGATATTGAATCTATTTTGTGTTTGAGATTACAGATTAATCCTGATTCTGCCAAGGGATATAAGGCTCGAGGCATGGCTCGTGCCATGCTTGGAGAATGGGCAGAGGCTGCAAAAGACCTTCACCTTGCATCTACGATAGACTATGATGAGGAAATTAGTGCTGTGCTCAAAAAGGTATCTGCTGATTCTTTTTTAAAATCGTAAACAGAGCATTATTAATTATGTTACTCACTTTCTTCAAATTTTATTAGGTTGAACCTAATGCTCATAAGCTTGAGGAGCACCGCAGGAAGTATGACAGACTAAGGAAGGAAAGAGATGACAAAAAGGCCGCACGTGATAGACAACGTCGCCGGGCTGAAGCACAGGTATCTTTATTAGACCATGAAAATCAATCAGTCTAATCTTTGGATGGCATTAGCCTCAATCGTATGATATTATCTGTCAGCTATATGTGGTTTATTTGAGAATCGTGCTATTATTTGTTGCTTATCCATGTCTATTTTTCTGTTATGCAAGGCTGCCTATGATAAAGCTAAGAAAGAAGAACAATCATCATCAAGCAGACAATCAGGAGGTGGATTCCCGGGAGGCATGCCCGGTGGTTTCCCAGGTGGTATGCCTGGTGGGTTTCCGGGTGGTATGCCTGGTGGATTCCCAGGCGGAATGCCCGGCGGGTTCCCTGGAGGAATGCCTGGTGCAGGCGGTATGCCTGGTGGTTTCCCTGGAGGTATGCCTGGGGCAGGTGGTATGCCTGGCGCTGGTGGTACGCCTGGTGCAGGCGGTATGCCCGGTGGTGGCGGTATGCCAGGTGGTGTTGACTTCAGCAAAATTTTGAATGTAAGAGTGACAATTTGTGAATTTAGCAAAAGTTTAGATTTTTACATAAAGAAAGAAGGGATCTGATACTGTAAGAATGGTTTCATATTTTTGTGTGCAGGATCCTGAGCTAATGACGGCTTTTAGCGACCCAGAAGTCATGGCTGCTCTCCAAGATGGTATGACTCGATTATAAATAAGATTACAGTTGATGTTATTATACTATTTGTTTTGAGTCTTGAATATATATTGTGGTTAAACAGTGATGAAGAACCCTGCGAATCTGGCGAAGCATCAGTCGAACCCGAAGGTGGCTCCGGTGATTGCAAAGATGATGGGCAAATTCGAAGGACCCAAGTAAACACAAAACTACAGCTTTTGTCTTTTGCAATTTCTGTGTTTTAACTTCGTGAGATGAAAGATATGTTGGGGAATTTTCTTTATGTTTCAGAGAAACTTGAACAGAAAACATAGCTCATTTCGTTAGTAATTTACTCCCTTTTATTCGTTCTTAACTTTCTGAGTTTTGCATATTAGAACTGTCGGTGAAAAACCATTAAGGTTTGAAAGATGACGAAGCAAATATGTCCAGATAGTGAAGTTTTTGGGGAGTTTGTCTTCCATCATTTACATGAAAGTTTTTTTTTTTTTTGGTCGACAATACCATTTCAGTTCATAGGATGGCCCATTAGGCAAGTTTAGGAAATACAAAGAGTAGAATTAAAATTAAGTACAAGCGTAATGGGTTTTATGGCCCAATCGAAAAGAACCGAAATCTAGTTTGCAGATAAGCGTGAAAGCTGGAACATCAAGGATGCCACGCGTCACGATCCGAGGTTGAACGGCATGCAAATCACCACCGATCGAGAATTCCGGCGTCTCTCTGAATCGCTACTTCCGTAATCTCATGCCGATCAAAACTCCAACCCAATCCAACCAATCTTCACCGCGTTTGAAAGAGATTCATTACTGTCTGCACAAAATCCAATTCACCACGAAGATATGCGCTTCATATTCTGCTGAATCAACCGATTCAATCGCAGATACATGCTAAACCACCGGCCCGTTCAACTCGAACTGGGCATAAAACCAACCAGTACTAAGCGCTCGGGGTGGGCATGAGAGAGTAAGAGAACATTGGTGGTTGGGATGGAGAAGCACCGTGGAGGAGATCGGAAAACGGACAGTAGTCCGGAGCTAGTAGAGCCGATACCGGGATGAACCGGAAGAAACGTCGAACGAACATCCCACCATATATTACAGAGAAAAACCGTGAGGAACTGGCCGAAGACAAAAGGAGGTGAGAACCGCAGCACACCCTAACCAAAAGTAATCAACCGCCGGCAAGGCTAAGTCACCGCCGACGGCGGACGCGTGATTGGATTAAACGGTGAAAGGTTTCTTAGAGAGATGGGAGAGGAAATAGAGAGAGAATTTTTGAACCGTCTTTAATTCTACACGAAAGTTAATTTTGAAACAAAATAAACCTTAGAATTTATCAATTATTAATGATTCTGGTAGTCAAAAGATCACATATTAAATAATACATCCAAAATATAAAAACGTTCCGACTTTTCTCTAGAAATTCTTTCATCGCGACTCAATTTTGATCGCTGGTGTTGGCTTCGAGTGTGTCGACGGTTGGGCTATTTTTGATTATTTTGTGTTATATCATTTTTATTGCGGTACTCGCTGCCAATAAATTTTCGATTTGGTGTCGGACTTGGTTTTTGATATACTATCAGACTTATTTTTCCAGATATTTCCAAAAAAATTTCCAAATAAAAATCGATTTTGTTTTATAAATCTCTTTTAATCGGTTTTTATTTGAATGTTCTGATTCCGTTTAGGAATCACTTCGATTTGAATCCATGGCGTTTAGTCTCCACCCAACCGCTTATGATCTATGTCTTTCTTCATGCTACTAGTCGAGTGTTTACTGTCAATGGGTTCTATGCCCGATCAAGTTGAACAAATCCTACATAACTTCTAATTTCTTGCGGTTTTCCTGCGATGGATTCTACAACCACAAAGCGCTATAATCAGAGATAGCTATACAAACAGACAAGCTTTTTATATCGATCTGGTGGTTCACTGGAAGATTTGGTGGATTCGTAAAAGCGTTGAACTAGTGACCAGAGTTTTGGTCGGTGTTTTGCATGTGGAGCTTCTCGTTCGTCTGCTGACGTGTGGCACCTAGGGTTAAACGGATCACTTCATCGTGTTAATCCGATAACTCTTCTTGGTTTCACTGTTATTAGGCTAGGTAAAGCTCACCGCTTTGTATCCAAGTTAAATTCTTTATATACTAGGGTCAAACCCCGCGCTTCGCGCGAGAATGATTTTTTTCTCTGTTGAGGATGTTTTTCGGTTGAGTTTTTTTTTTTCTGTGTGCCTTTTTCTGTGTGAAATGCCATTTTCAAAAATATTTAAGAGTTTTATAATAGTGTGTTCGTTGAATTAAATTGTATTGTACAAGACAATGTTAATTCATCAAATATGTGAAATTGTAATAAAATATCAATAATATTTGATTTTATATAAATTTATATATATATATATATTAATAAAATTAAATAAACATTTTCTTAGACTAAATTAAGTTGTGTTTCTTCAAGGTATCGAAGAAACTTGTGTATGGATAAACTTAAAAGAGAATAAATAATCAGCACATCAATATTTGGAAATGACTGCATATAGTCAAGTATTTGCCAACGAATCTGACTACACCATCGAACCTATCTTCAACGAAAGCAAGCCAAAACTATCTCTGAGGAGACATGCGAATGGTTGCAGAAGATTGTAAGAACCGAATGCAATGGCACGCCACTGTGAATTTTCCTTCTTTGATGCCATCGAGACATATCTTGGCTACTTTTTTGGTTTTCATTGGACCAGAAGATACAGCTATGATGGAAGTGAGCTCTGGGCTTCTTCTGTTTTGAGAGGCCAAGCAAAAGTAGAAAATCAGGAATCTGAAATCAGAAACCAAACAATTGCGTTGTACTTCATTCGCCGGATATATCTTTAGTAACGATTCGTTACCAAGATCAGAGATCACACACAATGGGGAGGAGAAATTTTATAACTTATTGGAATTATTAACTTTGACCTCAAGATAGAATCTTTCAGTAATAGAGTAATTTGTATGTTTTGTTACTCAGAACCATAGACTCATGATAATAATTGGGTCGTTGGCTCAATATAATGGTATTCATAAGTGTCATTCTAATTGTTGTTACCTTCTTCAAAACCAGGTGTATCAATGTCTGGAGGAAACAAAGAGTCATGTAGAAATATACTGCCAATGCATTGGATGTTTGAATAGTTAGCACGGTAGCACTCATCTAATTCTGAAAAGAAGGAAAAAACCCTCACCATATTATCATTAAGCTATGAAACCTCGAAGTATAGATAAAGCAGAATTTGAAAGACTTGTACCTTGGAAGCAATGAGCTCAATCAAGTGCATTAAAAATTCTCTTCAGTCTTTTTCTTTGAATCCGAGATTCCAGCTGTATTTTCATACACATAAAAGACAGGGATCTCTTCCTCTAGAGTAACCGGTAATGCAATAATCTAGTATCTGATTACACCCTTCCATGCAAATCCTTCGAGTAGAGGTTGCATAAGCTTGACCACAACACAGTCTGCACACAAATATATAAGTTGCATCTGCAGAAGACATCTCCTTACGCTTCACCTTTGCTTAAAGTGGCCAATTAGACCCATAGAATACTTCCATAAACTGATTAATAACATTAATAAACTGAGAGTGTGTTTTTATGAACATAAGCTATGCAAAGAGATATACAAATTTACCTTATTATCATCATCAAAATAGTAAGCACCTATGACAAATCTGACGATTGATTATCAAAATATCATATGCACTAATAACAGAACATAAAAGGCAAAAAGATCCATGACACCCTTAATGTCATCCATTTTAAATTGTATAGCATCTTTTGTGAACTTGTTCATTTTGGCATCAAGTTCAGCAGTTGCCTCTTCTCTTTTCACAGTTGCATGCGCGGGGAAGTAAGGATGTGTATTTATTTTAAGCTTTTGTTTTGTTAGTCTGATTTTTTTTAATCTTAGCTTACGTCGATTTCATTTTTAAAATATGTTACTGCTTAGGTAATGTTTATTTTTCTTTTTGTCTCCCACCATAATGTATGTTTGGGAATGTATTTTGTGAAACTTTTTTAGACCGAAGCATAAAAGGTAATCATATAATATTCAGTGGTTGTATTGTTAGATAACCAGAATTAAAGATACCAAAATCAACATAGGGCAAGAACGGATATTGATAACAACCTAAACCATGTGTTGTTATTCTCAAAATTGTGTTGTCAAAACTTGTTATTACTTAATAATGGTTAGTATTTATATTAGAGTAAATTAGTTGACAGCCTTTTATGAAAATATCATTTTTATTTCTATATTTCTATTCCAAATATTCTGTAGAAAAGAGACAAAGAATTTCGTAAAATTCAAGTGGAAGTTTTATTTCAAATTGAGAACCCACAAACTCATATTAAACTTACATTGAATATGTGCGGGGTGGTATAATGTTTATATTTGCTCTGTATATGTGGCAGTGCTTTATATTCTTTATGTTTAGTTGTTATTTGGTTCCAAAATTTTTTTCGTGTTATTTTTTTCGCTTTTTCCTAATGTCACACCCAGTTGATAATTGTGCCATTAAATAAGAAATTTAAATAATTTGTCTAGCCCTTTATGTTTTGTCCTTGTTATACGTTTCACGTAGCATGCACACGAAATTCACGTAGTGGCTGTTATGTTGCAAATAATGACTTTAACATACAATCCTAAATTGAAGCCAAATATGTAGAAGTGAAAACACACTTATGTAATGTGTTTCATAATATTTGGGTTCGGTTTCTGGTTTGGACATAAAAGAAAGTTTTTAGGTACTCATCTTTTGATTGGCCTGTATCACACTTCTTGTTGCCACAGATAAACTGTTGTTGTTTGTCTTAACATTGAAAGTTGAGGCATATCTACTATCTATCTACTCACTATAAATCTATTCACTACAGAAAAAAAAAACTGAAATCTTGGTAATGTCCTACATATAAGCCGTGTAATCCTTTTCTTCTTTTACCATTTTGTGTTTTGGACTTGTTTTTTTTTTTTTGGGGGGTGTTTTTCAGGCAAACATAATAAAAAAAAGATGTCAGGTCCATGACAATGACTTCTTTATCTCTGTTTCTTACCTCCCGATCTTGTTTGGTTTCCCTGAACTCCAGCAGTACTACCCATGTAGAAAGCATATTAGAGAATCAAATGATGTATTTCCTACAAAGCCCTTACCTTCCAAGATTACACTTGCTTGTTTCTCTCTGGTCAATCTTGTGGGATAATTTTTTTCTTTTAGAAAATGATTAGGTTGTGAAAAAGACCCAAATCTTCTTTCCTATGGCAGCCTCACCTTGGTGGTCTGTTTCTTCTTCTTCTTCTATTTCTTCTTCCCTTTCCTCTTCGATCATGCTAAAAGTCCTATCATTTTCTTCACCATGCTCTTTTCTTTCACAGCTGCCTCCTGCTACTAAATGTGGATCTTCGATTGGCCTCCTTCCCATGTTTTTATCTTTGAAATCAGTCTAAAACACAGCTAGATTCTTTACAAAGTGCTTCTAAATTAGCCCCAAACTAAAAAGGTCCCAAATCATCTTCAATCACCTTCAAATGTTGTCGCATATAAAAGTTGTTAAACATTTTTTATTACATCAGCACCCTCAATTTCTTTAACTTTAAAAAAAATTATTGGTCGTATGTGTGCTCTTCCCACTTGGAGTTTAAATTCAATAAAAGTCTCAAATGAGGCTAGTCCGGAGAGAAGAAGCATTAACACCCTTTAATTTTGTCGATGTACACATGAATCCATGTCCCAATATCGAGGCTCCAAGGTGTGCACAAGTAGGAAGAATACTTAGCATAGTCACATCGTTTGGACTTACACCTGATCTCAGCATTTCTTGAAACAACAACAACGCTTCTTTGTAAATATTTATATGTGTGTAACCAACGATAGGAAACTTTTTTTTTAAGGTAGTGCAGGAAATAACATCCTTGCACAACCCCTCGAACAGGCCAAATGCTGTCTCCACATCACAATATTTTGAGTACAGATCGATGAGAGCATTAACAATCTGGAGATTTGAACCAAACCCATGATCATCAACCCATGAATGTACCTGACGACCCAATTCAATACTACCAGACTGAGCACAAGCAGAAAGTACAATTCTAATGCTTCTTTATACCGGTTTCCGCATACCCTGAAATCATTGCATTCCACGACACTACGTCTTTGACTGGAATTTCATCAAACATCTTCTCTGCGTTTCGAATATAGCCTCTGGATGCATAACCTGTGATCAAAGCTGTGTAGGACACCACATCTCGGTGAGAAATTGTATCGAACACCTTCTGTGCATCTTCTAGTCTACCGTTTTTAGCGAGAATATCAGAGAAGTGTGCACGTAGCGACCTAGATCATACCCAAGTTTCAGAACATATGCCCGTGGATCTGTTGCCCTTCCTCAAAAGTCTTCGACTGCACACAAGATTTTAAGAGAAACGGAAAACGTGTAGGAATTAGGAAGGAGCCCAAGTGGAATCATACAAACATACAACTTGAGAGATGAAACAGGGTCAGAATCATCGCGTGCCCAAGAAACATTGTATTCCAAATCAACTGGTTCGGCACCTGAATCGTCTTGAAAACAGAGATGGCATAAGGAAGACCGTCAAAATGTGGAGAAACGCAGAACTCAATAAGCTTGCTGAGAGTAGGAGATGAATTTAATTGAGTGTTGGTGTTGTGGAGGCCTTAGTAGGAGAAGAATTTAATTGAGTAGGAGATGAATTTCAATTAAATCGTTTACGAAGAACTGGAGAAAGAACTTCGTTTTCACTTTTTTTATCAAACAGAGAAAGGATTATAAATCCCAGAAAAGATGTGTCTATTAAAAAAGAAAAGAAAAGATGCCTCTGTTGAAGGAGATGGTTATTTTACCAAAAGACACGCGCACCTTCTTTTTTTTTGTCAATAGTTGATATATAATCGACCTATACCGAGGTCCAAGCCAAGAGCCAAAGTTTTACAAAAATTAAGACAAGGCTTTAGAGAGTTTAGAGCAACAAATGCTATAAGACCACCAAAAATGGACCAAAAGAGTAACACATCAAGGAGCAATCAAGAAGAGGCCAAAAGTCTCTCATTAGCAAAGAACCCCGCGAGCCAAAAGGGATGGCCAGCCGCTACATAAGATCTGAAGCGACCATCAAGGATGACGGATTGCGCAATGAGAGAAGCACCTCTATTTGATGAAACCCGCTCCGTATAAAGATCATAGCCCGAGACTTGAGAGAGAACACACAACACTTCCGCCGAGTAGAAGCTAAAGGATGGCCAAGCATCCGGCCTTAAGACTGAGTTAACTAGCTCCTGAGCCTGAATACCAAAGACAACCTTGTTCCTTTTCAAGGACACCATGTCTTGGATTGTCCATAAAAGAGCCTTAACCTGCAACTGAAAACGAGAGGAAATGCCAAAGAAAGCTCGCCTGCTATGCAATACGACGAGGCCTTTATCATCCCTTAAAACCCATGCCACTCCCCCTAAGTTGTTCCTCTTTGACCACGAGAAGCCAATATTACAAGCCAACCAATCTGACTGAGGAGCTTTCCAAAGAACTTCGCTCTCAGGCACTGAAACAAAGGGCTCCTGAATAGGACCCTCGACCATATCCTCTCCGACTTGAGCCTGAAACCAAAGATTAGCCTCATCTAGAACCTTTGAGGCAGTTTGAAGTGGTGAGAAACTCTCTCCATCAAACAAGAGCTTATTCCTGTTCTTCCACAGGTACCACAAGGCCCACGGATAGCACCTACGGATTTGGAGTGGGACCCTGGTGTTCTCCTTAAGCCTCTGCAAGTACCTCATGTTAACAAAAATGGAACCCTCATCAAAACCACCTTCAGGTACCGGAATGTTGATAAGAGCCCAAACTTGACGGGCCACAGGACATGTGAAAAGCAGGTGATTGATTGATTCTCCTTCTTCACCACAGGTCTGACATCTGGAGTCCGCCTTTACACCTATGAGGATCACAAGCTCGGTAAAGCATCAGAAAGCACCTTCCACATGAAGTTCTTTATCTTTGGGGCTGTCAGACACTTCCAAACATCTTTAATGAGCGGGTTAACAGAAGGCAGCTGCTCAGCCACTGCAATTTCATCTGCAAGATAACCAGCAGAAGCCACTTCATAAGCGGACTTAACTGAGAAAGCTCCTCCTTTAGTGTGTTCCCAAGTCCAGAAATCATTCTTGGACACGACTGGCTGGGTTTTGAGGATGAGATCCACATCTGAAGGGTAGAACAACTGCTGAAGACGACCCATATTCCATCTTCTTTTTTCAAAATCAATGAGGCTGGAGACTTTTAAAGTAGCTTCAATGACATTTGAATTCCTCAAGGGCTGTCTCAACTGCCCCTCATCCATAATCCAAGGATCAAACCAAACCAGAATGGAATCCCCATTCCCTATCCTCTTCTTGATCCCCTTAGTTAACAGGTTCTTACCATGAAGAATGCTTCTCCAAGCAAAGGATGGCCTAGTTCCTATATTAGACTCCAAGAAATCACCATTAGGATAATACCTGCTTCTTAGGAATCTAGCCATTAGAGAATTGGGATTTTGGAGTAAAGACCAAGCCTGCTTGGCTAGGAGCGCTTGATTACAAGCTTCAAGATCTCGAAAACCAAGGCCACCTAAAGACTTCTTCAAACAAAGCTTGGACCAGCTTTTCCAGTGGATTTTCCTCCTTTCTTCATCGCTATCCCACCATAAGCTTCCCATAACTGAATTTAACCCTTTAATTGAAGTCTTTGGGAATTTGAAGACTGACATTGCAAAAACTGGCAAGGATAAGGCCACAGACTTGAGAAGAACTTCTTTCCCACCAACAGAGAGAGATCTCGCAAACCAGCCATTCACTTTTGATTTGAGCCCAACGTTAACATACTCCAGAAGTTTAACCTTTGAGCCGCTGAAACATTCAGGCAAGCCAAGATACTTAGAGGCTCCACCTTGATTGTAGATTTGTAAGATATGTTGGCACTGCTCTTGAGTCTCCACGGAAATTCCTTCGCCAAAGTTAATAGACGACTTATCCACGTTTATACATTGCCCGGATGCACTCTCATATTCCTTTAATACAACCCTCAAGTGGTTGACTTGCACAGGATCAGCTTTACAGAGCAGGAGGCTATCATCAGCAAACAACAGATGAGTCAAGGAGGGACCATCATCTGAGAATCTTAACCCTGAAATCCTCTTCTCCAGTTCCGCTTGTTGAAGTAAGTGAGAGAGACCTTCTGTACACAACACAAACAAAAAGGGGGAGAGAGGGTCCCCCTGCCTTATACCTCTTTGAGGAGCAATCAAACCATGTTCTTGGTTGTTGATAAGAACCGAGTAAGTAACAGTAGTAACGCAACTCATACACCAACTGATCCATAAGGGGTCAAAACCCAATGCAATCAAAACTGCTTCCAAGTACCTCCACTCTACTCTGTCATAGGCCTTAGACATGTCTGACTTGATGGCCATAAACTCCTTAGAAATGTGAGGGTGAGCTCTCAGGCTATGGACAGCTTCATGTGCCATAATGATATTGTCCGTGATCTGCCTTTGAGCCACAAAAGCTGATTGAGAAGCAGACACTACCGATGGCATTATAGGCTTAAGTCTATTTACCAGCACCTTCGAGACAATTTTGTACATCACTGAGCAGAGGCTGATGGGCCTTAACTGAGTCATTTCTTCAGGGTGGGGGATCTTTGGTAGGAGGAACAGATGAGTGTAGTTCCATTCTTGCGGAAGACCCCCACCATTAAAGAAAGCCAGGATCTCTTCTATGACTTTCTCTCCAATGGTCTCCCAATAGTGTTGAAAAAAGTGACCCGTTAACCCATCAGGCCCTGGGGCACTTCCAGCTTTAACAGAGAAAGCGGCCTGTCTGATTTCATCCTTTGATACTTCCTTAACCAAACTTAAATTCATCTGCGAAGTCACTTTTGGTTGAAACCCTCTGAAGAATTCTTGAAAGCAGGAGGGTCTGGAGGAGGTGAAAAGCTTTTGATAGTAACTAGTGGCCACAGCCCCTTTAGAAGCCTCGGCTCTCTGGGCCACCCCTTTCACATCTAACAAGGCATGAATGTGGTTTTTTGCTCTTGAACCCTTCACTGCTGCATGGAAGCCACTAGTATTTCTATCCCCTGTTTTTAACCACTTATTGTGGCTTTTCTGGCTCCAGTACTCTTCCTCCTCTCTGTAGGCTTTCCTTATTTCTTTCTTAAGATGGTAAGAAACCTCAAGGTCAGGAGGAACTGCAGATTGCTCTTTCTCCAGTGCCTCATGAAGCCTCTGGATTTGATCCCTAGAGTTTGAGGGGTTTGATATCTTCCACCCACTGAGAGCTTTTCTACAGGATCTGAGCCTCTCTGCAACTGACTTGTTACTACAATGATAACTCCCCTTCCAAGCTTTTGAAACCACTTCCTTCACTCCTTTTTGCTTCAGAAGCCTTTTATCAAACCTGAATTGACCTTTATAGGAGTCTTGAGAAGCAATGAACTTCACTAAGATTGGCCTGTGATCAGAGCCTCTCTTGTCCAGAAACCTTTGATTAGCCGCAGGAAAATGTTGAGACCATTTATTATTCCCAAAACACCTATCCAGCTTGGACTGTATGAACAGTTTATGTCGCATACCTGACCAAGTAAAACTGTTTCCAGTTCCTGGCAACTCCATCATACCACATAACTTAATCATCTCCGAGAACCCTTTGAAATGATTATCTGCTCTAGGGGGACCCCCCAGCTTTTCTCCATTGTGAAGAATCGCATTAAAATCTCCTAGCATTATCCATGGACCATCCCTAGTTGTCTTGATCCTGTTTATCCTTTCCCAGACTAAGTGTCTTCTCTCCTCCACTGGATCTCCATAGACACAAGATACAAAGACTTGAATACCTCCAATAACCATACTGACATCAATCAAATTCTTGTTGGCAAAAAGAATTTGAACTTCTGAGCTGTTCTTGAAGAAAAGAGCCAAACCTCCACTCTTCCCAGACGGCTCTACTGTGAAAACTCTATCATAACCTAACCATACTTGTAAATCAAAAAGAACATCACGCTTCTGCTTTGTTTCCATAAGAAAAATCATCTCAGGGAAATGTTTTTGACGCATCTCTCTGAGCCTTGGAATCACCAGGTCAAGTGCACGGCCCAATCCCTGGCAGTTCCAGCTGATTAGAGCCATTACTGGTTTCGCAGTCCCTTCTGAGTGACCGCCTTGGATGAACCAGCCTCATCAAGCATGTCACGTAAGTCCTCCGGTTTCATTCTCTGAGGTTTGTGTGCACTCATGATATCAACCACCACCTGTTTCTTCTTTCTTTTTTTCATAGAGTTCTTCTTCTGCTGATTAGTTTCACTCCCTGAGATCGCTTTAGAGTTTAAGATAGTGTTCTTTGAGCCTCCCAATCTAGCTGATTTTGGAGGTCTCTTTCTGATCTTAGGCTTCTTGTTCCCAGCAGCAGACGTTCATGTTTCATATTTTGAGAGTCTTTGGAAGACATCTGAAATCGGGAAAGCCTTCTCAGCAGATTGGCAATCTTCACTCTCTGCAAATCTGATGTGGGATCCCGAGGATAAGGATGAGTGAGCTTTAATGGCTGCACCCATAAACTTCCCTTCCCTAGACTGCGTGCCTTTGCTTCTGTCACCACTTCGCACAGATTTGAGGGCCTGAGATGATTGATCCTCATAGTCATACACTAATCCTTTCCCCTTGTTAACATCCTTGATAAATTCTGGGGGAGGTTCCAGTCTAAGAACTGACTTAGCTATAATGGGACTTTTCTCAGCCTCTTCCACTGTTTGTTGGACCCTTTTTGCTTTGATCAGTCTATCCTCCCCATTATCAGCAACCAAGTAGTTCCTCATTTGATCTAATACTTCATATGCAATTCTCCTTCTCCCCGTAGCTGGATCAACTGCAACCTTCCCTTCAGAGAGCACTCCAAAAAGAGGATCGGAGTGTTGAATGATAGTATTTTCCTCCACTTGTTTCTTAGACTCACCCCCTTTAGTCCTGAGCACCCTTGGACATCTCTCCTGAGAATGAGTGAGACGTTGGCATTTAATGCATCTTCTTTGGACTCTTTCGTAGTGATAGTACACCGTGGTTGTTTCTCCAAACTTCAGATTTAGAACTTTGGATTTCCTCAGAGGCTTTTCTGTATCAAGCTTGACTCTCACCCTGACATATTCCATATGCTGAGCTTGTGTTGGATCAAAAGCCACCGTGATTACTTCTCCAGCAAACTCCCCTAGGAGAGTCAGAGCCTCTTTTGTGTAGTGATTCACTGGTACATTCCTTATTTGCACCCACGTAGGAATATACCGCAGATAATCCGGAGGAGGTCTCTCAACCCATCTATCAATTGCTAGAGACCAATCGTTGTAAGTGTGCATTCCTTTGCCCAACTCTTCCAAGAGATCATGTTCATATTTGAAGATGAACTGGAATCTATCCTTTGCCAGGGCGATTCCTCTTACTCTTCCAACTTTTTGCCATTTCCGAGGTATCTCTGTGATTAAGTCTTTCATTAACTGTTGCTCCGGGTTCAACGTTCTGCCAATGAGACTTAGCACATTCCTTTCTGATGAGTAGTACTCCGGTAGGTCAGGCATGGTAAATGGGGTATCTTCCTCTGACGAATCATAATACTCCACCTCTTTCCCTTTCTTCTTCGTCATTGAATAAACCAGAGAAAATAACCTTGTTCTTTCAAACCAACTATCTTTAAACACAATCTTTATGCTCTAGCCTTGTAGCAAGCCACAGGTTCGAGAGTCAAAAGCCTGGAATTCACTAACTAATCTCAAGCCGGCGAACCGTAGCTTGAGAACGAAAGAGAGAACTACAATCCTCGACACCAGACAAGCTGTGACACAACTCTAAATAGAGTGTGAAACCCTAACCGGAACCAGACCCTGAAGCAAGCTCCAAGGCACAGGAGGTTCTAAACTCTAGAGTTGTACTCAACACATAGAGACGGAGAGGTTAAAGTCGGGGACTTGCTCAATCTCTTTGGTTAGGAGAATTTAGGGTTACCGAATACAGAGACGACGGCTAACAATACTTCACCAGAGGGAACCGTAGCCACCCAAAAACCTTGAACCCTTCAATCCACTAACCACAGATCTGCTGACCATTGATTCATTGTTGCGGACCTTTAAGGCGTCGAAGCAGCGGAAAACCAGGGTCGAAGCTTAGCTTAGATTAGAGATCTCGAGATGGGGAAGCCGGATCTAGTGACGGATGTTCGATTGCCCTTCTAAGGAAGACGAGATCTCGAATTGGAGTTTTTGCTAGGGTTTCGCTTTGGGAGGCTCTGGAGAGAGAAATTCATTTCAAAACTTTTCCTTTGTTTGCTTTATTTTACTCCCAATTTTGATTTTTAAGACACGCGCACCTTCTATAATTGAGATTGTACCCTCTATTTTATTCCCCTTTAACAAAAAGTTAGGACACTTGTCACACTTAGAAAGGGTGAAACCCATATAAAATTATATAAAATGTATTCTCCTGTAATTGCCCATTAGACCTGATAATATTATATAATGTTGCCAACCAAAAATTAATAACATTTTTTTTTTTTAGAATTTTATGCTTTAGTTGAATGCTATGGTTCTAAAATATGATTTTTTATTGAATTTTGTATTCAGAAGTAATTCAAGAACAAAAATCCTATTTAGAGGGATTTAATTTTTATAGGTTTTGAATCCATAATCTATAGAAAAGTGTTTTATCTGGAACTCGAACGCCATATATATTTACAAATTTTAAACATATGATGAGTAGGCAACGGTTGATTTCACAATCATAAATGGAGAAAGTATCATAATCTTATTTTAAAGTTAAATAGTGGCTCCACAAAAATTGAATGTTTTGAATGTTTTGAATATTTATAAGAGAAATTTAACCCATATAGAATCAATAATAGGGTATTTAATTTTCAGAAAAGTGCACTATTTGACCAAGACAAAACAAGGCAAAATGACTAATGTACTCCTATATACATTATATGTCTAAATGAAACACTAGCCTATATTGGTGTGTGGGAGAGGTGTTGTAGATTGCGTATCCGACAGTGCCATCTCTTGTTTAAACATTGTTTCTTTATTTTTATTACATGACCAAATCTTGCTTAAGTTTTTTAAATATTAAAATGTAAATGTTATGCAAAAGACAAAGATATAACGTGGATTT
Source organism: Orychophragmus violaceus (assembly GCA_030180135.1). NCBI lineage: Eukaryota > Viridiplantae > Streptophyta > Magnoliopsida > Brassicales > Brassicaceae > Orychophragmus > Orychophragmus violaceus. Next base: position 13,501,195 of record CM058239.1, on the reverse strand, counting down.
CAATTATATATTGTCGTTATGTGATTCTTTTCCTGTTGCTAACTTCGCATTATTTCATTTTTATTAGGTTAGTAGACATTATATACAGTAATTTAATTGTTGCAATTATATATATATATATATATATATATATATATATATATATATATATATATATTCAGCATCAGTTATGCAGCTAAGAACACATTCATCTTAAAAAATAATTAGTCGAAGATGTCATGTATATCAAAAATAACATTTTGTCAGCAACATACATCTGTCAGACGGGCTTAAATCTATAATAACATTACAATCACACTAACAAAAAACTATTACATCACGTGTGGATTGTTTATTTCCTCTTAAACTTGGATCACTTCTGAATTCTGTATAGGGATAAGTGTTAAGGGTATATACTTTAGGGTTTAGGGATTTGGATTTAGTGATTATGGCAAAGAGTTCAGGGTTTTGGGTTTATTGTTTAGGGTTTAGGATTTAGTGTTTAGAGTTTCGGTTTAGGGTTTAAGGTTTAGGGAAGAAAATTAAGATTCTTCGCTGACATGGTTTATCGTAAACAAAGATGAACGAGAACACAGTTAGACAGACAAAAAAATAAAATATCTGAATGGGTATTATAGTCCAAAACAGAGAGACATGATGTCTGAAAACTCAATTTGAACCTGACGGATACCCGAATACCCGTGATTAAAAATTATGGTTGATATTTCTAAATGATTGTTTTATCAAATTTTAAAACTATTTAAACTAATATAACATTCATTGAAATATAGATTATCATTCTCGACTTTTATATATATGTAATTATATTTATATAAATTATAAATTTAATTATTAAAATATTTAATATATAAATAAATTTCATATATGAATATATGATATTTTATTATAAGTTAAATCAATACATATTATATTTATATCATATATTTTATGATAATTATTTCACTAAAAATAAAATATTATAAAATTATTTTCAAACAAAAATACTTATTTAAATAAAATAAATTGATATAAAAATTATTTTTATAAAATAAAAATATATCTATGGTTTTAACGCAGACTAAAATCTAATTTTATTTAAATTTTATTTAATTTTATTTTTACTATATAGTTTAGATAATATTTTTAGAGGTGAGGAACAAGGATCACGAATATGTGAACCGTTCATCAAAAAACAATATGATCTATAGGTGAACCGATCATCAAAAAGAAAAAATATGATCCATTTAGGACATCATTTCGGGTGAATTCTAACAGTTAGTATGCATAGCACACTTGACAAAAAAAAATAGTAAACATAGCACACGAACAAAAACAAAAGACACAACAAACAAAAATAAAAGACACAACACACAAGCAAAGAGACATGTGTACAATACGTGCCGTGTATAGATCAAATATGAATTGATACATACGTGTTACGCTTTGGCTATATATACGTACATGTAGACTTTGGCAACAAGTGTCGAGAACATGTGACAACAACCCACTAGAGATGATTATCAAAAAAAAAAAAAAAAAAAAACTTTTTAAGTTGAGTTATACATATATATCTTTGCCACAAGGTCACATATATCCAAATATTTTTTTTTTTTTTTTTAGAAAGGGCACTAAAATGTTGATAGATTCATTTTTGAAAAATTATCATATAAAAATAAAAAACTGGTAAATACAAGATATATAATATTACATAGTATTAGGTTGGTAATTGTTACTCATGCTTGAGTCTTGACAACAAGAAATAACTTTAAAAAAAATTGTGCATTCAATATACTAATTTAACACTTTAAAAAATATATATACTAATTTAAAGTGATGATAGTAAAACAAGATATATAGTATTACATAGTATAGGTTGGTGATTGTTAGTAATGTTTGGGTCTTGACAAAATAAAATAAATTTTTTTTTTTAAAATTGTGCATTTAATATACTAATTTATCACTTTTCAAAAAGATATACTAATTTAACCAGATGATACTAAGACAATGATTTTATTTTGATAAAATTTTGTTTTGTTTGTCTTGATCAGAGGTTGAATTTTTAGATTATAACATTTTTTATTCACTAATTAACCATCTGTAAATACTTTAAATAATATACAAGTTTGAATTTATATATAGATTTTGGAGTTTAGTCTGAACTTTAGCATCTAAGCTTTTTTTAGAAATATACATATTTATCGTCTAAATATACATATATAATCCTTATATATGTATTGATTCAATTTAAGGATTTAATTTTGAAAAATAAATTAATTTTAAAAATATAAATATTAAATCACTTCAGTATTTTATTTATCAAAATTGCTATTAAAAGGTAAATGTAATAAAATAAATCCAATGATATTATATGTGTTGTAGTGAAAAGAAAAATCTATGAAATGCCGTTTTAACATACATGTTTTCAAGATAAGAGAAGGTTTGATGTTTTTTACATTACTTTGACATAACACATATCTAAGCAACATTTAAGCAATATTTATGAAAGTAAATTGATGGTGGTATTTCCGAAACATAAAAAAATTAACTGAGTAGTTATATATCCGATTTTGTAATACATTTTTTGTTATCATATTAAATTATAATTTCGTTGAAACATTACCTTAATAATTAATTTAATTCAACAAAAAATAGTAAATTTAAATGTTATAGTGATCACAACTATTACAAGAAATTATACAAAAACAAGAGATATAAAATTTGCAAATCTAACTAAATTGCTCGAATTCATTAGAACATGTAACTCAATGAAGAAATTAGGGAATATCATATGTCTCTCTTTCACATTCTTTCACGTGGGCAAATCTCTGCTCCTATAGATTCTTAGTATAGATTCTTAGGTGCATATAAATTAAATTTCAGTTTTTAAATAAAGTAAAAGATATCACCATATTACATTTTTATAAAGATGGGTGTTAAAAGATATCACCCAGAACTGATTGGTCTTCTTGAAACCACCTTGCCTCTTCTTTTTTGGTCTCCTCATCCTTCTTCTTTGTTGAATCTTCCAAGCTTAGAGTTCTGTCTTCAAGGATGTGCTCCCAAAGTCCTCTTCCACAAATGGCTGTCTTGGTAGTTCTCTGCCATGTTCTGTAGTTGAGACCCCTGAGTACAACTGGGAAGACAGTAGGCTTCAAGCTGGAGTTAACTTGGACTGTATCTTCCATGGATGCGGTTGAGGAAGCTTAAGATCAGAGATTGAAGGTGGGTAGAAACAGATAGAGAGAATGAAGAATCTGGTGAGAGTAATAGAATGAAGAGAGAATAAAGAGAATCAAGAACAATAACTCTATTGCTCTGATACCATGATAGATTTTGAGAGATTAAGCTTGAGAGATTTGAGAAATGAGAGAGTTTGAACAAGAGAAAATTGGGGAGAATAATTTCCCAAAGTCTATTTTTTTTTCATTGGTGGCTGCAAGGCCTTTTAAAGGATACAAAAGAACCAAGTCTAAGCCTAATTTGATACAAGACAAAATAGACAGCCTGTCAAGACTCCATGTCGCCGACACAGTCAACAACACATGTAGTTCATAATTCTTTTCTGTATATCCATGTCCCCGACATAGTCAACGACACATGTAGTTCAGAATTCTTTTCTATATATCCATGTCGCCGACACAGTCGGTGACACACAAACTCAGGATTCTCTTCCATGATCAATATACACTGCCATTCGTTTTACAATTATGATTTTCTATGCTTCATATATGATTTTCACATTGGGTTGCTAGTATTATTTTTCTCAAACTGAAACTTTTACGATTTTTTCTTTTAAAATTATATATCTCAATTTTGTAGTCTTATTTATATATCAGCAATGAACCTTTTATTCTTCAATTGTTGATATATTGAATGTGCACATATCAACTCGAACTGTTGTTTTGATATTGTTTTGTTTAAGGGTTGAAGGATAAAAAGAGAAGAAGAATAATGGATTTAGACCGGTGTGTATCAAATGTTATGAAAATGTGTATATTAAACTCGTTAACCAGAATGGTACAATGTGTATTGTTTATATACAAGTGATGGTTAAGCTAAAGGAAACTAACCAACACATTAAACCATTGGTATAGCTAAAGGAAACTAACCAACACATTAAACCAGTATATAATCTAATACACCCCCCTCAAACCGAAACTTCCGAAGAAGGTAAGTAAAGGTTTGAAATGGACATTCTTTGAAGAATGTTGTGAAACGGTCCAGCATGAAGAGCCTTTGTAAGGATATCGGCATGCTGATTGGAGCTAGTGACATGAAACAGTTTCAAGAATCCAAGCTTTACTTGATCTCTCACGGTATGACAATCGATTTCGATGTGCTTGGTACGCTCGTGGAACACGGGATTTGTAGCAATGTGTAGAGCCGATTGATTGTCACAAAATAGCTTGGCAGAAGCTGTAGGTTGTATCTTCAGATCACGGAGCAGCTGAGCAAGCCAAAGAAGTTCACACGTTGCCAATGCCATACTCCTATATTCAGCTTCTGTGCTACTTCTGCTAACTGTTTGCTGTTTCTTTGACTTCCAGCTGATCAAAGAAGACCCTAAATAAACACAGAAACCTGTTACGGATCTCCTGGTATCTGGACAAGTCGCCCAGTCAGCGTCTGAGAAAGCATTAAGGCATAGATCCGTTGTGGCAGAGTAGTAAAGCCCCTGTCCTGGATTACTCTTCACGTAACGGAGAACATGAGTGGCTGCTTGCATATGAATATCTGTTGGTGCTGACAGATATTGGCTAAGAGTGTTCACCGCAAACGTGAGGTCAGGTCTAGTAATAGTCAAATACAGTAAGCGTCCAATGAGCTCTCGGTAAGAACGAGGATTGGGAAGCAATGTACCTTGATCCTTACTAAGTTTTATTGTTGGATCCAAAGGTACATTACTTGGTTTAGATGCCAACATCCCTGTAGCTGAGAGTATGTCCAGTGCATACTTTCTTTGGCAAACAGAGATTCCATTTGCATTTCTTGCAATCTCAAGTCCTAGAAAGAACTTTGGCTCTCCCAAATCCTTAATCTGAAAAGCATGATGTAGAGCATCCTTCAGTGCTTGCAATTCCACTGTATCATTGGAGGCAATGAGAATGTCGTCAACATAAACCAACAATGCAATAAAAGATGATCCATTCTGCTTGACAAAGAGTGTGTTATCCACAGGAGATTGCTTGAAGCCAGCCCTGAATATCACAGTAGAGAAACATTGATACCACTGTCTGGAGGCTTGCTTCAGACCATACAAGGATTTATGAAGCTTGCAAACAGCATTTGAAGGCAAAGGACCATCAGGAGGAGTATATCCTTGAGGCAAACTCATGTAAATTTCCTCATCAAGATCACCATGCAGAAATGCATTTGTAACATCCATTTGAGTAAGTGTCCAATTACAAGAAGCTGCTAAGGCTAGTAGAAGTTTCACACTTGTAAGCTTCGCAACAGGGGAAAATGTGTCGATATAATCGATACCCTCTTGTTGTGTATAACCCTTGGCTACCAGGCGAGCCTTATGTCTATCAATGGTACCATCCGGGTTGTATTTAATGGTGTAAACCCATTTGCATCCAATTACATGCTTTCCATAAGGTAATGAAACAACACTCCATGTACCTTTGTTCTCAAGAGCAGAGAGTTCCAAATCCATAGCTTCATTCCAAGCAGGGATAGCAATGGCTTGCTTGAAATTATGTGGCTCTGTCTCACTAGTGCAGGAAAGTATGAAGGAATAGAAATGGGGTTTAAGTTTGGAGTAATCAAGAACTGAGGAAAGTGGATATAAGGTATTAGAAGAAGGAATAGGTGGGGTTAGAGTAACATTAAGAGCGCAATGGTAATCAGACAAGTAACTTGGAGCTTTTGTCTGTCGTCTAGGTCTTGCTGTATCCAATGATCCTTGGCCAGTACCTGAAGCAACAGTCTCAAGTGGAACATATGTGGCACTAGAGTGTGATAAAGATGATGCAGGAGATGCATGTACAGACAAGTCAGGTATCAACACAGGAGAATGATCAATCTCAACAGGAATGGACACAGGCAATACACAAGAATCAAACAAGTCAACTGAAGAATCATGCATTGGAACATTTGCAAATGGAAAAACTTGTTCATGAAAAACCACATTGCGTGAAACAGAGATTTCATTTGTGTCAGTATTTAAAACTTTGTATCCTTTATAACCAGAAGGATATCCAAGGAAAACACATGGCATTGCACGAGCTGAAAACTTTGTTCTATCCTTTGTATTAGTAGAAACAAAACACAAGCAACCAAAATTCTTCAGGAAATTGTAATCAGGTTTTCTTTTGAAAAGCTTTTCATATGGAGATAATTTGTCTAACAACAGAGAAGGAGTACGATTTATCAAGTAAACTGCTGTAAGAACACAATCGCTCCAATAAGCTAAAGGAATCTTGGACTGGAACATCAATGCCCTAGCTACATTTAACAAATGCTGATGTTTGCGTTCTACCACTGAATTCTGCTGTGGTGTATATGCACATGAGAATTGATGTATCATGCCATTAGCTTTAATCAAGTTAGCAAAATTCAGTTCAGGAGCATTGTCACTTCTTATAGCCTTGACCTTTGAATTGAATTGAGTACTCACATGATGAAGGAAAGAAGGAAACACTGTTGTAACATCACTTTTATTTCTCAAGAGATAAATCCAAGTCACCCTAGTACAATCGTCTACTATGGTGAGAAAGTATTTAAAACCATCTACAGACTCTACTGAGAAAGGCCCCCAAATGTCTAAGTGAATTAGATCAAAAGGAGACTGAGACAAGTTGTTATGAGAAATAAAAGGTAACTTTCGTTGTTTAGCTAAAGGACAGACACTACATGGTAACAATGAAGATGTAGAAGAAGGCAAGGTACCAAAGATGTGCTGTAACTTGACAGATGAAGGATGCCCAAGGCGTTGGTGCCAAAGTTGTCCATCAAATGCCAAGGATCCACAGAACTGAGCAGAAGGTATTGTAGCAGAATCTAGAATGTAAAGATTGTTGAGTACAAATCCTCTACCAATCATCAAGTCCTGAATATGGTCCTGTAAGAAACAAGATTCAGGATAAAAATGAGCTGAACAACGTTGTTTTATCAACAAAGAGCTAACACTTATCAGATTAAACTTGAATGCATCTACATGCAAAACATCATGGAGAATCAATGTATTTGAGATATGCACTGTGCCTGTGTGACTAATTGGTACTCTAGTGCCATTAGGAAGAGAGACCGTGACTCCTGTTACTGGAAAAATATCACTGAACAAAGCCAGATCAGAACATACATGACTAGTTGCTCCTGAGTCAATTATCCAAGCTCCATTAGGGAGAATTGAATATAAAGTCGAGAGACAATGGTGTTGAAAAGTGAAGGAATGGTTCTGATATCTGAGATTAGAAGAGGGAAAGGCTAGTGAGACATTACCAGAGGAAGATGTAGCAGCCATAGCACCATGTTCTGTGACAGTAGCAGTTGGAGTAGAAATGAGTGAAGCTTGAGGACGAACATGAGCACTGAGTTGCTGAAGTAAAGACTGAACTTGGTCATTGCTGAACTGACTGAGATCAAGAGTTGAACCAGTCGTTACGGCATTTGCCATAGCCTGTGGTTTTGGTGCTGTATGCGGAGAAGCAGACTGACCTTGTCCTGTATAAGCAGGCTGTGACATTGATTTCTGATGAAACCTATGACCAGGAGGATACCCATTCAGCTTGTAGCATTTGTTGACAGTATGACCTGATTTACCACAGTGAGTACAAACTGGACGTTGCTGTTGTGACCTGAAATTGTTGTATGAATTGGTAGCACAAACAGCATTCTCAGTCATTCCAGTATACTGTGACACATGCTTGTCAAACACAGCAGGAAGATTGTTGTATTCAGTCATGTTCTGAAAAGCCACATTCTCAACTTTAGCATATGGCTTAATGCTCTTTTGCCTCTCGTCTTGTGCCACCATATGATAAACCTCTTCTATGCTAGGAATCGGCTTGAGCATCAGTATGTGACGTCGAGTAGCATCATAGGAATCATTAAGTCCCATTAAGAACTTAGTAACACGGCTACGTTGTTGCAATTTCTCCCAAAGTAAGGCTGCATTACACTCGCATTTTCCACATGTACAGAGAGGAATCTCAACATAATTCCTGTATTCCTCCCAGAGTGTGACCAACTCTGTGTAATAGGCACTGATATCCATCGAGCCCTGTTGTATACAACTAAGACGTTGCTCGATCTCAAAAACTCGAGGTGCATCATCTTGTTTAAAGCGAGTAAGTATATTGTTCCATATCGATTCAGCAGTAGACAAGAATAGTAAGCTACCACCTATCTTCTTGGAAACAGAATTAATCAGCCAAGTCGCTACCATATCGTTACATCGAGACCAAGAACCGGCATCACGATGATCAGAAAGAGGTCGAGAAATCGTACCATCGATGAAACCAAGCTTGTTGCGGACATTGAGAGCCATTCGAACGGATCGTCTCCATGTATGGAACTCTGAACCAGAAGTCAATCGATCCGAAACGAGATTCAAGCCAGCATGGTCCGATGTATGCAAGTAATAGGGATTCTCATACTGATCAGTCAATTGACGAGTTGAATCAGTTTGCGAAGTCATTCCGGAAGGAAAAATCAAGATTGAGCTATAAGAAGCTGAAATTGAGCTATAAGAAGCTGAAATTGAGGTGAAATCGAATCGAAATCAAAGAAAATGGGATGAAGAACTCAGAAAAGATCTCGATTCAAAGAAATCGAAAGATCGTAAGTAAAATGGAAAAAGAAAGAAACGAAAAGAATTCAATCACAGCGAGAAGGATTCGTGAGACGGATTCGATGATCAGATGAGTGTAAGAGGCACTCATAGCTGAAGAATCAAGCTCGCGATGAAGACGCTGGTGATGAATGTGAAGCTCAGATGAACGAGTAAAAATGGCGGAAAAGATTTTGCTCTGATACCATATCAAATGTTATGAAAATGTGTATATTAAACTCGTTAACCAGAATGGTACAATGTGTATTGTTTATATACAAGTGATGGTTAAGCTAAAGGAAACTAACCAACACATTAAACCATTGGTATAGCTAAAGGAAACTAACCAACACATTAAACCAGTATATAATCTAATAGTGTGCTGCATGCCAATTCATGGCACACCCTTGTTCAGCCACATGCGTTTTCAAGTCATCTTTCCCATCAACGGAGCCTGAGAAGTTTGATCGTGTTCAAAGAATTTTTGGAGCTGAAAATGTTTACAGATTAATGACTAACCGCAACTGAAATCTGGGGAACATGACATTGTTGCTACCTCTCTCATCTATGAGGCAGAGGCTCGTATACAAGACTCCACAAGCGGTTGTGTTGGCATAATCCTCGAATACCAAAAACATCTCGACAATTTAAAAGAAGAAATCAATTCAACAAAAAAGGAGCTTACAGCCATCGTGGGACCTGAGAGAGTGCCAAAATATGTTAATCATCACATGCCTTATCATTTCCTCATTCCAGAATCTTCTTTAAATGCCTTCATCGATAGGATGGAGGAGTTAAATGAGGATGAGAAGAATCAAGTTAAGAACCTCCTAATTAATGATAGGCAAAAGAGAGTGACTGAAATTGTTTTCAGGAGAGAAAATCAAGAGATGGGTGCTGATCATGGAGATGCTGGTGCATCAACATCTGCTGAAACATCTATGGCTTCAGGAAGCACCGGTAATACTCATCAGATAGCTCCATTACCTCCAAACCAGAACCAACCATAGCTTTAATGAAATGTTTTTTTTTCTGTATTTGCATTTATCCTATAACAAATTTATGTCCTTTCCTTTCCTTGATTGTTATGTTTTCGTATTTTATTTGGTATTTGCATTCACATCAACTCCCGTAATAAATTGATGTGTTTTCCGTTATTGTTACAGTTCATCATATATATATATATATATATAATTTCAAACGTTTCAATAAAAGAAAAATGGATAATCAAATTGCATTTATCGATTTGTGTCGCTTGGTCATATGAGATAATAATTTTTTTAAAATACAAGAATAAAATTTGTATGTCTGAAATATGTTAAATAGATAGTACGAATATTGGAAATATAGGATTTGTAAAAATATTTATTATGTACTTATGGATATGAACTCGAAATGTGGATGTGGCACCGAGGAAAGATGTTAATGCATACTAATATTTTCTAATTACTTTCTCTTCCAGTGAGTAACTTTTTATAAATATTTTACATTTGAAATGGCAAGAGAATTAAGATTTACACAACCATAAAGACACCGCTAGCTACTGTAGACTTATCACATTTGGAAGAAAAAAAATCATAACTTCGCATTTTTAACATTTGGCTTCATATATTTGTCTGTAGATAAATTACTCTCTTTAGGCCAAGCCCTAAACTACGAGAAGCTAGAAAAATAATTGGTTATTTGACATTAATCTTTTTAAAAATAAGAAGATATAAAAAGTAAAATAATATTATAGAAAAGTGTTTGAAACTTAGAAACTATTGCTTTTCGTATTATTAGCACGATAAAAGGAAAATTAGGGGGAAAATGTTTGAAAGAAAATTTTAGAAAAGAAAAACATTCACAATAGTATGTCGACTAAATGGAGAATTTAGCCCAAAACATCTTGTATAAACAAGAAAACAAAACCACTTATGCTGACGGTAATTTAACCAAACCCAAGGAGGTCTAGTGCACACGCTCATATATCTATGCGCATGTATATATATTGTTGGGAGTCTTATATACAGGGATCAATTTTTTTTTTTAATTGAACTGATACTTAAATTCATTCATGAAAAGTCTTAAGAGTCTACAACATCATCAAGAAAATCACAATGTAATGCCTTCTTTGCCAGAGCATCTGCATCGTCATTGTTCTTCCTTAGGATATAAGAAAATTTAACAAAATCAAAACCAGTACATAGCTTCTCAATGTCCATGGCTATTCCGTAGATTTCTAATGGGTAATCCTTCTTGGATAGAGCACGAATCAGGTTCAAGTTGTCCGAGGACACTGAAACCTTGCTTCGGTTAAGCGTTTTTAGATGTCTTAGAGCCTCCAAGCAAGCCAAGCCTTCAGCCACCAATGATGATCTCACATATGTTTTCTTCGTCGAGCCTCTCCACTGCTATGTCTCTCCTCTGTTTCTGCCTATCCAGCCCAAGCCGGCGTTCCCAGTCCGTTCATCCCAAGCTGCATCCGTCTTCACTAATGTCGTTGCTTCATTTCTTTCATCCCGATTCTGTAATTTTTCCTTGTGAACTTTCTCCATAGCTAGGCTCTCTTTCTTTTCGTCAACTTGAGCTTCAGTCCACTCTCAGGCTTCCGTAATTACCTTTAAACACGTCTCTGCTATATCAGTAGATCTTTTATCAAAACCAGCTTGTTTCTACTTGTCGATAGACTCCAGCAAGTCCAAAAGAAAAGGGTGTCGCCTTTCAGTCCAACTGGAGGAAGAGTCTTTAGGTGATGTGCGCTAGTAAGACCAATATCGAATTCAGACCAGCCCATCTAGTCATTGACGTCTTTGAAAGGCTGTCTCTTCCACGCTTCCACTGCGTAGGGACAGTGAAATAGGGTATGGGTAACATCTTCGTCTCCTCTGCACCTGCAACATCTTACATCATCAATGATATTCCGCTTTGCTAGGTTGGTCACCACCGGTAGTGCGTTACGCTTTGCTTTCCACATGAACATCTTCATTTTTGGTGAGGATTCTCTCTCCCATATATTCCTTATCCAGTTAAAGCTCTGAGCTCCATCCTCTGTCATCGTGTGTCTGCTTGAGAGTTTTAAAGCTTGGTAGTAACCGCCTTTTGTTGTATAAGAGCCACAATGATCATGCATCCATACCAGCTTGTCTTTTGCACCCACTGAGCTGGGTTGGATTTTCATTATACCCGTCTCTCTCTCCGGTAACATTGCTCTTATCTTGTCCAAACCCACTCCCTTCTCCCTGTTTTAAACAGAGCCGCTACTGTCCAGTCCTTGGTTTCCTCCGTTGCTAGTCCATAAATTATTTCCTTTCGTTCCACAGCTATCCAAGAGTCATCTCGGATTCTTGCTTTTCCTCCGTCTCCGATCACATATCCAATCCCTTGAACATGCAAATATCTCCCAATCAATAGTCCTCTCCAGCCATGCGAAATAGAGGCTTTCGGTTGTACCTCTAAGAAGCTTTCCTTTACGCAGTACTTTCCTAAAATCATTCTTGCTAGGAGGCTGTTAGGCTTAGAGATTATTCTCCAGCTAGTTTTAGCTAGCAATGCGTCATTAAAAGCTTCCATGTCTCTGAAACCTAGCCCTCCGTCCCTCTTAGATTTGATTATCTTCTCCCAAGCCACCCAACACATACTTCTCTTCTCTGGGTTTGAATCCCACCAAAATCTAGTTAAGGCCGATTTAATCCTCTTGCAAAGGCTTATTGGGATTTTAAATCTCGACAGGGTGTACGTCGGTATGGCCAGCAATACTGATTTTAGAAGGGTCAGCTGATCCCGCACTTGATAATTTCTTTGTTGACCAGTTTACTCCTCTTTGTTTTATCCTGTCCACTATGGAGGTGAACAAATCTTTCTTCTTTCTTCCGAATAGTTTCGGTAAGCCCAAATACTTACCAGCTCCTCCTTCCATGTCAATCTCTAGATCCGCTTTAACTCTGTCCCTTATCGCTTGTGGTGTTTTCGCCGAGAAACTGATCGCTGATTTCTCTTTGTTTATTGTCTGCCCCGACGCCTTTTCGTACTCACATAGTATCCGCTTCAGGTGGTCGCAGCTCTTCTGATCAGTTTTCGTAAAGAACATTGTATCGTCCGCGAAAAGAATATGGTTTAACCGAAGTCCTCTCCTTGAGACCTTTATGCCGACTAGCTCTCCCTTCCTTTGTGCTTGGTGACATAGGCCGGATAAAATCTCGCTGCAAAGGATAAAGATAAATGGGGAAAGCGGGTCTCCTTGCCTAATACCTCTCTGTGGGATTATTTTCCCCTTAGCTTCCCCATTTACTAGTATCGAAAACGTCACTGTCGTGATACATTGCATGATCCAGCCAATGAAGGTTTCATGGAAACCAAATTCCACCAAAACCGCTTCAATGAACTTCCATTCTAGGTGATCATATGTCTTGCTCATATCAGTCTTAACAGCCATGGTACAATGCTTTGTTGCTTTAGAACTCTTTAAGTAATGATGGACCTCATGGGTGATGAGAATGTTGTCCTTTATGGCTCTGTCCGGAATGAAAGCTGATTGGTTTTCGGAGATAAGGGAGTTCAGGATGAGTTTCAGCCGCCGGGTCAGTATTTTGAGAAGGTTTTATAGAACACGTTGCATAAAGCCAACAGACTATAATCCTTGACTCCTTTTGGACTTCTGCCTTTGGGTATTAATCTGATGTGCGAGTCATTGATTCTCTGAGGCAGTATCCATGTCCGGAAGAAGCTTTGTATCTCTGCAATCACCACGCCTTTGATGAGTTCCCAGTTTGTGTGATAGAAACTTGCTGAGAACCCGTCCGTTCCGGGCGCCTTATCTGCGTGAATCGACAATACTGCTTCTCTGATTTCCTTGGCCGACGGTATGCTTATTAGAATTTAATTCATCTGCTCTGATACCTTCTTCCGAATTCCTTGTTTCACTGTGTTAAGAGGATCTCCTTCCACAGATGTGAATAAACCTTAAGTATTTGGCTATCATTTCTGCTATGTCCTCTTCCTCATATACCACTGATCCGTGTTCATCTTCCATGGCTGTGATTCTGTTGACAGCTCTCCTTCCTCTCGTTACTGCATGAAAATAAGCTGAGTTTCGATCTTCTAGTTTTAGCCAAATCTTCCTACTCCGTTGTCTCCAGAACTCTTCTTCCGCCTTATATGCTCTCTTTAGTTCCTCATTTATTCTCTGCACCTCGTCCTCTTGGCCTCTCGGATCAGCCATGGCCTTTTCCAGACTCTCCTTCTTCATGGTAATCAGTTTTTGATTACTTACATGCTTCTCTATATTCCAGTTGATCAAATTTCTTCTACAGTTTCCGATCCTGCTCATTACTGATGCATTCCTTCTCTCAGTTGATCAAATGTCTTCACGCTCATTAGCCTTTAGATCGTAGGCATTCCACACATATATCTATGCGCATGTATATATATTGTTGGGAGTCTTATATACAGGGATCAATATGTTTAACTTATCATCCAACTGCAAAATATTTATTTTTCATAGTTTTGGCAACTTGTTCCTGAATATATCAAGTATAACAGATAAATGAAAGGTCAAGCTGAACAACTGAAAACAATTTATTTGAAGACCTCAAGGGTTATGTCGAATAACATTCGGGAAATTGTTTTGTTAAATAAAAACATTCGGGAAATTGCAGATTTTGACCCATTATTTAATTTTAAATGTAACTGTAGATCTCTTACTGAATATTAATCAACTCATGCAAGTATGGACATTTCAGTTGCTATCTTTATGAATAAAATTATTCATATATAAATAAAATATTTTATATAAATGAGTTATTTTAAACCAACGAATGAAAATTAAATTATAAACCAAATACTAGGGTTTTTCTTTTAGACTTATGTACAGTGGTAGAGATTGCAACGGAAGTTTACATTATATGTGTTGATTTCAACTTAGAAATAAATGAAAATATTTGGAAACTGGAATTATTAAAAGAAAAAAATTAAAATAATTAAAGTAACACTCTGCATTAGAAATCTGCATGAAAATGCTATTCGAGCATATTTAAGGTTTAGGAAAAGAAGACTTCAAATGAAATCTTAAACGGAATTTTTACAATATCAGATTGTTTGTCATTTAACCATATATGATTTAATTAGTTTCGAAAGTTCGCCCTAATTCTCTCTCAGGCCCGCAACCCGAGGAGCGCCGCCGCCTACCTGCAATGCCGTGATTTCTCCGGTCTGTATCCACCGCCGTGATGCCGTCTTCCATGGCCGTGTCTTCAACCTCGGACTGCACCTGTTTCACCGAGAACCAACTAGACTCTGCTCCCGACGAACCTCCGGACCCTCCATCTCAGCCGCTGATGTCTCGACAAAACGTGCTCGCCGCTCCCCCATCCTCGGTCCCCACTCCTCCGTCCTCAGTCACCGCTCCTCCATCCTCGGTCGTAACTCCTCCGTATTTAGTCGCCGCTCCTCTGCTGATGAGCCTCTTCATCGTCGTTGCTGCTCCGCCCCTACCTAATGTCGTTTCTTCCCGTCTCTGTTCTTCCCCTTATATCCCATTTCAATGTTCTCGCAGTCACCGCTCTCTGTTGGGACCTCGCTGCCGGAGTATTTCTCCTCGCCTGTGGTTCTCCTCTCCGCTGGGATTACAATCTGAGGTCGTGCGTCGATACTTCTTCTCGCCGGATCTAGAAAAGGTCTTACTAGCTTTTGCTGCTGAGTCCTCTTTCCAGATCCAAACTGGTTTGAAGACTTTGACATCTCCGCCGTGGCAGCCGAGTCTCCGGCCAGATCCGCCGGACCCACCTGACCCACCTGACCCGAGTCGCTCTCCTACTCCGACTCTAGCTCACATGATTGTCATCTGTTCTCTTGCCACTGCTCCTCGCTCCAACCATACTTGCTTGTGTTTCTTTTCCTTTGGAGAAGTCCCAGCCACAGTCTCTAGCCTTCCTGGTCGTTCTCGGTTTCTCTCATGGACTGTTATGCTGGCTTCGACTACTCGGACAGTTCCTTGGACAAGAGCTACTCCTCAGTTACTCGTCAGCCATGCTCCACTGTCTGCTCAGTCTCCGTCCACGCCACGGCTGCTCGCCCCCTCCATCCCCATCTCCAGCTTCCACCTGTTGCTCACATCCACCGGTCTATTGATCAACCTTAGCCTTCACCGAGCTTTTCTCAGACCCAGACCGGAGCTTTTCTCTCCCAGTTCTCTCCCAAACTCTATCAGCCGCGAGTGCCATGTTTCTGGCCCGCTGTCCCGACATCGTCTCAGCCTCCGCCTCACGAACCCAGTAGCTGCTCCCTTCCGGCTTCTTGTGCCAATGGTAACGTTGCAGCTTCAACCACCATCTCAACTAAGATCTCCCGCAGACCCGCAGCCGATGTTAGCCCTGAATCTTCTTCTCCCCGAGTCCCGTTCTCTCCCTGCTTCGCCTGAACCTCCGGACCCTCCTGACCCACCCGTCTTCCTCCTCCTATCTTTGAGCTTTGTCGCCCCTTCCTCCATCTCCCCTCCACCGTCGCCCCTCCTTACTACAGATCGGCACCCCGTTGGGCTGGCTTCGGCACTTCGGATGGCTCCTTGGACAAGAGCTCTTCCCCAGTTGTTCGTTAGTCAGTCTCCGTCGGTCGATCCTCCTCAGTCCCCACCTCCTCAGCTCGCCGTCGATGACAACTTTATCGGCTTTGTGCGATCGTTTACTGCATTATGCAGACCCCTTACTGAAATATTCAGACTTTGTTCCAAGTTCTTTATGGATTCTTGTGTGATATGTTGGGCCTCTCTTTCTTGGTTGTTTGAAGGAGTGTTGCCAACTAAATCACTAGTTCCGGAGTTACTGGTTCCATCGGACAATTATGGTCTCTTCTCTCCAAAATTTCCACTGAGTTTAAGTGGTTTGGTTGAACAAGACTCATCGGTATTGCAAGGTTTTTCCTCCCGGTTTATTGTCCTTCCTGCCTCTGTTGCAGGCTTCTTCTCTGCTTTAGTAGCAGACATCTTCTCTGGCTTTAGTTCAGAGGCTAACGCACTTACGAGTGTATCGGATATAACTGATCAGGATATTCATGGGATCTTAGTCTTCTTCGATTCCTCATGCTTTCTTTTGATAAAGTGTATCTACTTCTATCTTGTCCTTTTAGCCATTTGGTTGGCAAAACTTTGGGTATTTTTTATGTTGTATCTTGTAATCCATCATTTGATGGAGTTTTATTAATGAATGAATGAACGGTTCGACTAAAAAAAAAACCATATATGATTTAATTAAAGACTTTAAAGAAAAAATTCATTGTAGACTTCATCTACATTTCAAATCATATATGTAAAGAGAGAATTTTTTATATATATGAGCGGGAATCCTAAATTTGTAGACTTTAGGGTAAAGTTTAAAATTAAAATTGCATATTGAACCTAATCAAAATATTTATTCATTCAACTATACAAATTAATTCACGTGCCTGTTTGTTGATACGATTTAGTTATGTGATTCTTTCCTGAAGACGGAATCTGAATTGGTGGTTTCTTAGGGCTATTTTGGGTGAGAGATAGCGTAAGACGATGGTCAAAAGATCTGGAATCACATTTGTTTGTCACTTAATTTTCTTGAGTTAACTCGCACAATCTTGGCAGGATGATATCTGGGCTACTTAAATAAAACTGATGTGTTCTTAGCCTAGCTTATTTCCCTCACTATTTAATGCAGAAGCTGAACGAGAAAAAAGCTAAACGAGCACTTCTCTGGAGCCGCAGATCGACTAGAGCCGTTGGCCTTGCTACTATCAGAAGATTTAGAACTCTTTTTTAGATCGATCACCATGCTGTAAATGGTTTTCCTTGTTTTCCCATTTGATTCTTCAGTTGGGATGCTGTGAAATGGAACTCGTTATGATAGAAACAAAAGGAAAAAACTTTGAAGTAAACAGAAACGAAAACAAACTCACTGGCTTTTCTTGTTTTAGCGTCTTTGGGTTCAGGCCAAATATGATGACCAAGTTCAGAAAACTTCTTCTTTGTTGGATTTCTCGACTACTAAGAGCTAGGCTCTTCTTCTTTTTGGAGCCTTTTGAGCTTTTTTTCCAATGTTTTAAATGTTTAGGACCTATCTTTTAAAATCTAACTCTTCATCCAATATGAAATTTACAGTTTCGCTTTTTAATTTGTTAATAAAAGTCAAAAATATTGCACTAGTATATACTAAATAGAGAGTTTAATACATGTCATGATAAACAAAAAAAAATCAGTTTTTAGTTTCTAATAATGTGTGCAATTTTTTTTAATAGAAAAAATAGAATGTGATACGAATGTGACATGTTGAGCAAAAATCAAGACAAAATGTGATACGAATAAAGCAAAACAGTCAAAACTATCATTGATTTTTTTTTTCCTTCTCAAATGATACGTTTATCGACAATGGCAAGATACGTTTTTGAAATACAAAAGCCGGCAGAAGATAAACCTTTTCTAAAAACTAAGCCGGCGGACTAATGAAATATGCTGGAAACAAAAGCCATACAAATAAATAAATCGATAAAAATTCAAACCGTAGCCATAACAAATCAAACTAGCAACTCATGAAACTCGTGAAGAACAAGAAGCGTGATAATTTTCCGTAGTCCACGGCCTACCGAAAGATAACATCACCAACCTAGAGACCTACCGAGAGACACTCTCTCACAAAACCAACCCAGGAACCCCGACTTCACAACCCGACAAGAAAGGACCTATACTAGATCCACTACACCTCTTTCGGATATGGTAAAGACGCACTCATAAACGTCCAACTTTAAACCTAGATAGAAGCCCTAAACAAACTCAAGTCTCCAATGAAGCCTAAACAATCTAAACACTCAAAAACCGAATAAATAGAAAGAAAAGCACTCACCACAGAAAACACAAACGAACCACTGGGATGCAGTCTAATAAGTTAAGGCCGGAAAATGGAATACCATTCTATTCTAGAAGCAGAGGCTACCGAATCAAACAGTAAACCAGTCTGGCCCAAGAAAGCAGAAAGCAGATCTAATACTTAATTAACCGGAACGGGCTGAGCATAACCAAAATCTAACCCAAAACCATTCGTTACTCTACACACTCTGGATCTGAAAATAGCAACACGCGACTACGAAGTTCGACTCACCACCATGACTGGAGATCCGAAACCAGAGAGCGACGACGGTGCCATCGACCTCGACGACCAGAGCAGGATGACCGGAGAAACAGCCTCGACGAAGGAGACTGGCCCTATTTGTAAACCGCCGGAGCTTCGACTTACAGCGACGAACCGGAGAAAGCTGCTAACCCACCAAGACCAGCCACCGCAAGCAGCAGAGACCATAGACAATGAAGAGCGGGAGACGGACACCGGGAGACGACGACAGGACAGCGACATAGACAGCATCAGAGAAGAGTATAGACACCCGAATGGCCTTGAAGATACCTGGAAACTCACCGCAAACTAGAGATCTATACTAGAAGAAGAGTCCTCCCTGGCACCGCCATCGATTGTATACCAATAAAATATGAAAGTCAAACTTTAATATTTGTTTGACTAATTGTTTTCTTACCTAAATCAGTGATAATAAAGTTTGGAGGTATCTATATATATAAAGATGACTTTTCTCTCTTCTCATTTTCCCACCTCATCATTGTTTAAGCATTTATATCATTTTAAGTTTTTATTTGAATAGTTTTATATATACTTAACTTTTATGAAAGAAATATGAAAGGACATTTAAAAATCAAAAATAAAATATAAACATCTTAATATCATAAATTTAATAAAAATTACACAACCATTAAATAATATAAATAAATTAAAACTTCAAATAGTATAAATACAATATAGTTTACATAAAACAAAAATACATGTCAAGGCATTTAAAATTATTTCTCATGGTATTAACATTTTTCAAATAGTACTTTTAATCATTAAAAAATTTTAAATCCCAGAAACTAAATGTCTGCAAAACTATATAGAAATAATTTTTTTATTGGTCTAAATCATCGGTTTAAGACAAAATTAATAAGAGAAAATGATTATATAAATTGAAAGAAGGCTTTTCTCTTTTTTTTTTCTTTGTGCCTACATCATCATTCTTTAAGCATTTATATCATTTTAAGTTTTTATTTTAATAGTTTTATATATACTTCACTTTTATGAAAGACATATGAAAGGTCACGTAAAAATATATAATAAAATATATACATCTTAATATCATAAATTTAATAAAAAGCTATATATATAAAGAGGACTTTTCTCTCTACTCCTTGTCACACCTCATCATTGTTTAAGCATTTATATCATTTTAAGTTTTTATTTGAATAGTTTTATATATACTTAAATTTTATAACAGAAATATGAAAGGATATTTGTTTTATATATACTTAACTTTTATGAAAGAAATATGAAAGGACATTTAAAAATCGAAAATAAAATATAAATATCTTAATATCATAAATTTAATAAAAATTACACGACCATTAAATAATATAAATAAATTAAAACTTCAAATAGTATAAATACAGTATAGTTTACTTAAAACAAAAATACATGTCAAGGCATTTAAAAGTATTTCTCATGGTATTAACATTTTTCAAATAGTACTTTTAATCATTAAAACAATGTTAATTCCCAGAAACTAAATGTCTGCAAAACTATATAGAAATATATTTTTTATTGGTTTAAATCATCGATTTAAGAAAAAAAATTAATAAGAGAAAATGATTATATAAATTGAAAGAAGGCTTTTCTCTTTTTTTCTTCGTGCCTACATCATCATTTTTTAAGCATTTATATCATTTTAAGTTTTTATTTTAATATTTTTATATATATTTCACTTTTATGAAAGACATATGAAATGTCACGTAAAAATATATAATAAAATATATACATCTTAATATCATAAATTTAATAAAAATTATACAACCATTAAATAATATCACCTAAATTAAAACTTCGAATAGTATAAATACATTATGATTTATTTAAAACAAAAATACATGTCAAGTCATTTAAAAGTATTTCTCATAGCATTAACATCTTTCAAATAGTATTTTTAAACATTAAAACATTGTTAAATCACAGAAAATAAATGTCTGCAAAATTATAAAGAAATAAATTTTTATAATTGGTCTAAATCATCGGTTTAAGACAAAATGAATACGAGAAAATGATTATATAAACTGACTATAAAAAACATCTAAGATAGAAAAATAATATTCGAATATCAATCCACATTTCTAAATATATTTGTTAGATTTTTTTTTGTTTGTCTAAATTATCAATTTTAAGAGAAAATGATGATACAAATTGATTAAAAGCAAATATACGCTAGAAAAATAATTTTTAAATAACAATATAACACTTTTTAAATACATTTATTAGATTTGTTGTTGAAATTAATGTAGAACATATAATGAAAACAAGTAGAATCAATTATTATTTTTTGAGAATCTTATATTTATGCTCAGATAAGCATATAAATTCTTATAAAAATAGTCCCAAAACATTAAAGTATTTTCAACTTAAAAACTCAACTAAACATTTTCAAATGTATATTAGAATTTACGATGTGGTTCGGATTAAGAAAATATTTTATTTTTGTTTATCCGCTCACCCGTCCGTAGGGCGGGTTAATTTCAAATTCATCACCATATCCTAAAGATATATATTTTAACATGTCCAAAGGGACAATTTATTATGGGCCTTAAAAAAAAACCACACTATAAAGAATTATTTAAGGCATGTTTATTGATTTAATCGTAACCCAACCCAACAATTTCCACCCTTCCTTTATCTCCTAACCTTGCATCACCTATACTCAATGAACTTTGCAACAATAGCTGCTGATTACACACATTCACATATCTCTCTTACTCATTCTTCATATTCCCTATTTCAACACCCTATCACTGTTACAATTCCTAGCCATCAAACCATTAAATGCACCTTTTTATCATCAATTAATATCTCCGCCGTTACGTGTTTGTGCGGTTTAACTAAGACTCACTCCTCTACCTCTAACTCATTTATTTACCTCTATCCACTCAAGTATATATATAGCTCTCCAAAAGTAAGGTTTCCACATTCATATCTTGCTCTCTTTACAATACACTCTCCTTCAATAAATGAATAAATCTAATGTTGATTTCTCTCACCTCAAATCTGGCCGTGTTGTCCAATCTGTTTTCAGTAGGTTGATCCAATTTTGGTAAGCCCGCAACATCAAAAAGGCGGCGAGCTCATGGATGTCAACATGCTGCTTCTTGACAAAAATATAATCTCCTTCTGATTCTATTAACTATTATTTACCGAATACCCACACTAAAAAATTATTGCTTCTTAGTGTACGATGATGCAAGGATCCATTCATGTTCACTACCTTCCAATCTTCCAGCCAATTTTACGAAAGGGATTAGTCTATGTTATCACTGGTTTCGATGTGACAAGGAGTAACCACTGATTCAAGATGACCGATTTCCACCTTTCCATCCGCTTTAGTCAAAACACTTTGTTGCTTCCACTTGACGATACGTTCTGCCAAATCCCAAAAGAGCTATTCAGGTTCGGCACATACAACCAACTACTGGCCCTAGACAATACCAACAATGAGCTTCTTGATGTGTCCCTCGCACTTATCACACTATTTGCTACTAACGATTTTACCATATACACCTAACTAGCATCTTTACCATCACATACATCATTAGGGAAGTATGGTCCACAAAAGCATATTTCAACGAAACAACTTTGGCTTTGGAAAGAATTTTTTTTAATCTCCGCGTTGAAAGGTACTAAATAATTTCAATCACCGTTTACAATGTTTAAAAGTATGTTTCACTGACAATTTGGTACCCTCTGTCATTGACTTCCCCTAACGGCGAGAAACTCCGCGTTAGTGCTTTTGATGCTCATGCAAACACACTCGGTCAGATCTTTTTCCACAAAGAATCAGAGACATGTGTGATGTTGGCTACAAATATCAATCCCAACTTTTTTTGAGGTCTGTCATATACAATCTATGTTGTCAACATCTATTACAACCACCTATAAAACTCAAATCATATCAATTCTTTCCAAAATGAGTTGTACCTCAATGCAACTTATGGGACAAAGTTTACTTTGACAGCAGTGTTCAAGCTACCAACTCTCTTTTCCAACGGTACCATTGGACATTCTTCCTACCAAATATAACATTTTTGCTTCACATACTTGATGTATTATAACACACCACAGCTTGAAATGCAAGGAAAACCAAGAGAGCGACGTTGCTACTAAATACCATGGAGTGCAGAAGATTATGCACGTGACAATTAGGGGTAATATGATGTTCTAAAACTAGAATTGAGAACTATGTTAGAAGATAGAAATGAGTACATTAAGCAACCCCTATAGACTAAGTACATGTACAAACGAAACCCCTCCAAAACAAAAGTTAACTATATTAACTATGCAAACAACAACCCTACCAAAATATAATATACAATAAAATAAAACACAAATTTAGTGGGCTAAACCAACAATGCATTAACCACAAAATAGGGGTTTAAAGAACACAATAGAAACAAAATAGGTTTCACGGTTACTACAATTTTATATGTAGTTTTTTTGCTAGGCGGTTAAATAACCGACAAAATAACAAGTTACCGACCATAAAAGAATATCAAACACACAAACAAACTACACATAACAAAAAAATAGAGGAAAATCCTCCCGTTAAGGGATATGAAAAAAAAGGAAAAATGAAATACATAAACTTGATGAGCTTTCAAATTGGATTTAATAGAAAGAAAACGATAACACACATATAAAACAAGAGAATAACTAATTTAGAAACAAAAATGAAAGAGATAATTATAGAGGGTATTAAAATATTTTTGTTAATTGTTTAAAGTTAATAGTATGTTAAAGCTCGATTCGATATAAGTAAAGATAAATGTAAAAACTAAGAAGATTTTTCTTAAAAAGAAAAGAAAACAAAATCTGTAACAACAATGGTTTGAACAAATTTGAAAATAAGATAATGAACGGGATTGAAGTTTTAGAAGGAAACCATAATGAAAATCAAAAAAAAGAAAAAAATTTGAGAGCAAAAATATGTAACAACAATCGGCGCGAAGAAACTACTTTCCTCCTTATAGGCCATCAATTACATCTGCTGCATTTTGATTTCTTTCGAAAAATCAGAATTGTGATTAATAAGGAATAAAGTTCTCTCCTTTTTATTAGTTTATATTTATTTTCTATCATAAAAGGTATCATTTAGAAGAAAAAATAAGTAAAGTTGTTCAGAGAGTGTTTTTGATTGCCCTAGAAAATTGTTTTCTCTCTGGCACACAGTCCGAGGCGCCTCCTTCCATCTCTGTTCAACCATGGATGCACGGCGATCAGGCTCCTCCGCCGATCTCACCTCCTGAGAAGCTATATCTCACTCTCGGGACCCCACATGGGTTCACCCGAAGACCAATCTCACTTCCTAGTGAAGAAATTTCAAAAACTTGAAAGCTATGTCATTCACCCGGATCTTCTCTGTCACCGCTTAAATCCTCGTCGCCGGTGAAGAATCTTTTCTGCAGTACTGGTGCTCTAGCATTCGTTCGTAGTCTGGATGCAATTATCTCTTCTCTGAGCCCCCTGCTCCTGAAGCCTCCAAATCCACCTCCTCTGAGTCTGTCGAGAGATCCCGCATCCACATGTCCCGCCAAAGCCTCCACCAGATCCTCCGGATCTAATCCATGGGTTGGGATCTCTCCGCATCTTGCAAGTCGCACCTCCCTTTCCCTCATCGCTCAGCTCCTCTGAAAAGGCCAGAGCAAATACGAGTCTCGACTCAAACTACTCCCGCAAGATGTTTGCCTTACCTCTCTGTGGCTCTTCTCATCCTGCATCTCTCGTCGATAATCGACTCTCACCGGACCTTCATGTGCAAAACGTGGTTCCCTCTTACCATTCAAGTTGTCCATGCCTCTGTCGAGGTTCCAGTACTTCATTATGTCAAGAGCTCTTCCCCCTCTGGTGGAGCAGATCTCGCTGGCGATTTTTTGGTCGTCCAAAGATGAGAAGTCACTTTCCATACCACACTGTGTTCGAATGGATCTTCAATTTGGGCCGAGCTCATGTTTCCTTAGTGGGCCAAGTCCACATATCTAGCCCGTCAAGTATTACAAATGCTAAGTGCAATTATCAGACCACCAAGGGTTTGTATCATCCACCACATGCTTTATCAATTTCTTCCTCATCCTGTGAGAGATGATTTTCACCTTCCTCCCTTATCCGGGAGAGATCCTTTCAATCTTAATTCCATTCTGGAAATAGATTGCTCTTATTCTCCTCTTTTCATTGGGAGAGAACCATCTCATCATGCTTTCGTAGCTTGAAAGATGGCATATCCTTGGTGTTTTTACCTAGGAAACTTTTCAACCTACTCACTATATTGTCATTTTGTGTAGCGGTTCGTTTGGAGCCTGAAGATGCAATCAGATTCGTCTTCGTGAATTCCGTTAGTGAGGGTTGGTGTTCAAAGTCACAATGTAAAGTGACTAGTTTTCAATGTTCCGGCTCTACCGTGAAGCTTCTATGGACGCATTTGAGTTGTGCCTTAAATTCGCTGTCATCATATCAAGAAGATCTATCTGCTCTAATTTATGCTAATTTTATGTTGTTCTGTTTTTATGAAAGAGGATGTTTAATTCTCTCTCTTTGATGTATGAGTTAAGTTAATGAAGTACGCTTTGTGACAAAAAAAAAAAAAAAAGAAGAAAAAAAAAGTATCGTTCTATGCTTCCTATATGATTTCAAACCGGGTTGCTAGTATGTACACTTTCATTTGTTTTACAATTTTGACTTTCTATGCTTCCTATATGATTTTCACTTTGGGTTACTGGTGATTTTTCTCAAACTGAAACTTTTATGATAATGTCTTTTACAATTTTATAATTCAATTTTGTTGTCTTATTAAGCAACACATACAAGTATGACATTTATGTTCCTATCTTTATGATCAAAAATTATTTTTATATAAATAAAACACAAACAATTATCATTTATGTAAAATAAAATTTTAAAATAAATTATTTGTTTTAAACCAACGAATATAAATTACATTATAAACCAAATACTAGGGTTTATCTTTTAGACTTTTGTATAATTGTAGATATTGCAACGGAAGTTTACAGTAAAAGTGTTGATTCCAAATTAGACATAAATGGAAATATGCGGAAACTGAAGTTATTAAAAGAAAAGAATCTATACTATTAAAACAAATGACTTTTTTTAAAATTACTTTTGTGTTTACGTGGGATATTACTTTTTGTGCCACTGATTTTATTTGATTTTTGAGAATTTCATTAAGGGTATTATTGGTATTAAATTATTTGGTCACAGAATGATATTCGCATGTTATAATAAAAAACGGCAAATGATATTTAATGACATTTCCAAATTGCACTATTCATTTATAACGAAATGCATAACCAATATGTTCCTGCATTTCATATAAAGTAATTAACCAGAATCTACGTCTCCTTCAAAAGCTATATAGTCGATAACTATATTGAATAAATAGTAGACATATGTTCTTCCTCATCTACACAAAAATGATTGATCATTTTTTAAGACCCTTCATATACAAATTGTCGAATATAAATACACATACGAAAATCAGTTTCCTCACCAATTCTATGAGTAATCTAAAAACTTAATTCCCAAAACAATAAATTGACCTAAATGTTCACATAAAGATTTTAATTTTTACCATATTTTACCTACAATATAACAGATTTTAGTTAAACCAAACGATATACATAAATAAAATTTTAAACCTGTTCAATGTGGGTTTAATAATATAGATAATTTTTTAAAAAAAAAAAAATCAGCAAAACCAATAACAATAATCAGAAATAATCTACAATTTAGGCAACAATATATTGAAGATATTAGGTAAATTCGAATTTTGTGAGAAGAATATCCATATATTGTTAACAACTTAACCAACAAGAATTTCGTGATATACTACGATTAAAAATTATTTTCGCATTTCTAGAATATTTCCTATATACTATCCATAAGAATCCTAAAAAAATCGTTATTACTTGCCAAACATAACGATATTGAAGATCTTGCCTATTAAATATCGATGGAGTCTCGTGGTACTATATATATAGACCCTTGCTTCTTCCAAAACCTACAAAGCAATTAAAACATAGAAATTTCAGAAAGAGCTTTTTTTTTTTACCATGTCTACGAATTTCAAGCTCTCATTTCTCAATGATGTAAAACCATTCAAAACAGGTTGGAGAGTTAATGTAAAGATTCTTCACACATGGAAACAATATACTGCCCAATCCGGTGAAACCTTGGAAATCATATTGACTGATGAACATGTGAGTGTTAATTAGAATTGTATAACTACATATTTTCTGCTTATAGATTTCATTAATATTGTTATAATCAATAGCTTACGAAGTAATAACATAACTAAATATATGAGGTTTTTAGCTGAACTTATTGATTATAACATAACTAATTGAAAGAGGTTCTTATTAACAATCACGTCTCATATGTAACTCCATGTATCATATTTTAGACAAACAAAACTAGATGATACTAAATCTGTCTATTAACTAAGTAATGTACTTTTTAAATTAAATAGTGTATTTACAATATTCAAACACATATCAAATCTTTAGACATTCATGAATTATGTAGAACGTTATATTATAATAATGTACTTAAGCCGGTAATAGAGTAAATCATTGATCAAAAAAAATAAAAGGTGAAAACAAATAACTTTAAAACAGACAAATAACTAGGCTAAATACTAAGTCAAGAACCATTACTGAAATACAATGTCTTTGATTGGTAGTAGTAATCAAACTTTAATGCGAGATGCTATGAGATCATTGACCTTTGAACAAATTGAAATCAACTTCTAAAATTAATCCATTGAACAAACGATCAACATTTACCATTAAGTAATTACGAGATCACTAAGTCTAACCATTGACACAAAAGGATTATCTATGTACATATAAGAGCATCATAATCAATAATTTGTTCACCATTCATCACAATTGCAAATAAATTAAATATTTTTAGAGCAAATCAGAGAAATTATATGAAATTTGAGTAAATACCACCTCATCTCGCATAAAAAGTTGTTTACATGTGAATGGCTTCTGCTTGTGTATAATAATCTACCTGAAATGAAAAATTGATTTAGTTATATAATTACAAAATAAAATCAACAAAGGTAAACACATCTAAGACTAAAAAAAACGCTATGATGAAAGAAGTATTGAATATTTATTGCTCCGGTTTAAGTAGATCGAAAGTTCAAAGATCTGGTGATGAAGAGGTGAGAAATATATTCCTAAGCCACATGAAAGACGTTCAAGCAACGGAATAATAGTTTTACATCGATTTGATATACATGCAATTGAGAATCTGAGCGAGTAGATGTTGTTTAAGGATAAGCCCAACCACTGATTTTGTTGTTTAGATTCAACCAAAACGATGAAAATCAAGGAATATAAAATAAGAAAAGACAGATTTTTTATCTGAGATTTGTCGGAAATCAGAAAGATTCGAAAAGATTATGGTTAGAACGCGAAATCGGAAAAGGAAGAGAGGAGGGTTTGAGACAAAAAAAAAAATTGGTTTGTCGGCAGGAAAGGAAAAAAATAAATGGGATGCCCTAAATAATATATACGATCTGTTGTAATTATTTAACATATCTCTAGTTATATATATATATGTGTTAATATAAATGCTTAACATTTGGAATGAATCGTATGAAAAATAAAAAAATAACAAGGAGAGGAAGTACTAAGGAGAGAAAGTAAGAGAAGGATAGGATCTTATTACCTTGGTGTGTATTTATTACAACAACCGAATGCCATCTTATATAGAAAAATATTAGACAAGTTTTACTATACATAATGATGGTTAATGATGATAATGGGCTCCATATTTTGACTTTGTAACACTCCATTTTTGACTTCGTAACACTCCCCCTTGGAGTCCATTGTCATTCTTATTTCTTGAGATAATC
Organism: Orychophragmus violaceus; assembly: GCA_030180135.1. Lineage (NCBI taxonomy): Eukaryota > Viridiplantae > Streptophyta > Magnoliopsida > Brassicales > Brassicaceae > Orychophragmus > Orychophragmus violaceus. The sequence goes on along the minus strand of CM058239.1, from coordinate 13,472,433 downwards.
GCCTCGTTAAAAACCTTTCTAGGAAAACCCCGTGGGAAAAACCATAGTAAGGTAAAAGAGTACAACTATCCAAGCTCCCCCTCGAATGACTAGGATATGTCTTGTTGATGACGCATTCCAATATTGTGTATATGTTTTCGAAATACTGAAGTAGGCAACGACTTTGTGAAGAGGTATGCAGAATTATCCGATGATCGAACATATTTCACTTCAATCTCTTTATTCTTCTCAAGTTCTTGAGTGTATGAGAAGAACTTCGGTGGGATATGTTTGGTTCTGTCGCTTTTGATATATCCTTCTTTTTTCTGAGCAACACATGCAGCATTGTCTTCATATAAGATGGTTGGTCCTGTACTTACGTGGATTCCGCTACTTGACTGAATATGTTGACTTATTGATCTAAGCGAGACACATTCTCTACTTGCCTCATGAAGAGCAATGATTTCAGCATGGTTTGAGGAAGTGGCTACAAGTGTTTGTTTTTGGGAGCGCCAAGATATAGCAGTTCCTCCAACTGTGATAACATATCCTGTTTGCGATCGAGCTTTATGACGATCATATAAATATCCCGCATCTGCGAAACCAACCATTTCTCCATTTGAGTTTTTAGGATAAAATAATCCTAAATCAATCGTTCCTTGGAGGTAACGAAAAACATGTTTGATCCCATTCCAATGTCTTTGTGTTGGAGATGAAATGAACCTCGCCAAAAGATTAACGGCAAATGATATATCAGGACAAGTACAATTTGCAAGATACATAAGTGCTCCTATTGCACTTAGATATGGTACTTCAGGACCAAGTATCTTTTCATTTTCTTCATGTGGTCGAAAAGGATCATTTTCAACATTAAGTGATCTAACGACCATAGGGGTACTGAGAGGAGTTGCTTTATCCATGTTGAAACGCTTTAGCACTCTTTTAGTATATGTGGACTGATGTACAAATATACCACTTTCATAATGCTCAATTTGTAAGCCAAGACAATATCTTGTATGTTCGAGATCTTTCATCTCAAATTCTCCCTTCAGATAGCTTGTTGCTTTTTGTATTTCTTCATGAGTCCCTATAATGTTTAGATCATCAACATATACAGCAATAATAACAAATCCGGATAATGTTTTCTTGATGAAAACACATGGGCATATAGGATTGTTTATGTACCCTTCTTTAATCAAATGTTCACTGAGGCGATTATACCACATGCGTCCGGATTGTTTTAAGCCGTACAATGATCTTTGCAATTTTATTGCACATAACTCTTTTGGTTTAGAACTTAATGCTTCTGGCATCTTAAACCCTTCAGGGATTCTCATATATATGTCAGTGTCTAATGATCCATATAAATATTCCGTGACAACATCCATTAGACGCATCTCAAGATTTTTATTTGCCGCTAGACTCATTAAAAATCTGAATGTGATTGCATCCATGACAGGAGAATATGTTTCTTCGTAATCAATACCAGGTCTTTGAGAAAACCCCTGAGCTACGAGACGAGCTTTGTATCTAATAATCTCGTTCTTCTCATTTCGCTTTCGAACGAATACCCATTTGTATCCAACGGGTTTCACAGCTTCAGGTGTGACTGTAATAGGTCCAAATACCTCTCGTTTGTTAAGCGAATCAAGTTCGACTTGGATGGCATCTTTCCATTTTATCCAGTCATGTCTCTTTTGACATTCATGAATGGATTTTGGTTCTGGATCTTCGCTTTCTTCATTTATTTCTTTTGATATGAAGTACGAAAAAATATCATCAACATCGTTCATTTTGTTTCGATTCCACGTTTTTATATTATGAATGTAGTTGATAGAAATCTCATGATTTTCTTCGGATTCAGGATGTTCGATATTATTACCATCCCTATGATTCATTTCTTCCGAAATTTTTGTCATATCAGGGAGATTTTGCTTCTCAGTCTCCTTTCGTTTTCTAGGATTTTTATCCTTAGAACCAATAGGTCTACCACGCTTTAAACATGTTCTAGACTCCCGTGTATCAACTTCTTTCCCACGCTCCTGTGGTATTTCAATACGAGCTGGGGCATTTGCGACTGGTATATGCGATTTCGTTACCGTTTTGGTATCAACAAATGCATCCGGTAGCTGATTTGCGATGCTTTGAAAATGCATAATTCGACGGACTTCTAATTCCGATTGTTTTGTGGAAGGATCAAGATGTAATAGAGATGGTACACACCATTTGATTTCTTTTTCTATATCTTTATTTCCTCCCCCTAGTACCGGGAACTCTTTTTCATCAAAATGACAATCAGCAAAACGTGCCGTAAAAACGTCACCAGTTTGCGGTTCTAGATACCGTATAATTGATGGAGAATCACAACCAACATATATTCCCAACCTTCTTTGTGGTCCCATCTTTGTACGTTGAGGTGGTGCAATTGGCACGTATACTGCACAACCAAAAATTCTCAGATGAGAAATATTTGGTTCTCGTCCAAAGGCTAGCTGTATTGGAGAGTATTTATGATACGCACTTGGTCTCACCCGAATAAGTGCTTCTGCGTGCAAAATAGCATGTCCCCATATAGAAGTCGGGAGTTTTGATCTCATGATCAATGGTCTTGCAATCAATTGCAGACGTTTAATTAATGATTCGGCCAAACCATTTTGTGTATGAACATGTGCGACAGGATGTTCAACATCTATTCCAGTTACCATACAATAATCATTGAATGCTTGAGATGTGAATTCACCAGCGTTGTCTAGTCTAACTCTCTTTATTGGATAATCAGGAAACTGAGCTCTTAGTTTGATTATCTGAGATAGAAATCTCGCAAATGCCATATTTCGAGATGATAATAGACAAACGTGTGACCATCTACTAGACGCGTCAATCATTACCATGAAATAGTAGAATGGTCCACAAGGTTGATGTATTTGTGATACCCCGTATCAAAATGCGGTCAACGAGCAGCAGAAAGTCAACAGGGGTAAAATTGTCATTTTACCAATGTCGGGGGTAAAATGGTAATTTTACCAAAGTTCGAGACGGAAGCCGAGACGGGCCGAATATTCTTCTATTTTAATATAAAGAATATTCACAAGACCAGAGTTGGAGAAATCGGAGCAGAAGCCTGTTTTTCGGTGAGTCGGAAATGGAAACCGACAAAACCGACGAATCTTCGGAAATTCATAACCGGAGCTAAGGGTGTCCAAATGAAGTGATTCAAAATGCTAAATTCATCAAAAAGCATGGATAATCTGATTATGGAGGGTTGAAGATTTATGGGATCATCCAGAGATATTCTAAAATATTAACCGTAAAACCGGTTTTTCCAAGAAACCGATGCAATGTTCGGGCAAGCGAGAGGACCTTCTAAACTCCACCAAAAATTATGAAATTTTGACCACAGCTCCATTATAAGATTAAGAAGACACGGTTAAAAGGATGAAGCAATATTTGATGCCGAGATCAAGTTATAAATTTTAGATCATTAATGAGTGATTAATGACTAAAACTCCAAAATAAATTCTCTAAGGCTTGGGCTTGAACTAGGTTATTTTGGGTTAGTTCCTGAGCTAATATTGGACCTAAATAAAGCTCAGAATAAAGCATGGGCCACGAAAATGGAGCCCAATAAATAGAAGCTTCTTAGGTGCATGAATCACCAAAATGTGTTGTCACAAATCCAAGGGTTGCATGAGGAGGCTTACAAATGGATGGTGGGAGATCAAATTCATTGTTTGTGGATGGTTTTTGGTGAGGATGTCGTGGCTTAAGATGGAGAGGAAGAGGAGACAAGTGTAAGGTGAAGATCTCTTCACTTTTGCTATAAAAAGAGACCCCCACCCCTCACTTCTCCTCACACCAAAACACCAACTCAACAAGAGTGGTAAGAAAGAAGAGAGAAGGAAGAGAGGGAGAGGGTAAGAAGAAGAAGAAGAAGAAGAAGAAGAAGGAGGGGGAGAAGAAGAAGAAGGAGGAGGAGAAGAAGAAGGGAGAGAGAGAAGGCGTGGAGGAGGAGAGAAGAAGAAAGAAGAAGCCGGCGAAGGAGGAGAAGAAGAAGAAGGAGAGAGAAGGCGTGGAGAAGGAGAGAAGAAGAAAGAAGAAGCCGGCAAAGGAGAGAAGAAGAAGAAGAAGGAGGAGGAAGAAGGTGCCGGAAGAGAAGAAGAAGAGGGGAGAGAGAGGAGGCTTGGAAGAAGAAGAGGAAGAGGGAAGAAGAAGCGTGAAGAGGAGAGGAAGAGAGGCGTGAAGAGGAGAGGAGAGAGGAAGCGTGAAGAGGAGGGGGAGAAGAAGAAGAGGAAGAGAGAGAGGAGGAGAGAAGTGGCGTGAAGAAGGAGGAAGAGAAGAAGAGCGTGAAGAAGGGGAGAGAGAGAGAGAAGAAGCATGAAGAAGAGGAGAGAGAAGCGTGAGATGAGGAGAAGGAGAGAAGGAGAGAAGACCGGAGGAGAGAGAAAGAAGAGAGAGAAAGTAGAGAGAGAGACGTGAAGATGAAAAGAAGAGAGAGAGAAGGAGGAGAGAAGGAGGCGTAAAGGAGAGAGAAGATGGTCCGGACGCGCGGTTTGAATTATTCAGTCAACGGTCAGGACGTTCGGGAAGCTTCGGGGTTCGAGTTCGTGCATTTGGAGAGGTTCGGGAGAAGTTCGGGGTTCGAGTCGGGTCTCTCGGGATTTACATCTGCATCGAGCCGCCATTACCGTACCTATCTCATTGTGAGTCGGCTCACAAACCTTTAGACTCATATAGACCGGAAATTGATAAACCGTAGTACTAGGTTTGCATACCCGTTACTTAACCTAATTGGTACTGAATAATTAATTGGGCGTTTAAGGTTAAACCGGTTAGGAACGGATAAGCATGTTAGGGTTTAAAGAATTAAAAGGTTAATTGGTTGTGTGCCGTTAGGTTGTTAGTAATGATTGGGTGATGCATTCATATAGACCGTTGTTTAGGACTGTATATGCATATATATGGTATAAGAACGATAATTAATGAATCTATATACGGGAATTAAGACGACATTAAAATATGGTTAAACCTAAACGAACGTATAGAATATTGTAACGGGATTGGGGGTTTAGGTTTAATAGCGGGATTGGGGAATGAATCAAATTAAGTTAATAATGAGACGTCGGGGAGTTAGTAAGTTTACTAACTCTAAACCGACGGACCGGGGAGTTAATAAATGATGATTAGGTTTGGTTAAGAAATAAAAAAGTGTGGTGATTGGTGAACCGTCTACGGGTTAACAAGCGGTTAACCCAAGGTAGCGGGCGTGAAATGGATTAAAAGACTTAGAAACCCTAATAAGCATGCTTGTGTGTGATTGTGTGATTGATTGTGATTGTGTGATTGATTGTGATTGCGTGATTGTATTGTTGTTGTTGTGAGCTTTGTGTGCAGGCTTGTTAGACTGCTCGGTGTTGGGCCGAGCAGTTATTGCGGACACTTACTCCGGTCACGGGACCGGGTAAGTTAGTGGTGCTGTCTAGGTATCTTACCTAGTCAGAGCGGTGGTAGTGTAGAGGCTTGCGGAATGGTTGTGGATTTATTATTGATATTGATTGCGTGATCTGTGCTAGAGTCCCAGCGAGTCTGCGTGTTTACATTTCTGCACTAGGACTCTAGGGTGCGTTAGATTCCGCAAGCCTAGGTTATTTTGTTACGTTCCGGTACTTCCGACCCGATTGGATCCTCGGGGTTGACCTAACCGGGCCATGGTGGTTCTGGTTATGGTGTTAACCTATCGGGTGACGCCGGTAGGTGTGCGGTCCGGAGAATACGGGGTCATGTCCTAGGGCCGGACTGCATGGAAACTCGGGCTATCTAGGGGTAGTCAGAGTCACCGTGTAACGCCCCTTTCCCATTCTCCGCTGACCGTCGAGCTGACCGGTCAACAATCAAACAAGAACATGACCGATCGAACCCGAGCAAGTCGAACAGGAAAAGTTCGTCACAGGACGAAGTCAGAGACGGATCGGTTTGAGACAAAGGCTCGCACTAATCCATCTTTGACCTCGCTATCCTCACTTCCGTGATACAAGTTGTACACCTTGTACCACTTCGGTGAGTTGTGTCGGTTCGGACGAAACCTCATATCAGGGAAACAATTTCATTTCTGAGTAATCAACATTGAGTACAACGTTTAATAGGATTTCACAAACAATCGTCAAGTAAAATATATAAAGAAATCAATACACAAAATGATAATAACGCCGAACCGAGAAAACACTCAAAACAATCACGAATCAAATCCCGTCACAAGCAACCCGAAACCACACCGAGCATCTCCTGCGTCCGCCGCTACCTAAACCTGAAAAACACAAAAAGAGTATAATGAGCGATCTAAGATCACCCAGTGAATCGGCTCCCCACTAACGGCTTCTAATCTATCTAGATTCTACAATCCCCGCCCCGAAACCCAAAATAACAATTAGCAGAAATAAATAGTCGATCACGCACTACCACGTCGTGTCAACCCACACACAATCAAGCAATAGCCAAAACAAGAGAATTAAGGGAATCGAAGGCACTGCGGCACATGTCCTCGATTGGACTCGATCTATCTATCGCGCAACGAAAGAAATAACAAAACCACAATGGGCCCTACGATCTCGGTAACTTCCACGGGTCTACATCGTCGCCTATATAGCAACTAACCTCGGACTCCTATACGTGCTCACAAGGACCCACGCATAGGACACCGTTCTCTGTCCATCGATACGCGGTGACTCTGACTACCCCTAGATAGCCCGAGTTTCCATGCAGTCCGGCCCTAGGACATGACCCCGTATTCTCCGGACCGCACACCTACCGGCGTCACCCGATAGGTTAACACCATAACCAGAACCACCATGGCCCGGTTAGGTCAACCCCGAGGATCCAATCGGGTCGGAAGTACCGGAACGTAACAAAATAACCTAGGCTTGCGGAATCTAACGCACCCTAGAGTCCTAGTGCAGAAATGTAAACACGCAGACTCGCTGGGACTCTAGCACAGATCACGCAATCAATATCAATAATAAATCCACAACCATTCCGCAAGCCTCTACACTACCACCGCTCTGACTAGGTAAGATACCTAGACAGCACCACTAACTTACCCGGTCCCGTGACCGGAGTAAGTGTCCGCAATAACTGCTCGGCCCAACACCGAGCAGTCTAACAAGCCTGCACACAAAGCTCACAACAACAACAATACAATCACGCAATCACAATCAATCACACAATCACAATCAATCACACAATCACACACAAGCATGCTTATTAGGGTTTCTAAGTCTTTTAATCCATTTCACGCCCGCTACCTTGGGTTAACCGCTTGTTAACCCGTAGACGGTTCACCAATCACCACACTTTTTTATTTCTTAACCAAACCTAATCATCATTTATTAACTCCCCGGTCCGTCGGTTTAGAGTTAGTAAACTTACTAACTCCCCGACGTCTCATTATTAACTTAATTTGATTCATTACCCAATCCCGCTATTAAACCTAAACCCCAATCCCGTTACAATATTCTATATGTTCGTTTAGGTTTTAACCATATTTTAATGTCGTCTCAATTCTCGTATATAGATTCATTAAGTATCGTTCTTATACCATATATATGCATATACGATCCCTAAACAACGGTCTCTATGAATGCATCACCCAATCATTACTAACAACCTAGCGGCACACAACCAATTTACCTTTTAATTCTTTAAACCCTAACGTGCTTATCCGATCCTAACCGGTTTAACATTAAACGCCCAATTAATTAATTACTCATTAGGTTAAGTAACGGGTATGCAAACCTAGTACTACGGTTATCAATGTCCGGGTCTATATGAGTCTAAAGGTTTGTGAGCCGACTCACAGTGAGATAGGTACGGTAATGGCGGTTCTGACACGTCGTGAATCCCGAGACTCCCGAACTAGAACCCGAACCTCCCGAATGTACGAACTCGAATCCCAAAACTTCCCGAACGTCCCGACCGTTGACCGCATAATTCTAACCAAGCTTCCGGACCATGTTCTCTCTCCTTCACGCCTCCTCTCTCTCTTCTTCACGTCGCTCTCTCTCTACTTTCTCTCTCCTATTTCCCTCTCTTCTTTCTCTCTCCTCCGGTCTTCTCTCCTTCTCCTCATCTCACGCTTCTCTCTCCTTCCTTCTCCTTCTCTCTCCTCTTCTTCCCGCTTCTTCTCTCTCTCTCTCTTCCTCTCTCTCCTCTTCTTCACGCTCTTCTTCTCTCTTTCTCTTCCTCTCTCTTCTTCTTCTTCTTCTCTCCCTCCTCTTCACGCTTCTTCTTTTTCTCTTCTTCTCCTCTCTCTCCCTTTCCTTCTCTCTTCTCTCTTTTTCTTACGCTTCTTCTCTTTCTTTTTGTTGTTGTTTCTCTCCACATGATTCAAAGAATCAAATAAGGTTCCATGTATTTGTGACAGCTCAGAGACCAAGTTGTCTCTCCCTTACTCCTCCATGTGTCCTTGTGATGATGAGATTCAATGTATCTCATGGGATTCATTTCACCATCTCCTTCTCTCTCACGCAACCAAAATAAATACATTCCTTGCATTTTATAAAAACCTTGGAGAGCAAGTTGTCTCTATTCCTTATCACCACGTGGAGCTTGTGTCACAATTAAGTTCAATGTATCACCTCTAAACCGCCCTTAACCAGCCACTAATCCCCATTAACTCCAATGCTCGGTTTGATGGTTCTCGGTTTTAATATTTTAGAATATCTCTGGACGATCCCATAAATCCTCAAACCTCCACACAAAGATTCTCCATGCTATTTTATGAATTTAGCATTTTGAATCACCTCAAACGGACACCCGTAGCTCCGGTTATGAATTTTTGAAGTTTTATCGGTTTTGTCGGTTTCCATTCCCGATAACCCGAAAAACAAGTTTCTGCTCCGATTTCTCCAACTCTGGTCTTGTGAAAATTCTTTATATTAAAATATAAGAATATTCGGCCCGTCTCGGCTTCCGTCTCGACTTTTGGTAAAATTACCATTTTACCCCCGACATTGGTAAAATGACAATTTCACCCTTGTTGACTTTCTGCTGCCCGTTGACCGTATTTTGGATACGGGTTATCACATTCTTCCCCACTTACAGGAATTCGTCCCCGAATTCTCCGTCACTATCAGACTTCAAATCGGTTCCGAACCCTGCAAGTTGCTTCATCACTCTACTCTAACACTCCTTACTGCTGCATACCACTGACCTCAACACTGATTCGATCTGACATCCCAATCTTGTACCCTGATCCGCTCCACTCTCAACTGTCTTTGCCCGACTCAATCTTCGAACTCACTCCTGGTTAACTTATCTACTCTGCTTCTTACTTCCGTCTTCCCCACTTTGCCTCGACCTCCACATTCTTCGGTTTGTGACTTTCTGTCTTCTTCCTGAGACACTCTTCAAGAATCTAATCACCTGCTTCCAACTGTCTGATTCCCACAACCCCACTGAATCTTCTTCTTAACTCTCGTTGCTCGCTTCATACTTCTCGGCTTCTTTCTGCCGGTCACTCGATAAACTGATACACTTTCCACCGACGACACCCATCACTGCTTCATTGTCCGGTCCACTTATCTCACGATGTCTTGACACTTCATCACGCTTTCGGGTTCGGGCTCGGTCTCGGATTCACATCGCGTCGCCATTCCGACCTACAATCAACACAACAACTCACTGAAACAATTAGTTTCATCCCGCTCTATTCCCGATATCACTTTCCCATAGAAATATGGTTACTTAATCACGTACCCGACGGTTACCCGTGATTAAATAACAATACCCCATAAGTCCGTTCCCTCGTGAACTGACGGTTGAACACAACCGTCCTCAACTCGGCTCAACTCGAAGTAAAATTAAAATAAAATCAACACCTTACCTTTTTAACAAAACCGAAGAAAGCTACTAATTACCAATCAAATTCCGAACTACCAAACATACAAGAGTCTCTAAGACCCAAAACGATCAATCCATCCAAAAACCACGCACGCTAACACTACGCAACTACCGCACAAACAAATTAATCAATCAATCAATCAATCAACATAAAATGAAAACAAGCAATCACCATACAATCACGCAATCTAATGATCGGTCGGATGCGTCGTCGGTCTGGGTTCAGGTCATGAGGGACGGTCGTCAGTTCCGCTCATCATTTGATTTCACACAGTAATCTATTTGCTTTCAGAACCATCTCATTCATGCAAATAGTTACTATGCTACTCAAAACGATCAACTGAACACTCTGTATCCACCACATACATAAACGATATATCATACATCATAAGGTTTTCTGTACATGGTTATGATCAGAGTCCACTCATAAGACCGTCATCACATCCAAAAACCCATACGACGCCGCTAAACATCGGAAAAGTCAAAGACGACACGCAAAGTCGCCTATCCGCCGATCAATCTACAAGACAAGAATAGAGTTAGTGCCCCCACTTACCTGGCCTAACTACTCCCATCCTAACCTAACGCCTCCAGCAAGACCGAAATGCCCCAACACCACTGACAAAACGGCTTGCTGAAGTATCCGCTGGCAGGTGCGCCGGGAGGGTGTGGCGAGTGTGTGTCTCGAGATGGTGCTATGATGGCTCGGCTAATGGGCAAAGGTGAGCATCATGACCTGCGCGGCCACACAACTGACAGACTGGAGTGGACGCTGAACGTGGTCCACAATAACATACGGACGCCTGATGATCGTAACCACCACACAACTGACAAGGAGAAGTCGGCTCTGACGGGGAATCGATGAAACAATCGGGTGCGCGATGACCCTCACCTCTACACAACGGGCAAGTCCTCACTGGCTCGGGTCGGGACAACGGAACAACCGGTAACTGCACAACGGGCGGCTGACTGGGCTCGGGATCTCTGCGGCTGGGTCCCGCTCAATAAGCTTCTGGTACTAGTGCTCGGTATGACTCTCCATCGGGTACACGCACTCCTGATCCGACGATAAGACAAGTCAATGCTCCATGGCCCTCGTGACCACACAACGGACAGTGATCGGGTCCCGGTACTGGATGGTACGGCTCCCGAAGATGCGGGTCTATTGCTCGGGGACACCAATGTAAATTAACTCATACACTCCACATCTGTCGCACGTCCTGTACTCCGGTATTGCTGGCGGCGAGACTGACTGATCCCTGCGGACTCATGACGCTCAACTGTAACTGCTCCGTGCACACACACACACATCTCCACTCCACCCAGGACACACTGCTGCACGACTGCAATCACAACTCAAAGATAAGTTAGTACAAAGAATACAAAAATGCTACTCCCCATCCCAACCCCGGGTTTAACGGACGCGGCTCGGTTTCCTAATGGATGCTTGTGTGACACATTTGACTCGATAAAACACGGAAAACACTCAAAAATGAAATGTTTCGAAACCCATGCAGAACCATGCTCTGATACCACCTTTCTGTAACGCCCCTTTCCCATTCTCCGCTGACCGTCGAGCTGACCGGTCAACAATCAAACAAGAACATGACCGATCGAACCCGAGCAAGTCGAACAGGAAAAGTTCGTCACAGGACGAAGTCAGAGACGGATCGGTTTGAGACAAAGGCTCGCACTAATCCATCTTTGACCTCGCTATCCTCACTTCCGTGATACAAGTTGTACACCTTGTACCACTTCGGTGAGTTGTGTCGGTTCGGACGAAACCTCATATCAGGGAAACAATTTCATTTCTGAGTAATCAACATTGAGTACAACGTTTAATAGGATTTCACAAACAATCGTCAAGTAAAATATATAAAGAAATCAATACACAAAATGATAATAACGCCGAACCGAGAAAACACTCAAAACAATCACGAATCAAATCCCGTCACAAGCAACCCGAAACCACACCGAGCATCTCCTGCGTCCGCCGCTACCTAAACCTGAAAAACACAAAAAGAGTATAATGAGCGATCTAAGATCACCCAGTGAATCGGCTCCCCACTAACGGCTTCTAATCTATCTAGATTCTACAATCCCCGCCCCGAAACCCAAAATAACAATTAGCAGAAATAAATAGTCGATCACGCACTACCACGTCGTGTCAACCCACACACAATCAAGCAATAGCCAAAACAAGAGAATTAAGGGAATCGAAGGCACTGCGGCACATGTCCTCGATTGGACTCGATCTATCTATCGCGCAACGAAAGAAATAACAAAACCACAATGGGCCCTACGATCTCGGTAACTTCCACGGGTCTACATCGTCGCCTATATAGCAACTAACCCTGGACTCCTATACGTGCTCACAAGGACCCACGCATAGGACACCGTTCTCTGTCCATCGATACGCGGTGACTCTGACTACCCCTAGATAGCCCGAGTTTCCATGCAGTCCGGCCCTAGGACATGACCCCGTATTCTCCGGACCGCACACCTACCGGCGTCACCCGATAGGTTAACACCATAACCAGAACCACCATGGCCCGGTTAGGTCAAACCCGAGGATCCAATCGGGTCGGAAGTACCGGAACGTAACAAAATAACCTAGGCTTGCGGAATCTAACGCACCCTAGAGTCCTAGTGCAGAAATGTAAACACGCAGCCTCGCTGGGACTCTAGCACAGATCACGCAATCAATATCAATAATAAATCCACAACCATTCCGCAAGCCTCTACACTACCACCGCTCTGACTAGGTAAGATACCTAGTCAGCACCACTAACTTACCCGGTCCCGTGACCGGAGTAAGTGTCCGCAATAACTGCTCGGCCCAACACCGAGCAGTCTAACAAGCCTGCACACAAAGCTCACAACAACAACAATACAATCACGCAATCACAATCAATCACACAATCACAATCAATCACACAATCACACACAAGCAGGCTTATTAGGGTTTCTAAATCTTTTAATCCATTTCACGCCCGCTACCTTGGGTTAACCGCTTGTTAACCCGTAGACGGTTCACCAGTCATAACACTTCTCATTTCTTAACCAAACCTAGTCATCATTTATTAATTCCCCGATCTGTCGGTTTAGAGTTAGTAAACTTACTAACTCCCCGACGTCTCATTATTAACTTAATTTGATTCATTACCCAATCCCGCTATTAAACCTAAACCCCAATCCCGTTACAATATTCTATATGTTCGTTTAGGTTTTAACCATATTTTAATGTCGTCTCAATTCTCGTATATAGATTCATTAAGTATCGTTCTTATACCATATATATGCATATACGATCCCTAAACAACGGTCTCTATGAATGCATCACCCAATCATTACTAACAACCTAGCGGCACACAACCAATTTACCTTTTAATTCTTTAAACCCTAACGTGCTTATCCGATCCTAACCGGTTTAACATTAAACGCCCAATTAATTAATTACTCATTAGGTTAAGTAACGGGTATGCAAACCTAGTACTACGGTTATCAATTTCCGGGTCTATATGAGTCTAAAGGTTTGTGAGCCGACTCACAGTGAGATAGGTACGGTAATGGCGGTTCTGACACGTCGTGAATCCCGAGACTCCCGAACTAGAACCCGAACCTCCCGAATGTACGAACTCGAATCCCAAAACTTCCCGAACGTCCCGACCGTTGACCGCATAATTCTAACCAAGCTTCCGGACCATGTTCTCTCTCCTTCACGCCTCCTCTCTCTCTTCTTCACGTCGCTCTCTCTCTACTTTCTCTCTCCTATTTCCCTCTCTTCTTTCTCTCTCCTCCGGTCTTCTCTCCTTCTCCTCATCTCACGCTTCTCTCTCCTTCCTTCTCCTTCTCTCTCCTCTTCTTCCCGCTTCTTCTCTCTCTCTCTCTTCCTCTCTCTCCTCTTCTTCACGCTCTTCTTCTCTCTTTCTCTTCCTCTCTCTTCTTCTTCTTCTTCTCTCCCTCCTCTTCACGCTTCTTCTTTTTCTCTTCTTCTCCTCTCTCTCCCTTTCCTTCTCTCTTCTCTCTTTTTCTTACGCTTCTTCTCTTTCTTTTTGTTGTTGTTTCTCTCCACATGATTCAAAGAATCAAATAAGGTTCCATGTATTTGTGACAGCTCAGAGACCAAGTTGTCTCTCCCTTACTCCTCCATGTGTCCTTGTGATGATGAGATTCAATGTATCTCATGGGATTCATTTCACCATCTCCTTCTCTCTCACGCAACCAAAATAAATACATTCCTTGCATTTTATAAAAACCTTGGAGAGCAAGTTGTCTCTATTCCTTATCACCACGTGGAGCTTGTGTCACAATTAAGTTCAATGTATCACCTCTAAACCGCCCTTAACCAGCCACTAATCCCCATTAACTCCAATGCTCGGTTTGATGGTTCTCGGTTTTAATATTTTAGAATATCTCTGGACGATCCCATAAATCCTCAAACCTCCACACAAAGATTCTCCATGCTATTTGATGAATTTAGCATTTTGAATCACCTCAAACGGACACCCGTAGCTCCGGTTATGAATTTTTGAAGTTTTATCGGTTTTGTCGGTTTCCATTCCCGATAACCCGAAAAACAAGTTTCTGCTCCGATTTCTCCAACTCTGGTCTTGTGAAAATTCTTTATATTAAAATATAAGAATATTCGGCCCGTCTCGGCTTCCGTCTCGACTTTTGGTAAAATTACCATTTTACCCCCGACATTGGTAAAATGACAATTTCACCCTTGTTGACTTTCTGCTGCCCGTTGACCGTATTTTGGATACGGGTTATCACACACCGCGTATCGATGGACGGAGAACGGTGTCCTATACGTGGGTCCTTGTGTGCACGTATAGGAGTCGAGGGTTAGTTGCCATATAGGCGACAATGTAGACCCGTGGAAGTTACCGAGATCGTAGGGCCCAGCGTTGTTTTGTTATTTCTTTCGTTGCGCGATATATAGATCGAGTCCAATCGAGGACATGTGCCGCAGTGCCTTCGATTCCCTTAATTCTCTTGTTTTGGCTATTGCTTGATTGTGTGTGGGTTGACACGACGTGGTAGTGCGTGATCGACTATTTATTTCTTGCTGCTTGTTATTTTGGGTTTTGGGGCGGGGATTGTAGAATCTAGATAGACTAGAAGCCGTTAGTGGGGAGCCGATTCACTGGGTGATCTTAGATCGCTCATTATACTCTTTTTGTATTTTTCAGGTTTAGGTAGCGGCGGACGCGGGAGATGCTCGGTGTGGTTTCGGGTTGCTTGTGACGGGATTTGATTCGTGATTGTTTTGAGTGTTTTCTCGGTTCGGCGTTATTATCATTTTGTGTATTGATTTCTCTATATATTTTACTTGACGATTGTTGGTGAAATCCTATTAAACGTTGTACTCAATGTTGATTATTCAGAAATGAAATTGTTTCCCTGATATGAGGTTTTAGTCCGAACCGACACAACTCATTGAAGTAGTGCAAGTGGTACCGCTTGTGCTATGAATATGAGGATAGCGGAGTCGAGGATAGATTGGTGCGAGCCTTTGTCTCAAACCGAACTATCTTTGGCTTCGTCCTGTGGCGAACTTTTCCCGTTCGACTTGCTTGGGTTTGATCGGTCATGTTCTTGTTTGATTGTTGACCGGTCAGCTCGACGGTCAGCGGAGAATGGGAAAGGGGCGTTACAGAAAGGTGGTATCAGAGCATGGTTCTGCATGGGTTTCGAAACATTTCATTTCTGAGTGTTTTCCGTGTTTTATCAAGTCAAATGTGTCACACAAGCATCCATTAGGAAACCGAGCCGCGTCCGTTAAACCCGGGGTTGGGATGGGGAGTAGCATTTTTGTATTATTCGTACTAACTTATCTTTGAGTTGTGATTGCAGTCGTGCAGCAGTGTGTCCTGGGTGGAGTGGAGACGTGTGTGTGTGTGTGCGCACGGAGCAGTTACAGTTGAGCGTCATGAGTCCGCAGGGATCAGTCAGTCTCGCCGCCAGCAATACCGGAGTACAGGACGTGCAACGGATGTGGAGTGTATGAGCTCATTTACATTGTTGTCCCCGAGCAGTAGACCCGCGTCTTCGGAAGCCGTACCATCCAGTACCAGGACCCGACTGTTGTCCGTTATGTGGTCAGGAGGACCACGGAGCGATGACTTGCCCGACCGCCAGAGCAGGATTATGTACCCGATGGAGAGTCATACCGAGCACTAGTACCAGAAGTTATTGAGCGGGGCTCAGCCGCAGAGATCCCGAGCTTAGTCAGCCGCCCGTTGTGCAGTACCGGTTGTTTCGTTGTCCAGACCCGAGCCAGCGAGGACTTATCAGTTGTGTGGAGGTTATGATCATCAGGCATCCGCGTATTACCATGGACCGCGCTCTGCGTCTACTCAGTCTATTAGTTGTGTGGCCGCGCAGGTCACATTGCTCATCTTTGCCTGATAGCCGAGCCACAACACCATCTCGAGACACACACTCACCACACCCTCCCGGCGCACCTGCCAGCGGATACTTCAGCGAGCCGTTTTGCCAGGGGTGTTGGGCATTTCGGTCTTGCTGGAGGCGTTAGGTTAGGATAGTTGTAGTTAGGCCAGGTAAGTTGGGGGCACTAACTCTATTTTTGTCTTGTAGATAGATCGGCGGATAGGCGACTTTGCGTGTCGTCTTTGACTTTTCGGAAGTATAGCGGCGTCGTATGGGTTTTTGGATGTGATGACGGTCTTATGAGTAGACTCTGATCATAACCATGTACAGAAAACCTTATTGTGTACGATATATCGTTTATGTATGTGGTGGATACAGAGTGTTCAGTTGATCGTTTTGAGTAGCATAGTAACTATTTGCATGAATGAGATGGTTCTGACAGCAAATAGATTACTGTGTGAAATCAAATGATGAGCGGAACTGACACCCGTTCCTCATGACCTGAACCCAGACCGACGACGCATCTGACCGATCATTAGATTGCGTGATTGAGTGGTGATTGCTTGTTTTCCTTTTCCTGTTGCTTGATTGATTGATTGATTGCTTGATTGTTTGTGTGGTAGTTGCGTAGTGTTAGCGTGCGTGGTTTTGGATGGATTGATCGTTTTGGGTCTTAGAGACCCTTGTATCGTTGGTAGTTCGGAATTTGATTGGCGATTAGTAGTTTTCTTCGGTTTTGTTAAAAAGGTAAGGTGTTTATTTTATTTTAATTTTACTTCGAGTTGAGCCGACTTGAGGACGGTTGTGTTTATCTGTCGATTCACGAGGAAGCGTACTTATAGTGTATTGTTATTTAATCACGGGTAACCGTCGGGTACGTGATTAAGTAACCATATTTCTATGGGGAAGTGATATCGGGGATAGAGCGGGATGAAACTAATTGTTCAGTGAGTTGTTGTGTTGATTGTAGGTCGGAATGGCGACGCGATGTGAATCCGAGACCGAACCCGAACCCGAAAGCGAGATGAAGTGTCAAGACATTATGAGATGAGTGGACCGGACCGTGAGGCAGTGATGGGTGTTGTCAGTGGGAATGTGTTAGTACAGAGCGGCGGAAAGAGCGAAGTGGTTGGGATGACGAGTTAGCGGAAGGATTTGGAAAGAAAAATCAGTAAAGTTATCAGTCAGTCGGAAGCAGATGATCAGATTCTTGAAGAGTGTCTCGGAAAGGAAGACAGAAAGTCACAAACAGAATGACGTGGAGGTCGAAGCAAAGTGGGGAAGACAGAAGTAGGAAGCAGAGTAGAGAAGTTAACCAGGAGTGAGTTCGAAGATGGAGACCGATAAAGTCAGTTGAGAGTGGAGCGGACCAGAGTACAAGATTGATATTTCAGATTGGATTCGTGTTGCAATCAGTGATATGCAGCCGTGTTCGAGAAAGAAGCGTCGGAGTGAAGCGATGAAGCAACTTGCGGGGTTCGGAACCAATTTGAAGTCTGACAGTGACGGAGAATTCGGGGACGAATTCCTGTAAGTGGGGAAGAATGTGATACTATCAAAATGCGGTCAACGAGCAGCAGAAAGTCAACATGGGTAAAATTGTCATTTTACCAATGTCGGGGGTAAAATGGTAATTTTACCAAAGTTCGAGACGGAAGCCGAGACGGGCCGAATATTCTTCTATTTTAATATAAAGAATATTCACAAGACCAGAGTTGGAGAAATCGGAGCAGAAGCCTGTTTTTCGGTGAGTCGGAAATGGAAACCGACAAAACCGACGAATCTTCGGAAATTCATAACCGGAGCTACGGGTGTCCAAATGAAGTGATTCAAAATGCTAAATTCATCAAAAAGCATGGATAATCTGATTATGGAGGGTTGAAGATTTATGGGATCATCCAGAGATATTCTAAAATATTAACCGTAAAACCGGTTTTTCCAAGAAACCGATGCAATGTTCGGGCAAGCGAGAGGACCTTCTAAACTCCACCAAAAATTATGAAATTTTGACCACAGCTCCATTATAAGATGAAGAAGACACGGTTAAAAGGATGAAGCAAGATTTGATGCCGAGATCAAGTTATAAATTTTAGATCATTAATGAGTGATTAATGACTAAAACTCCAAAATAAATTCTCTAAGGCTTGGGCTTGAACTAGGTTATTTTGGGTTAGTTCCTGAGCTAATATTGGACCTAAATAAAGCTCAGAATAAAGCATGGGCCACGAAAATGGAGCCCAAGAAATAGAAGCTTCTTAGGTGCATGAATCACCAAAATGTGTTGTCACAAATCCAAGGGTTGCATGAGGAGGCTTACAAATGGATGGTGGGAGATCAAATTCATTGTTTGTGGATGGTTTTTTGTGAGGATGTCGTGGCTTAAGATGGAGAGGAAGAGGAGACAAGTGTAAGGTGAAGATCTCTTCACTTTTGCTATAAAAAGAGACCCCCACCCCTCACTTCTCCTCACACCAAAACACCAACTCAACAAGAGTGGTAAGAAAGAAGATAGAAAGAAGAGAGGGAGAGGGGAAGAAGAAGAAGAAGAAGAAGAAGAAGGAGGGGGAGAAGAAGAAGAAGGAGGAGGAGAAGAAGAAGGGAGAGAGAGAAGGCGTGGAGGAGGAGAGAAGAAGAAAGAAGAAGCCGGCGAAGGAGGAGAAGAAGAAGAAGGAGAGAGAAGGCGTGGAGAAGGAGAGAAGAAGAAAGAAGAAGCCGGCAAAGGAGAGAAGAAGAAGAAGAAGGAGGAGGAAGAAGGTGCCGGAAGAGAAGAAGAAGAGGGGAGAGAGAGGAGGCTTGGAAGAAGAAGAGGAAGAGGGAAGAAGAAGCGTGAATAGGAGAGGAAGAGAGGCGTGAAGAGGAGAGGAGAGAGGAAGCGTGAAGAGGAGGGGGAGAAGAAGAAGAGGAAGAGAGAGAGGAGGAGAGAAGTGGCGTGAAGAAGGAGGAAGAGAAGAAGAGCGTGAAGAAGGGGAGAGAGAGAGAGAGAGAGAAGAAGCATGAAGAAGAGGAGAGAGAAGCGTGAGATGAGGAGAAGGAGAGAAGACCGGAGGAGAGAGAAAGAAGAGAGAGAAAGTAGAGAGAGAGAGACGTGAAGATGAAAAGAAGAGAGAGAGAAGGAGGAGAGAAGGAGGCGTAAAGGAGAGAGAAGATGGTCCGGACGCGCGGTTTGAATTATTCAGTCAACGGTCAGGACGTTCGGGAAGCTTCGGGGTTCGAGTTCGTGCATTCGGAGAGGTTCGGGAGAAGTTCGGGGTTCGAGTCGGGTCTCTCGGGATTTACATCTGCATCGAGCCGCCATTACCGTACCTATCTCATTGTGAGTCGGCTCACAAACCTTTAGACTCATATAGACCGGAAATTGATAAACCGTAGTACTAGGTTTGCATACCCGTTACTTAACCTAATTGGTACTGAATAATTAATTGGGTGTTTAAGGTTAAACCGGTTAGGAACGGATAAGCATGTTAGGGTTTAAAGAATTAAAAGGTTAATTGGTTGTGTGCCGTTAGGTTGTTAGTAATGATTGGGTGATGCATTCATATAGACCGTTGTTTAGGACTGTATATGCATATATATGGTATAAGAACGATAATTAATGAATCTATATACGGGAATTAAAACGACATTAAAATATGGTTAAACCTAAACGAACGTATATAATATTGTAACGGGATTGGGGTTTAGGTTTAATAGCGGGATTGGGGAATGAATCAAATTAAGTTAATAATGAGACGTCGGGGAGTTAGTAAGTTTACTAACTCTAAACCGACGGACCGGGGAGTTAATAAATGATGATTAGGTTTGGTTAAGAAATAAGAAAGTGTGGTGATTGGTGAACCGTCTACGGGTTAACAAGCGGTTAACCCAAGGTAGCGGGCGTGAAATAGATTAAAAGACTTAGAAACCCTAATAAGCCTGCTTGTGTGTGATTGTGTGATTGATTGTGATTGTGTGATTGATTGTGATTGCGTGATTGTATTGTTGTTGTTGTGAGCTTTGTGTGCAGGCTTGTTAGACTGCTCGGTGTTGGGCCGAGCAGTTATTGCGGACACTTACTCCGGTCACGGGACCGGGTAAGTTAGTGGTGCTGTCTAGGTATCTTACCTAGTCAGAGCGGTGGTAGTGTAGAGGCTTGCGGAATGGTTGTGGATTTATTATTGATATTGATTGCGTGATCTGTGCTAGAGTCCCAGCGAGTCTGCGTGTTTACATTTCTGCACTAGGACTCTAGGGTGCGTTAGATTCCGCAAGCCTAGGTTATTTTGTTACGTTCCGGTACTTCCGACCCGATTGGATCCTCGGGGTTGACCTAACCGGGCCATGGTGGTTCTGGTTATGGTGTTAACCTATCGGGTGACGCCGGTAGGTGTGCGGTCCGGAGAATACGGGGTCATGTCCTAGGGCCGGACTGCATGGAAACTCGGGCTATCTAGGGGTAGTCAGAGTCACCGCGTATCGATGGACGGAGAACGGTGTCCTATACGTGGGTCCTTGTGTGCACGTATAGGAGTCGAGGGTTAGTTGCCATATAGGCGACAATGTAGACCCGTGGAAGTTACCGAGATCGTAGGGCCCAGCGTTGTTTTGTTATTTCTTTCGTTGCGCGATATATAGATCGAGTCCAATCGAGGACATGTGCCGCAGTGCCTTCGATTCCCTTAATTCTCTTGTTTTGGCTATTGCTTGATTGTGTGTGGGTTGACACGACGTGGTAGTGCGTGATCGACTATTTATTTCTTGCTGCTTGTTATTTTGGGTTTTGGGGCGGGGATTGTAGAATCTAGATAGACTAGAAGCCGTTAGTGGGGAGCCGATTCACTGGGTGATCTTAGATCACTCATTATACTCTTTTTGTATTTTTCAGGTTTAGGTAGCGGCGGACGCGGGAGATGCTCGGTGTGGTTTCGGGTTGCTTGTGACGGGATTTGATTCGTGATTGTTTTGAGTGTTTTCTCGGTTCGGCGTTATTATCATTTTGTGTATTGATTTCTCTATATATTTTACTTGACGATTGTTGGTGAAATCCTATTAAACGTTGTACTCAATGTTGATTATTCAGAAATGAAATTGTTTCCCTGATATGAGGTTTTAGTCCGAACCGACACAACTCATTGAAGTAGTGCAAGTGGTACCGCTTGTGCTATGAATATGAGGATAGCGGAGTCGATGATAGATTGGTGCGAGCCTTTGTCTCAAACCGAACTATCTTTGGCTTCGTCCTGTGGCGAACTTTTCCCGTTCGACTTGCTTGGGTTTGATCGGTCATGTTCTTGTTTGATTGTTGACCGGTCAGCTCGACGGTCAGCGGAGAATGGGAAAGGGGCGTTACAGTATTGGTCCACAAATATCGCCTTGAATCCGTTCAAGGAATTTTGGTAACTCTTTATCTATCTTGGTTGGCGATGGCCTTATTATTAATTTCCCTAGAGAACATGCAACACATGTCATTTTATTTCCCTAACAAATTTCTTGAATTTTCAGTGAATGACCATGTGAGTTCTCAATGATTTTCCGCATCATGGTAGTGCCTGGATGGCCGAGGCGATCATGCCAAAGTGTGAAATCATCAGGATTTCTTTTGATCACAAGATGTGATTCTACGACATTTATATATGTATGATGCAAACCAGAAGGGAGTTTTGGTAACTTTTCTAATACTTGCCTTTTTCCCGAGTTCTCAGAAGTAATATACATGTACTTCTTCCCGTCTTCAGTTGCAGACTGGGTATCAAATCCTTGAAGATATATATCTTTAAAGCTCAACAAATTCCTTTTAGAATTTGGAGAAAATAGTGCATTGTTTATCGAGAATTTTGTACCATTAGGTAACGTAAAATTGGCTTTACCAATCCCTTCAATCAAGTCTACATGACCCGATATTGTATTGACAGTGATATTTGTCGGTTTTAAATAAGAGAAGTATTTCTTATGTTTTAGGATAGTGTGTGTTGTTCCACTATCTGGTATACAAATATCTTTAGCATTTGTCTTGGAAGGTGTTCCATTTGCAATGTAATCCATTTCTGTGATAAGCAAAAGAAGTTAATAAGATAATTTATTTATGAAAGCACATATTTTACAATAATTATACATTATTAAATAAAGATAACACACTAATTATACAATAATTATGATCATAATAATTATACACTAATATTTTACATGAGTGATAATTATTTATGTTACAATCACATGGATCTTCAAGAGTCACATGATGGGCATCTTAGATTTCGGTAATCGCGGTCTCATCGAAATCATTTGCAAAGTCAGACGCATCGAGGTGCGTTGTACCCTCAGAATGTTCGGCAAGATTTACTTCTTTTCCTTTGCCCTTGGCGGATTCTTTGTACAATGCACAAAGGTGTGCAGGAGTGCGACATACCCGCGACCAATGTCCCTTGGTACCGCATCTGAAACACGCTTCTTCTCGCTTCTGGGAGGTACTTCCTTGTTGTTCTTTTTCCTTAGAGGGTTGTTCAGGCCGAACCCATTGGAATGATTTCCTGTCATATGGGGTGAATTTTCTCCCACGTCCGCGATAGTTTCGACATCCACGACCCCGAAATGCTTTGTTTTCTCTCGCTGGATTCTTAACATTTACTGCATTTGCTTCAGGAAATGCTTTAGATCCAGTGGGTCGAGTCATGTGATTCTTGATGAGGAGCTCGTTGTTCTTTTCCGCTAAGAGGAGAGCCACAACCAAATCTGAAAATTTGGTATATCCACGCAACCTATATTGTTGTTGGAGTGTGATGTGGTTTTTGTGGAATGTGGTGTAAGTCTTTTCCAGCATTTGATATTCCGTTATGGTGTCACCACAATATCTCAGCTTAGCCACAATTCCTAATATAGCGGAATTATAGTTCATCACTTTGTCGAAGTCTTGGAACCTCAAATTTTGCCACTCGTCCCGAGCAAGTGGAAGTGTTATGTCTTTGTGATGATCAAAGCGATATTTCAGAGACTTCCAGAGCTCTTTGGGATCCCTTATGTTGGCATAGTCGTATATGATACTCTCATCAAGATGTCTTCTAAGGAAGATCACCGTTTTGGCCTTTTCTCGGACTGTTGAGGTATTATTCTCCTTAATGGTTTCCGATAAACCTTCTGATTCCAAGTGGAGTTCAACATTGGTAGTCCAAGAAATGTAGTTTGCACCAGTGATGTCTAGAGCTGGAAATTGGAGTTTCTCGATGTTTGCCATTTGATTTCTAAAACGAAATAACAAAATACATTATTAGATAGATGATTTTATTAAAATATTTGAGGTGCCGGAATAAGTAGTGCGATTACAAGAAATACAAGTGCATAAAACATCAACATAAAGATCGTTACATATTCTTCAGGAGAAAATTATCCGATGAGTAAGCAATAAAAGGAAACAAGTAAATAACCTATTACAAAAACTAAAAACGGATGAAGCATTTTTTTTTTCAGAAAGAAAAATAATTTATTGAAGAGGGTTTTGGAGGAAGAGAAAATGGATGAGTGAAAATAATGAAAGATAAGTGTATTTATAGATTTAAAAATACTGTTCATTAGCCGTTAAATAGCCGTTTGAAAAGTAAAAATAATTAAATCTTAAAAACAAAAATTATATATGACCGTTGGGAGTAAAAATATAAAAGATAAAAGGAGAGCAATCTGAATATATAAATATGCGATCAAAGATAACATACCATATTAAATATAGAATTATATAGGTGGCTGAGCTTAATTTATGATAATTATAATATATTAACATATTGTGAACAAATTTTAATGATGAGTATAAACAAATAAGTTATAGTGACTTTAATCATCCATATAAACAAACTTAATAAATAAATTATGGTGACTATAGTCATCCATTGTTAAAATTAAATAGATTATGGTGACAAAGTTATTCATTATTAAGAATAAAAATTGAACAGATTGTGGTGACAAAGTCATCCACTATTAGGACTAAAAGTAAATCAATTATGGTGACAAAGTCATCCATATAAATGAAATAAATGCTTAGGCGGTTAAACCGACCATTATGGTGCCATAAGCAACCATTATAAATTAACAGATTATAAATGGGGCGGCAGTGCCGCACTCCGGTAACAGTAACTGATTAAAATGATATAAACATAATGATAGAGTGATCGTGCTGATAACGTGTTGTAATTATTTAACATATCTCTAGATATATATATGTGTGTGTGTTAATATAAATGCTTAACATTTGGAATGAATAGTATGAAAAATAAAAAAATAACAAGGAGAGAGTGTACTAAGGAGAGAAAGTAAGAGAAGGATAGGATCTTATTACCTTGGTGTGTATTCATTACAACAACCGAATGCCATCTTATATAGGAAAATATTAGACAAGTTTTACTATACATAATGATGGTTAATGATGATAATGGGCTCCATATTTTGACTTTGTAACACTCCATTTTTGACTTCGTAACACGATCTTAGATTTTTATTTTCTTTGAAAATATTAGTTAATGTTAATGGGTATGATATAAATGTTTTGGGCCTGAATAAAACACTTAATGGCTTAGATAACATTTTATATATATACAATATATTATGGGCATGTGTTAACAATGTGGGGAAAAAACATATAAAATAAATTTTGAAATAAAATAACAATAAAATAAATTTATATTTTTCCTGTATTATATTTTCTGAAAATATATTCGGAGAATACACTTAAAATTATTTTAAAAATTTGTACTATGTAAAATACATTTATTAAATAAAAATGATTAAATTGTTTTAGAATATTAAATAAATAATAAAATGTACTAAAACTATTAAGAATTGAAAAAACAATTCCAACAATTTTGGTGCATAACAATTAAATTATCAATTAAAACTAACTCAGATAACCTAGATATTATTATTTTGGCACTCCACACATAATAATAAGTTTATTTTTTTATAAATAAATAAATAAATACATTCAAATTATATATAACATATTAAAATAATTTAAAAAATTACAAACACAACTTTAATTATACGATTCAATTATCTATACTATTTAAAATAAAATACAAAATATACTATCATTTCTCCAAACATTTAATATCATCTCATTATATGATTCAATTAAAAACTAATAAACATTTTATTCGTTGAAAACATTAATATCTATGTTGCATATGATAAATTTTATAAATTTACTAAAGAAGCATAAACCCGCGCTTCCATAGCGCGGGTTAAAATCTAGTGTTATTTATATTTATAGCAATTTATTAAATGGTGTTTTTTATTTTGTGGTATACCATCAATGATTTGAGAAACGAAGAACCATTAAACTCTTTGCTATTATTTAGACCTTAGTCCACCAAATTCTCAAGGATTATAGGATCAAGGATTCTAAACATAGAAGACCAAACAAACCTATAAAAACAAACAAATAATTCCATTTCGATTCAATTCATACTTTCTTCCTCACAAGATATAAAAAAAAGAAAAAAAAATTCGAAAAACAAAAAAAAAGATATAGAATAATGGCGAGAGTTCATCAATTGTTATGCTTCACCCTACTTTTTGCATCTATAACCCTTTTGGATGTCGTTTCAGCACATCTGAATCTTAAACCAGCTTTGCCTCAGATTGAAGATCCAAAGACGGTGAATGATGTAGAAGGTTACACTGTTAAAGTAGTGATGGTATTTGTGTCGGACCTCGAGAAACAATGTCCTAAAACAAGCAAATTCAAAATGTTCTTTGAGAAACTGAGGGCATATGCCAAGTATGTTTGCCCAATAAAAAGGAATGACCAAAAAGATTACGATCAGGACATGAAGGCCAAAGCTGGAGGCCTCTTCAAAGCCATATCATCCTTTGCTATTGGAAAGGTAAGTGAAAGTGGTTATTTTCTTGAATCAAAAGTTATGGCTGATCTTATTATTTGTATATAATAATAGATAAAGGCAGAAATTGAAGAAGAAAAACAGGAAGCGATAAATACCTTTAAGTGGATGAGATCCGTGGCGGGTAAAATATTGGGTGGGCGCAAAAAGGAAGCAACCATGACGCTAACAGCTGAACAGCAGAAAGAAATCAAAGAAGGGATCTTGAAATGGCAGACAGTGATTGCTAGAATCGCAAACACAATGGTAACCAGCACATCAACAACTGAAACCTCTACGAGTGAGAAAGGAAGTTCAAACGATAACACCAAAAGCTCTTTCAAAGACACCTCTAACTCTGGCAGCCCTAGTGGAAGTCCAACAAGTTCAAACTCTCCGGTAGACAATGGAGCTAAAACTTCCTCAACCGGTGGAAACTCTGGTGGTAGTCGTGCAAACAGTCAGTCTGAAGAATCCACCAACTCTGCTTCAAGTTCCAGTGTAGCCAAGACCATAACAGTGACAGAAGTCGAAGATATGACTTCAAAACAAGTCATGGCTTTCATAATGAACCTAGAGAAGAAGTGTCCGCCCAAGGAGGAATACAAGGCCTTCCTCGAGAAACTAAAGAGTACCATGATGCCTTCCTCAAAGGTTCAGAGAAAAGGCTTATTCGCTAGAATCAAATCTGCTGCTGGAAAAGTATCTGGTGCCATGTCATTTATACTTTCAAGAATTGGAAGCAAATCAGCAGAGGTGAAGAAGTCAATGGAAGCTTACCAAGCAGAAGTGATGAAGTCTCTCCAAGAGCTAGATGCCATCCACAGTAAAATTATAAGTCAGAATCAAAGCAAGAAAGGGGCTTCTTTGACATGCTCACCTGAACAACAACAAGAGATTCAGGTCACAATCACCAAGTGGGAACAAGTCACTACTCAGTTCGTTGAGACTGCTATTAAGAGCGAATCTTCTTCAACTTCTTCATCATCATCTTCTGTGGGAAAGGGAAAGCTCCAGGAAAATTGAACTCACTACACTTATTAAGTCATCGCCACAAATCAGCCAGCTAGTTAAAATAATTAAAGTACCAGTCTCCATTAGAAATCAGCATGAAAATGCTATTCGAGACATATTTAAGGTTTAGGACTTCAAGTGAAATCCTAAAATGGAATTTTTACTATATTGACTTGTTTGTCATTTAACCAGATATGATTTAGTTAAAGAGACTTTAAAAAGAAACTTCATTTGTAGACTTCGTCTACATTTCAAATTAGATATATAAAGAGACAGAATTTTATATATATGAGCGGGAATCCTAAATTTATAGACTTTAGGGTCAAGTTTAAAATTTAAATTGCATATTTGACTTAATCAATTTTTTATTCATTCGTCTATTTAAATTAATTCACGTGCCCGTTGATACAATTTTGTTCTGTTATTCTTCTCTGAAGACGGAGTCTGATTTGGTGGTTTCTGAGGGATATTTTGGGTGTGAGATGGCGTAAGACGATGGTCAAAAATATCTGGAATCACATTTGTTAGTCACTTAGTTTCTTAAGTTAACTCGCACAATCTTGGCAGGATGATATCTGAGCTAGTTAAATAGAACTGAGGTGTTCTTAGCCTAGCTTATTTCCCTCATTGTTCAATGCAGAAGCTGAACGAGAAAAAAAAAAAAAAAAGCTAAACAAGCACTTCTCTAGTGCTGCAGATAGACTAGAACCGTATGCCTTGCTATTATCAGATGGTTTAGAACTCTTCTTTGGACCGATCACCATGTTGGGAATGGCATTCCTTGTTTCCTCATCTGATTCATCAGTTGGGATGCTGCGATAAGGAACTCATAATGATAAGAAAAAAAGGAAAACACTTCGAATCGACCGAAGCGAAGACAAACTCACTAGCTTTTCTTGTTTTATTGTCTTCGGGTTCAGGCCAAATCTGATGACCAATCTCAGAAAACTTGTTGCCAACGTCATTCAAGTACTCTTGATCAAGCTTAAATAAAAGGAGAAAAGTAATTAGAACCGAAGACAAGAAAAATTATTAGTGGTTAACCGATTGGTCATCTACCAACGAAAAAATTCCACGCGCTGACAACCAAGACAATTGGATCAGGGAATGAGAACTTGTAAATTTTGACAAAGAAAAACTTCCTCTGCCAATCGTGAGATTTTCTGGGTTTAACGCCAGTCCACAGCTTATACTTCAGTTGTATGTTGATAACTAGGATTTTAGGATCCTTTTGAGGTACCAATTCCTCAAGCTTATCGATGTAGCTTTGAGGTATCGAACCTATTCTGGGATGGATAAAACCAATAAGCACTCACTAGTTTCTAACAATCCTAACAAAGCAAATCAGACCAAAGTAAACAAGAAGCAAATAAACAAGTGATTAAATCAATGATAAAGATAGGGCATAAGGTTAAGGTCAACGGATAGGGGACTCGGGATGATCAAGGATCCTAATTCAAACTTCAAACAAGCTAATCTCCTAGCAAGGAACACAACGATACGATCAGTTTAATCTTTTAATACTAATCTTTTTACTTAATCCTAATCCAAGAACAAATTCTCATTTGTGAATTAGAATCAAGCAAGCAATCAAACAAGTTCCAAACAACTAACAATCACTCTAAACATACAGTCTCATGCGCTAGAATGTGAAAGTTCTATCAAAACTATGAACAGGAATTTCATCGAGCATGTTGTGAACAAGAAATCTTAAGCATTCTAATCAACTTGATCAAGGCTAATTAGACATTAAACACACTTTTGTAGGATCCTCCTAGGATCTAGGGTTTGATATATTGAATTTACCAACCTCGTTCTTACCTTGAACTGGCAGCGGAATTGGTGAACGAGATCAGTGAGCAACGCAGATGCCTTGCCTCTACCACGTACACACGCACACAAGCTGGAAACGGGATGCTAGTGCCGGATCTGTGGGATCTAAGAGTTTCTGGTGTTTCTGCTTTTCTTTCAGAGAGAAGAGAAGACGGCTAGGGTTCAGGTCGACCATATAAGACCTTATATATCGACCTGGAAATGACATCACCAAACCGTCGGACAATCCCGGCTCGGTTACGTCATTAATCCGAAACATCAGTTTCGGAACCCGATGTGCAACGATCGACACACTTACTGTGTCGATCGACACACTTCCACGAAAAGCCTGCATCGATCGACGCATTCATGCATCGATCGACACACACATTGTAAAACTCTATGTAAATGTGTATCCAATACACATAAGTATGATCATTACCATAATGATCATTCCCACTTTCATGCTTCCAGTTTGCTTAGGTGTGTGACCCTATAGGATCATATAATACTGGCAGTAAGTCTACAACTTACAGACTGCAAGAGGCTTCTAGCAAAACATTGCAACCACCCAGTATTATACGAATGTCTGATCTCGACACACAACTATCATCAGGAGTGAGTACAAGTGTGATTTCAGAACACTATCCCAACAATCTCCCACTTGTACTGGAATCATCAATTCCTATAATCCTTTTGTCTCTATATCTCGATTTGGCATAAGTCAAGATTGGTGTCATCCTTATTAAGCCAACATCGTGTTTATCGAACTCCTGATCTCATACTGAACATTACAAACAACTGAACTACAGTTCGTTTGAGTGCGGCCACACATTTTCTCAGTATTAAATCTTCGATAGGCCCTGAGATATTTATCTCCCGTTATTCAGAAGGGACAAATTCCATCTTGTTCCATCCCTGTTTCAACGCACATTTTATGATATACTTGAACAGTGCCGTTATAGTCGCCAGTTACGGGTCGACGTTTGACAAAGTCAAAATGCACCAATTCATATGCAAGAAAGCATGATGAACTCAGGTCTAAGGACTATACTCTATAGTCGTAATGAGAACCTCTTATGACACAGATATAACTATCTTGTAGACTTCTCATTAGCGGGTCATGTCCGATCATATGTTCACTAACATATATCTATGTGACTGACTGCGATAATCATATCATTGGCTCCATGAAACTTAGCCAACAGTCACCTCACAATCTAGTCTCTAACGGTTGTCAGTGTCCCAATTCTACAACCTCGACTAGGGACAAAACATAATTTATTAACTTATAGGGTTTCATGATCAAGTCCTCAACTTGATGACCTATAATATGTCATAAACTTATTTTGGGACCATTATTTAGATCACAATAAATAATGCTGAAATCAAATTTCATTAAACACTTCTAAAAGAATGTTTACAAGAGCATCTTATTATAACTAAAATAAAACCAAAAACTCCCACTAGAATCAAGATTACATCTTAAGATCTCTAATGCCTACAGCAGTCGTATGACTCTCATGCTTAGGCTTTGGGAGTGACTTAGTTAGAGGATCAGCGACATTCTCGTCTGTCGGAACTCGGCTGATCTTCACATCACCTCTATTGAAGATATCTCGAATCAGGTGATATCTCCTCTCCACGTGTTTGGACTTCTGGTGTGACCTTGGTTCTTTTGCCTGAGCAATGGCTCCGTTGTTATCACAAAACAAAGCCACTGGCTCCAAGATACTAGGAACCACACCAAGTTCAGTCATGAACTTCTTGATCCAAACAGCTTCCTTTTCCGCTTCTGAAGCAGCAACATATTCAGCTTCCGTTGTGGAATCAGCTACGGTATTCTGCTTAGAGCTCTTCCAGCTCACTGCACCGCCATTTAGACAGAAGACATATCCAGATTGTGATCGGAAATTGTCTCTGTCTGTCTGAAAACTCGCATCGGTGAATCCATTCACCACAAGTTCTTCACTTCCTCCATACACAAGGAATTTATCCTTAGTATGTCTCAAATAATTGAGAATATTCTTGACAGCTGTCCAGTGAACTTCACCTGGATCAGATTGGTATCTACTCGTCATGCTTAACGCGTAAGCTACATCTGGACGAGTGCAGAGCATGGCATACATAATAGATCCTATTGCAGAAGCATAAGGAATCCTATTCATGCGCTCTCGCTCAGCAAGTGTCGTCGGACATTGCTTCTTGCTGAGACTCATGCCATGAGACATCGGTATGAAGCCCTTCTTGGAATCTTGCATCCTGAATCTGTGCAACACCTTATCAATATAAGTGTCCTGGCACAATCCAATCAGCCTATTCAATCTATCTCTGTAGATTCTGATTCCAAGAATGTACGCGGCTTCTCCCATGTCTTTCATGGAAAAACAACTTCCAAGCCAAGTCTTGACAGACTAAAGCAACGGAACGTTATTACCGAGGAGGAGTATGTCATCGACATACAGTACAAGAAACGCAATTTTTCTCCCACTAGTCTTCTTGTAAACACATGGTTCTTCTTTGTTCTTGATGAAACCAAATTGTTTAACTGATTCATCAAAACGAAGATTCCAACTCCGTGATGCTTGCTTCAATCCATAAATGGATTTATGAAGCTTGCATACCATCCCAGCTTTCTTAGGATCGACAAAACCTTCAGGCTGTGTCATATACACATCCTCTTCCAGAATACCATTCATGAATGCAGTTTTGACATCCATTTGCCAAATCTCATAATCATAATGAGCGGCAATTGCTAGAAGAATCCGAATGGATTTAAGCATAGCGACTGGGGAATAGGTTTCATCATAGTCAATACCCTGAATTTGCTTGAAACCTTTAGCCACCAACCTCGCTTTGTAAATCTGTACATTGCCATCCACGTCCATCTTCTTTTTGAAGATCCATTTACACTCAATGGCTTTTGCACCATTAGGTAAATCGACCAAGGACCATACTTGGTTTTCTGACATGGATCCCATTTCGGACTTAGAGGCTCCAAGCCATTTTTCGGAGTCCGGGCCCATCATTGCTTCCGCGAAGGTCGCTGGTTCGTCACTATCAATGATCATCAGATCATTTGAATCGGTCACGAGAAATCCATAGTATCTCTCGGGTTCGTGACGGATCCTTCCGGATCTGCGAACTTCAGGCTCCACAGGCGCCGGTTCCACAGAACTTTGTGGATCCAACTGCTGCTCCTCCTCAGCAGGTTGAGCAGTCTCCTGTGCATCTCGAATTTCTTCAAGATGTACTTTACTCCCACTGTTTTTCTTAGAGAGAAACTCACTCTCAAGAAAAGAACAGTCCCGAGCAACAAATACTTTGTTCTCAGATTGGTTGTAAAATTAGTATGCCTTGGTTTCCCTAGGATAACCAACGAAGTAGCATTTATCTGATTTGGGTGCAAGCTTGTCAGAGATTAAACGTTTGACATAAGCTTCACAACCCCAAATCCTCATGAAAGACAGACTAGGAACATTTCCAGTCCACAGTTCATGTGGTGTCTTTTCCACTGATTTAGATGGTACCCTATTTAGTGTAAACGCAGACGTTTCTAGAGCGTATCCCCAAAAGGATAATGGAAGATTTGAATGACTCATCATAGACCGAACCATATCCAATAAGGTTCGATTCCTCCTCTCCGACACTCCATTCCATTGAGGCGTACCAGGAGGAGTGAGTTGTGAAATAATTCTACACTCGCTCAGATAGTCGCTGAATTCTTGACTCAAGTATTCTCCTCCGCGATCCGATCGCAGAACTTTGATACTTTTGCCAAGTTGATTCTATACTTCATTCTTAAATTCCTTGAATCTATCAAAGGATTCCGACTTATGTCTCATCAAATAGACATAGCCATACCTACTGAAATCATCAGTGAAGGTAATGAAGTACTTGTAATTTCCTCTGGCAACAGTACTCATCGGCCCACATACATCAGTATGAACAAGGCTCAATAAGTCACTGGCCATTTCATTTGGTTTGTTGAAAGGGGCTCTAGCCATTTTGCCTATCAAACAAGATTCGCATTTCTCACATGATTCAAAATCAAATGAGCCCAGAAGCCCATTTCTATGGAGCCTTTGGATGTGTTTCTCATTTATGTGGCCCAAACGACAATGCCATAAGAAAGTCGGGTTTTCGTCATTGGACTTAAACCGCTTTGTATTTATGTTAAAGGCAGGCATTTCTTGGTTTAAAATATATAACTCATTATCTAATGGGGCGCTACCATAAAACGTACCATCACGATTAAAAGAACAAACTTTATTCTTAACAGCAAAATCAAAACCTTCCAAATCCAAAACGGAAACTGAAATTATGTTTCTGCTTATCGCAGGTACAAAGTAGCAATTATTTAAAATTAAAACCATGCCCGATGGTAAGGACAACTCGTAGGTGCCTACGGCCAGTGCAGCAACCTTAGCTCCATTCCCGACCCGTAGCTCCACTTGTCCTTTCTTCAGCGTCCTACTGTTTCTTAGTGCCTGCACATCAGTACAAATATGAGCACCGCAGCCGGTATCCAATACCCACGAAGTAGAACTAGAAGACATAACATTAAGTTCGATAACATAAATACTTGAATCAGACGCATCATACGTCTTTTTCAGCTTCTTGTAATCTTCCTTGAACTTCTTGCAGTCTCTCTTCCAATGCCCCAACTGCTTGCAGTAGTTGCACTTATCCTCAGGAGAAGGCCCGGATTTGGGCTTGGTCTTGGGCTTGTCTTGACTTTCAGTCTCGACAACCTGGGCCTTTCCCTTGTCCTTCTTCGGTTTCTTAAACCTTTTACCCCCTTGTACCATCAGGACACTGGGAGTAGCCTTCTTGAGATTCGGCTCTGCTGTCTTCAGCATGTCGTGCAACTCAGTCAATGTCTTAGTCATGTTTTGCATGTTGTAGTTCATGATGAACTGATCAAAACACGACGGCAAAGACTGCAGAATCATGTCAGTGGCTAGCTCCTGGCTAATGGCACAGTCCAGTTTCCCCAGGTTATCAATGTAACCCATCATTTTAAGGACATGAGGACTTACTGGACTGTCCTTAGCCAGCTTGCAATCCATGAGAGATTTAACCGTCTGGTATCTCTCTGTGCGAGCTTGCTCCTGAAACAAAGCTTTCAGGCTGTTAATCATCTCAATGGGTGACATCACGTTCTCATATTGCTTCTGTAGCTCAGAGTTCATAGTCACCAGCATTAGACAATTAACATCTTTGACATCAGCTGAATGCTTATCCCAAGCATTCTTTTCTGTCTGCGGGGCATTGGAACGTGGCCTCTCGGTGAGAACTCTTTCAAGGACATATTCCTTGTTCTCCTGCCTGAGAACTATTCTCAGGTTACGATACCATTCCAAGAAATTAGATTCATTTAACTTGTCCTTCTCAAGGACGGATCTTAGTGAGAAAGTGTTGATGTGATTTGAGACAGACATAGCTGTAATTCAAAAGAGGTAGATTTTAGTTATAATGCTCAAGAAATGAGAATTCTTATCTAATAAGAAAAACTCGCATTGTATTCAAAACTATGTTTCCTCGGATGAATACAATGAGCCAAGATCCTCAGATTACTAAAATTCGAGTGGGCGACTCGCCGTTACTCAAACTTTAGCTATCTAGGTAAGCAAATCATTGCTAATTGTACTCGGTACAATTTTTGGTCGTGGATAAGACAAGCTATGTCCAATCCACTCTGATGTCTCTGGGCCCAGAACTTCTGGCAGCCCAGTCAAGTGAAACCAATCCATTATCTGTCTTGTGATCACTGACAGTTGCACTGCAAATCTGTCAATGATCACCTACCTTACTCACGTTGCAGTGGATACCGAGGACTCCAAGATTATCCAACAAACGACACGAGTCTTGGCAGTAGACCAGATCGGGCAAGACATCAAGATCACTTGATATTTAGTTGAGGAAATGAACTATTTAATCTTGGTGCATATCCAATATACATCCAAGAAGTTATTAATTTAATCAAAACATTCAGTTTTATTAAGTTTAGGTTTTATTCGATTTGGTAATCGCAACTATAGGTCCAACCTTTGAGTCTGCGAGTTGTGCGTCGATCGACGCATCCTTGCATCGATCGACACATCCTAACCACAATCAAAATTGGTTTTCGGTTCAATCCAATTGAACCGGAACCAACCAACTGAATCGATCGATCCACCCAGTGCGTCGATCGATACAGTGCGAGTTTTCGCGGTGCATCGATCGACACAAGCTTTGTGTCGATCGACGCTATGCGAACAACCCAAAATATTTTACGAGTTTTCGCTTTGCGTCGATCGATGCACGCTTTACACCGATCGACACTCTGCGACAAACCCTAAGATTATTTTGCGAGTTTTCGCTCTGTGTCGATCGATGCACGCTTTGCACCGATCGACACGCTGCGACAAACCCTAAAAGGTTTACGTGTTTTTGCTCTGCATCGATCGATGCACGCTTTGCACCGATCGACACGCTGCGACAAACACATGTATCGAATTTCCAGCAGAAG
Organism: Orychophragmus violaceus; assembly: GCA_030180135.1. NCBI lineage: Eukaryota > Viridiplantae > Streptophyta > Magnoliopsida > Brassicales > Brassicaceae > Orychophragmus > Orychophragmus violaceus. The sequence goes on along the minus strand of CM058239.1, from coordinate 13,436,991 downwards.
CTTTTAATCTTTTTAATCCGAGATTAACACTTGAAAAACGATTTTAGCAGGCAATAATCAATTCAACAAACCCAGTTTTCGAATTAATTTCATCAGATTCAATAGCCTAAACCCTAACATGCTCTGATACCACTGTAGGATCCTCCTAGGATCTAGGGTTTGATATATTGAATTTACCAACCTCGTTCTTACCTTGAACTGGCAGCGGAATTGGTGAACGAGATCAGTGAGCAACGCAGATGCCTTGCCTCTACCACGTACACACGCACACAAGCTGGAAACGGGATGCTAGTGCCGGATCTGTGGGATCTAAGAGTTTCTGGTGTTTCTGCTTTTCTTTCAGAGAGAAGAGAAGACGGCTAGGGTTCAGGTCGACCATATAAGACCTTATATATCGACCTGGAAATGACATCACCAAACCGTCGGACAATCCCGGCTCGGTTACGTCATTAATCCGAAACATCAGTTTCGGAACCCGATGTGCAACAATCGACACACTTACTGTGTCGATCGACACACTTCCACGAAAAGCCTGCATCGATCGACACACACATTGTAAAACTCTATGTAAATGTGTATCCAATACACATAAGTATGATCATTACCATAATGATCATTCCCACTTTCATGCTTCCAGTTTGCTTAGGTGTGTGACCCTGTAGGATCATATAATACTGGCAGTAAGTCTACAACTTACATACTGCAAGAGGCTTCTAGAAAAACATTGCAACCACCCAGTATTATACGAATGTCTGATCTCGACACACAACTATCATCAGGAGTGAGTACAAGTGTGATTTCAGGACACTATCCCAACAACTTTGACAGATGAGATTTTAAACAATCAAGCACTAGAAATCCATTGATCACCCCTAATCAACCTAATCCTACCTAACCCATAAGCCCTATGAAGAACTACTCACTAATCATCATGTGAACAACAAAATCCATAGAAATAGTGTTGATCATTGAAAATTAGAAATAGATTGGAGAATCAAAGGAAGAAATCACAAGAAAAGAGTACTAGATTAACCAAAAATCAAACTTTTTCTTACAAATGGTTTAGAACATAAAATAAAGCTTAAGATACAATAAAAAAAAATAGGTTTTTGGCTTAAATAGTCAATAGGGTGCGAGCCGGGTCAACCCGGAACAAACCGGGTGTTGACCCGGATCCAAAACAGTTTCTGGGGAGCGTATCGGTTGGCTGGCCGATATGCCAACCGATATGGATGCACAAAAATTAATCCGAGAGGTCGTATCGGTTGGCTGGCCGATATGCAACCCGATATGAAGACTGTGTTGAGATGCATCCAGTAAATCAGGCATAACTCTTTCCATATAGCTCCGAATGACTTCAAACCACCTCCATTAGAAAGCTAACTCAATTTCCCATGATTTTTATTCAGAATCCCAGAGCTAAAAGTCAACGTAATATCTTCATATGACTCAATCTTTCAAGCTCATCGATTTGGTCCTTCATCACCATTTCACTTGCAATCACTCCTTTAGCCTCCAAACTCTTCCAAACATCCTTAGAAACTCCAAGAACCTACAAAACATAGGAAACACTCCAAATGCAAGCCTAGAATGCCTAAACCTAGCTCTAGATGATCTTATACTCTAAACACACCAATGACCAAAGAAATGAAGCTAAAGGAAACTAAAAAGAAGTAAAACATGATCCTAACAATAGCCTAAATGCATGAAAATACAAGTATATCATATGTTAATCTGAATTCATGCCAGATTCGACCTAACGACGTTCAGTTGACCGAAGAATTCAAAGATATCAACCGTAAGTGATATCCCAAGAGATACGCCGAGCTCCAGAAAACAGGTTATGTTTATTATGCTTCCAAGTTTGAGCTGAGTAAAAGCGATTGGAACCTCGCGCCAAAATAGACTAACACATTTGGCAGCGGAAACCGAAGGTTGGCGGAGTGAAAAATGATTCGTAAAGGCACGTAAAATTAGGAGAAGTATCCAAAGGTTGTTGCAAAGAAGAAGGAGCTATATGCGCTCACATCTAGGAAGAGCTTGCCATAAGTCTAAGGATTTTTTGTTAGAAAAGGTCGACAAGACGCCAAAGTCGTAGTTAGTAATGTACAAAGGAGCTGCTTCTTTCTCTTTCTACTTCTGTGAATTCTTCTTTGTACCTCGGCCACGAAATGCCACCCTTAAGGCAATAAAAATGTGTTCATCGGAATGATCGGCAGCATCATCACGAAGAGACTCAGCTTGCCGTCGAGATAGTTCTTGTGCAAAACTGACGGACTCCGAGCTACGAGATGAAAAAGAAGAAGGAATGATATCTCCTCCAAATGCGCCAACGCTTAGAACTAGCAGATTCTTTGTTGGATTCGGCGCGAATATGCATATCGGTATAAAGGTCGGTGAAAATAAAAGACAAAGGAATAACGAAAAAGATAAAAGAAGAAGAGGTTAGAAAAGGAAACACATGAAATTTACTTCTCATAGTGAATGATGAAAAATGGGGAGTAGAAACAGTATTTATAGAGGCAAAATAGTGGGAGTCCTCTTATGGATGCAATGCTACCTCTCGATGGACGCGACTCTGCGACTTCCCATCACACGTGTCCGAGTGCCATTAGAAGACAAAGAAACCGTGTTGAGCACACGGAAATGCCGATAACCACATGGAAAAAATTGACGGTTTGAATAACGGATCTTAACTCGCGATGATTCAATTAATTGGTCCGAACAAGTTTAAATTCGCCGATTTAAGTTACACTCAGTGCTTCAAAGTAAATTACATTATAAACCAAATACTAGGGGTTTTTTTAGACTTATGTAAAATGGTAGAGACTGCAACGAAAGTTTACATTAATTGTATTGATTCCAAATTAGACATAAATGAAAATATGTGGAACCTGGAATTATTAAAAAACAAGAATTAAAATAATTAAAGTACCAGTCTACATTAAATCTCCATGAAAATATTGGAGACATACTTAGACCTTGAGTGTACATTGCGTTTCAGTAGTGGGACAAGAAATTTGTTAATTATGTCACCATTCACTAAACAGATTTAAGTGCGGGACGTTTAGGTTGAGAAGACCGCACTTGATTTTTTTTTTTTTTTGTTCTATAATATACGTAAACCGCACATACACCACTAATGGTGTGGTTTACAAAGTGTGTTTTGATTATGTAAATATATATGTATATATACATATTATATATATAACATCTTAAGCTTAAAAAACTTGAAATTAATTATATATGTTAATTTTATTATATAACATTTTTTGCATAAGATTGTTTTATTCACAAATTTTTTTATAAAATAATTATAATTACATAATTAAAAGTTTTTATTATTTAAATATTTATCCCGCACCGCATATTATTTGGTTACCATTCAAACTTTATTACACACCGCTTTTTTATTCCGACCGCACATATTCCGCAGTATGCGTTTTTCTTATAAAACCGTACTTAAACCATACCACATCGTCTTATCCATTTAGTCTGCACCGCCCAACCCGCTGTTACCATTCGGACCTTTAAGGTGTAGGGTAAGAAGACGTCAAGTGAAAACGGAATTTTACTATATCGAACTGTTTTTCATTAAACCATATATGTTTTACTTAAAGAGACTTTAAATTTTCGTATTTTATTTGGTATTTGCATTCACCTCAACTCCCATAATAAATTAATGTGTTTTCCGTTATTGTTACAGTTTCATCATATACTAATAATGGATATTCATGTTTTATATATATATAATTTTAAAGTTTCAACTAGTATTTTCTAATTACTTTCTCATCCAATGAGTAACTTTTTATAAATATTTCAATTGAAATGGCAAGAGAAATAAGAGTTACACAGTTATAAAGACACTGCTAGCGACTGTAGACTTATCACATTTAGAAGAGAAAAAAAATCATAAGTTCGCATTTTTCACTTTTTTTTTAATTAACCTGTGGATATCTCGAGTCTATTAAGGGGCTTACACTAATCCCAAAGGGAAGTGTAGTTCATAGATAGATTCTTTCTCCGGGTATTCAAATAGGCCCTTAAAGCAAAATACATATCCATTTGGATGTTCTTAAACAAATGTCACTTAGTTTCGAAGGATCAAATCCGGAGCGTGATAACGTCTAAGACCCGTCTCTAACCACTTGACCACAAGAGTCTAGACAAGGCTTCATATATTTGTAAATAGATTTTTGAATATTGTATTGCTTTATATCTTGGGAGATAAATTTTGATTTTTCATACTCAATCTTGTTGTCTTTTGGGTCTTGTTAGAACAATAAATTTGCCAAATTACACTTTTGAGGCCAACCCGTCTCTAGCTTTCATAGAACCCTAGGCAAAAATAAAGATATGGACTTTTTCTAATATATTTTTTAACTTTTAAGACTTTTGTGTTTAAGATTTTAAAAAAAAAAATTGAGATAGACCTTTTGCATTTGTCAATGTTGCCACCCTTAAAAAACGAACCTGACTCTAAACTACGAAAAACTAGAAAATAATTGGTAATTTAACATTAATCATTTTTTGGTCGGCCGATATTAATCATTTTAAAAATAAGAAGATGTAAAAAGTAAAAGTAATAATACAGAAAAATATTTGAAACTTAGAAACTATTGCTTTATGTAGAATTAGCAAGATAAAAGAAAATTGGAGAGAAAAGGTTTGAAAGAAAATATTAGAGAAGAAAAACATTCACAATATTGTATCTGACTAAATGGAGAATCTAGCCCAAAACATCAAGAAACAAGAAAACAAAACCACCTATGCTGATGGCAAAACAGTACCATTAAACAGCCGTTTAAAGCCTAACCGGCTAAAACCATTTAATCCCACGTGTTTAGTTTTCAAATTATAATCTACAAAAATCTCCAAATTAAAATCGAACCAAACCCGAGTTACAATTGAACCAGAACATCAAATTGCTGAAAACCCCTAAATCTCCAACATTGGAGCTTCAACTCCCTTGGAAAAAGAATATAAAAAAAGAAAGAGATCCATGCTCGAACGCCTCCAATTCGATCGAGCATCATCAGGGGAAGATTAAAGACGCGAAATTGAAACCGGCGGAGATAAAAAATTCGTCGGAGCTTCTGAAACCGAGAGGACAAGGAGAAATCGTGTCCTTAATCGAAGAACCTTGGTCGGAATTGAAAATAAGAGCCGCGTAGATCGAAACAGCTGAGGTATGTTTCATATGTCTCTGTCGATTCTTACACTATCCAGTTTCTTTTTGTTCATATTACTTAGTTTGGATATTCTTACATTATATGCTTTTGTCTCCTATTGTTGAACATCTCTCAATTGTCAATACCAATAGCAGTCCATGAAAATGAGTACTCTGTTCATCAACTCTTGCTAAAACTAATTGTACGAATCAACTGGGAGTAAAAGTTTGGGTCTTTCTTCATCTAATCCTCAGTTTGATGTTTTATAAGCAGAGAGATTCTGTTTTTTAAAACCAAAAAGAAATGAAGAGAAAGATAGCTATTGGTTTCGAGGGTTCAGCTAACAAGATTGGTGTTGGAATCGTGACATTGGACGGAACAATCTTAGCAAATCCTCGGCATACATACATAACCCCTCCTGGTCACGGTTTCCTTCCTAGAGAGACTGCACATCACCATCTCGACCATGTTCTTCCTTTAGTCAAATCAGCTCTCGAAACTTCTAAAGTAACCCCTGAAGATATCGACTGCATCTGTTACACTAAAGGTCCCGGGATGGGAGCGCCGTTGCAGGTCTCAGCCATTGTCGTTAGGGTATTGTCACAGCTTTGGAAGAAGCCAATCGTAGCTGTGAATCACTGTGTGGCTCACATTGAGATGGGGAGAGTTGTTACTGGAGCTGATGATCCTGTTGTTCTGTATGTGAGTGGTGGAAACACTCAGGTGATTGCTTATAGTGAAGGGAGATACCGTATATTCGGTGAGACCATTGATATTGCTGTTGGTAATTGTTTGGACCGGTTCGCTAGAGTCTTGAATCTCTCCAATGATCCAAGTCCCGGATATAACATCGAGCAGGTAAATTCACGAACCAACCATGTTGTTTACCCGTTTGCTTCTTTGTGTTTAAAGGACCACGTTGTTTAATAGCTTGCGAAGAAAGGAGAAAACTTTATCGATCTCCCGTATGCTGTTAAAGGTATGGATGTATCATTCAGCGGAATCTTGAGTTATATCGAAACTACTGCGGAAGAGAAGCTCAAGAACAACGAGTGCACACCAGCAGACTTGTGCTACTCCCTTCAAGTAAGGCTCTGTCACTTGTTCATAAATGATAAATTGAGAAAGATAATGATTGTTGGTCTTGCAGGAGACGTTGTTTGCGATGTTGGTTGAGATCACGGAACGAGCGATGGCCCATTGTGACAAGAAAGACGTTTTGATAGTTGGTGGTGTTGGGTGTAACGAGCGTTTGCAGGACATGATGAGGACGATGTGCTCTGAACGTGACGGTAGGCTTTTTGCAACGGATGACCGTTACTGCATCGATAATGGAGCGATGATCGCTTACACGGGTCTACTCGCGTTTGTTAATGGTATTGAAACGCCGATCCAAGACTCTACCTTTACGCAGAGGTTTCGCACAGACGAGGTTCATGCAGTGTGGCGAGACAAGGAAGATTTGCTACGTGGAGATATGAACGTTGTTGCTAATTGATTATTGTACCCATTTGCTTTTATATTTATCCATTTTGAGAATGAATCTCTCTACTCGATGAATTGTTTTTTTTTTTAATATAAATGTAGTGTTATAATCGTTTCGTTTGATTTGAATCATTTCTAGATTGTTGTAACATTTTCAAATTTCAAGGTTAGTTGGCAAGTTTCTTAGCAGTTCAAATTATTTGTATTGCGTTTCGATCTTTGTATGCTTTTTGCTCTCTTCCTTTCATAGAATGTTGTATATATTAAAGTTGGCTTCCCTATATATACATCAGAATGAGTGATAATACAATAGAAGAAGTAGTGTTACGTAATGAGTGATAGTAGAAGATGGTGGAAATGTAATGAGTGAGGGCACATATAATTATGAAAGTGAGAATGATTGTGTTTGTAGGAGTAAGTGGCTGAATGCGTATATCCATCATTCTTTATCTCTATAAGACCATCTCCAATGTATTCCTCTATTTTTACCTCTAAAATAGAGGAACTCTATAATAGAGGTGGGTTTTGCTCCAATGTATTCCTCTATATTTTCCTCTAAAAAGGAATATTCTCTCTAATATTCTTTTTTATTTTACTACTAATACTTTTTATTTATAAAAGTTGCAATTTAGTCCATTTATTTTATTTTTACAATTATAAAATTATAATATTATTTAAATTATATATTAGTTATTAAAATATTATAATTTATAATTGATTAATTTTATATTGTTAGTTATTAAAATATTAATATTTAATTATTTTGGTTATAAATAAAAGTATTTGAAAATTAATGGACTGATTTGTAAATTAAAAAGTTCACCTCTATTATAGAGGAAAAAATAGAGTTCCTCTATATATAGAGGAAAAAATAGAGATCTCTATTTTAGAGGTGAAAATAGAGGTGGGTTGGAGTAGATTTGCCTCTAAAATAGAGTTTAGAGGCAAATATAGAGGTGGGTTGGAGATACCCTAACACTCGTAACAAAAAGTCGAAAACAATCAAATAAACGTGTCGTAATTTGAACAATTATAAGAAAGTACCACTCATTATATTTGGCTTTGGCAAATTCACTTTCTTCTTGGTTCGTGCATTCACACTGGTAACATAAAAAGAGTAAAAAACTATCCAATAAACGTGTTGAAATTTGAACAATTATAAAACATACCACTCATTATATTTGGCAGTGCTACATTTTTTATCATTCAAGAAGAAGTGGTCATGGAAGCCAAGGGAGGAACCCACTGGAGCTCCATTATAGTTCCTTCTGTTCAAGAGATGGTGGAGGAGAAGCTGATCACGAAGGTTCCTCTGAGGTATGTACGGTCTGGTTTAGACAAAGCTGAGATCGCCGATAACTCTGGCCTAACAACAGGGTTCCCAATCATCGACCTGAAACGGTTGTGTTCTTCAACCTCCATGGATTCTGAGATTGACAAGCTCGACTTCGCTTGCAAAGAGTGGGGATTTTTCCAAGCAAGTCTCAAACTTTACTATTTTTGTTTATCAACCCATATGGTTTTCAAATTATATCATTCTGGCTTGTCTTTATAACTATGTCAGCTTATAAACCATGGAATGGACTCAAGTTTCTTGGACAAAATTAAGTCGGAGATTCAAGATTTCTTCAACCTTCCCATGCAATGCAAGAGAAAAAGAAACTGTGGCAACAACCCGGTGAGATCCAAGGGTTTGGACAAGCTTTTGTGCTTTCAGAGGAGCAGAAACTTGATTGGGGAGACATGTTCTACCTCACAATGCAACCTGTTCGATTACGCAAGCCTCACTTGTTCCCCAAGTTACATCTACCCTTCAGGTTTGCTTCCCATATGCTTACCAACTCCACCAATACTCTCAGTTTAAAACTTGGTTATGCTTCTTCAGATATACACTTGAGACGTATTCGGCCGAAGTGAAAAGCATAGCTAAGATCTTATTATCGAAAATGGCAAGAGCCCTGAAGATCAAACCTGAAGAAATGGAAAACTTGTTTAATGACGAGTTAGGACAGCAAATGAGGATGAATTACTACCCGCCTTGTCCAGAGCCGGATAAGGTTATTGGTCTTACTCCCCATTCCGATGCTACAGGACTCACAATCCTTTTGCAGGTTAATGAAGTTGAAGGTCTCCAAATCAAGAAGGATGGCAAGTGGGTTTCTGTCAAACCTTTCCAAGATGCTTTTATTGTCAATATTGGAGACATGTTAGAGGTAAGTCATATGGACGAGAGAAAGAGTCAAATGGTATAGCATTGCAAAATGGTTCTTAACTATGAGGGTATTAATGTAGATCATAACGAATGGGACATATCGAAGTATAGAACATCGCGGAGTGGTGAACTCAGAGAAAGAGAGGCTTTCTGTGGCGACATTTCACAGTACGGGAATGGGTAAAGATATTGGCCCGCTGAGGAGTATAGTGGAAAGGCAAAAGGTTGCATTATTTAGAAGCGTGACCACCGAAGAGTATTTCAATAGCTTGTTCTCCCGTGAGCATGATGGAAAAGCTTTCCTTGATGTTTGGAGAATCTAAAGGAAAAAAATGCAAAAGCCCATTGTCTTGGGGCCAAATAAACTGTCTTCTCCAACCGTTCCAGTTGTAGTATATATATATATATACTATGTTTGTCCTCTCTTAATCTCTCTCTCTCTGTAAGAATCGTTCTCGCCTCTTCATGTAGTGTTGCACCAAGCTCAATCTAATAAACTATAAAAGCAACGTTTATGGAACATACAAGAGTCTTTAATACAGTTTGACTTTGGTGCATCATCATTTTATGCTAATTTGTTTGGCCTTAAAAGACAATCCTTTCATAGGGAAATCAGTAAACACTTGCAGCAAACTCCTTGGACTAGTTGCGATAAAAACATATATGAAAATCTAGTAAAAAATTGTATTAAGTGTGTATAGAGAATGTTATTGTCGGAATGAAAATTTTATAAGTGTTGAAAACGAACTTAACTAAAAGAGAATTTTTGAAAAAATAAAGTTTTTATTATTGTTTAGAGAACAATTTAGAGACTAAATTACAAATGAAACTGAAAGTAGATATTTATAAACTCCAAAATACAAATATCTAGAATATTTTAATCCTAAATCTAGAGAATTCTATAATAATATCTAGATTAAAATAGTAAAATTATGTATATTTTTATTTAAAATTTTCTATGAAAAAATCTAGATTTGTATTTTTAAGGAACTGAGTGAATAATCTAGAAGATTTAAGGAGGTGGAAATATGAAGATATTTTTCTAGAGAATTTCTAGAAGTTGGATCAAGTTTTTGGGTTTATGTTGAATCAATAACCCAAATATTAAACTTGGTCCAAAAATCAAGTTTAACTTTCAACACCCTCTCTTAAACTTGATTTTACAACTCCAAGCAAACTTATCATCTTGATAAAGTCTTCATGCTTGAGTGGCTTGGTGAAGATATCGGCTACTTGATCATTTGTCTTCACATACTCCAATTGCACATCCATCTTGGTAACACATTCTTTAGTGTAATGATAACGAGTGTTGATATGCTTACTTCGATCACGGAAAACTGGATTCTTTGACAATGCTATTGTTGACTTGTTGTTCACAAAGATCTTTGTTGGCTCCTCTTGCGGCAAACTCAACTCCTTCAACAAACTCCGTAGACAAATAGCATGACAAACACATGAAGTAGCTGGTACATACTCCGCTTCGCATGTAGAAAGAGTGACAATCGGTTGCTTCTTCGACATCCATGTGAAAGTGATTTCTTGATGGAGAGCGGAAGCTATATAACGAGAAAGAACACGAGATCTTCAGGAGATGAACGTGAACTAGCTCGGATCTTGCCGTTTCGTTGATACTCTCAACGAAAGAAAGAGGCAATTAAGGTTAGGAATACTCTTCCCCGTGCCTGGAGGCTCGTTAGGTTTTGGGAATACTCTTCCCCGTGCGAAGAATGCTCGTCGGCTAAGAAAGCTCAAAATTATATTCAATAATCGATCCCCTTACAAAACCCTAAGCGATATGTTTATAAAGAGATAACTAAACGATGAAAACAAACCTAGACCCTAATAACAAAAGCCCAATAATAATCTAAACTATTTACTTGGCAAACACGTAAAGCTCATTAGAAGTGTTTGTCGTTAAAAGCCCGAATTAACGTTGATGCGCTGCATCAGTCCCTCCGGGTTCGAAAGATTCGACCTCGAATCGGAACAGTAATATCAGCTCCCAAACCTTCATCAGAAGAGTCTTCTTTGATATCTCGTCTCCCGCGTTTGAAGTTTCTCAAATCTTATTCGTCCTGTGAATCACTCGAGTGCACTCAAAAGCATATTTTGCCACAAAATTGATGTTGTAGATGTCGTTGAAAACCTTTAATCGCCACATGTTGTGGAGACTGTGAATACTTACCTTGAGTTCCACATCGTCTAGCATTTCCATTGGAAGAATCATAACGCCCATAAACGGGTCACGAGACGTCACAATGACCACACGAACCGTAACGAGATATGTCCAGCGTGGAATACGACACAAATGATTTTGTAGACATCCCATAAACACGATCATGTCACTTATGTTTGTATATATGTTGCACCGATGGAAAATATGGATGTTCTTTCCCAAAATGACAGACAACAACTTACTTGATTCGCAAGCAACCTTACTCTCACCAAAAACTATCTTGTATGTGTTAGTGGAACCCACATGTTGTCGATACAAGCTTCTGGTGTGCTTGGTAGAAACTCCACAAGCCGAATGTGTCGGAAGATCACCATTATAGATGATCCATTCATATATATCTTCCTCACACGTATATATGTTTCGTATTCATAGACTTACGAGTGTGGGAGACATACACGACATGTGTCACCGCTTTAGGAATCTTATTACTCTAACCAGCAACAATATGAATGATAAATCTGACAGTCATTCCACTACACAACTCAACATGAGAAGATGTGATCGAGAATAGCACCACCAACACGTCGACAAACCTGGGAGAAGGAAACACAAAAGTCACCAGAGACAAAAATTGCCGCAAAATCTTAGACTTCTCCATGTGTATAAAACTATCGTGAGTATGAAGTTGGAGCCACGACGGTAACAACGTAACTTTCGGAACGACTTTTACTTTCCTCCCAAGTCTAGTAGCATGATCATCAAAATTGTCAACACCACCTAGTGTCACATCTTCCGCCGCTTCATTATAACCATAAAAGGGCCCTGTGACACAAACTTTACTCATGCTCCAAGCCGCACGTCCCCTTGTCAAAAGAATAGTGAAGCTAAAATTAGCTGCGTCTAAATCCCCTTGAACAGCACGGATGTTGTTGTTGACAAATCGGTAAACGAACAACATAGTCTTTGCATCGACTTTACTCCTTTCAAGCTTGCATTTAGAAGCAAAACTCGAAGCTGACAGTTTACCTCTGGCTAAAACAAGATTCTCACAGCAAACAAGAGCAAGGAACTGATCGAAAAACATCATGGAGGGCTTGAAAAATGCAGAATCAATACCGGTGTAGGTAACGATAATCAAAAATTCACCTCGAGAAAAATATGACACCAGCCTCACCGTTGCACGAGACGACTGCCACGAACCGGATAACACAAACTGCAGCAATAGCAAAGTGAATAATTCATCCCGCACTGGAGATGAAATTATGATTTGTTGCTTAACAAGCATCATCCACCAAAACACATGGTCGTATAGGCGCATACAAAACAGTAAATGGTTGGATAAGGCAAATATAATCCACCCAGACTGCCAATATTGACCTTGAAATTTTGTCAATAATACCTCGGTGAAGTCATCATTGGAGACCTTTGTGAGACAAACGGTGGAGCAAAGCCACAGTGTTGGTGACGAGGAAACCAAGCCGTAACGAAGCTCGAACGCAATCTTCCTTGGGACAGTTTCACGAGGGACTGTGATAAGGCATAACCGGCAAAGGCAGAGCTGAGGTTTGGGATGCTGACGTGGCCTAAGTGTTGGCTTGAAGAGGGAAGTAAAGATTCTGATTCGAAGAGAGGGTTGCTGCCACTAGCGAAGTCTTCATGAGTATAAAGAAGGATAGGAGTTTCTTGTTTAGTTATCGAAGAAGATCATAGAACAAGATTGTTAGAGAGTCTTTCTCTGCAATTAGGCGATTTTCAAGAGCTTGTTCTTGAGTATCGAAGGATCTGAGTTTATTAAGAGAGTAACTTGGTGAGCTCGATTCTGTAATTCCTTTGATAATCAATCATACACAGTTGGTTGCTTATCAAATTGGTGCGGTGACTCGAACGAAGCTACGCGACTGTGATGGTGATTTAATCGAAGCTTGCGACAGTGACGACGAAGCGATCGGAGTACACAACGGCGGAAATGGAGGAATTGTTAACCGAGGTGGACGAATTACACAACTCGGTTGGTGATATCAAGCAGCTGGTGAAAGCATTACATCAAGGTTGCGACCTGCTAACAAGATCGAACTCGGAGCTTTCTTCCCGAGTCGACACCGTGACGCGATTACTGGGAACGCGATCGAAGACGTTACAGAGGCTGGAATCTTTGATTTTAGCTGATAAATCCGTGGGTAAATCTATCGCGAGTACTTCAAATCTAGAAACCCAGGTACGATCTTCAATCTCTACGGTAATCGAGGAGGAACAACCGTTAGGTTATCGGGAAATCAGTACTGCCTTGGAATCTCGTATTGTTATGTTAAAGAAAGTTGAATTGCCAGCGTTCAATGGACAGTACCCTAACATCTGGATCAATAGAGCAGAAAGGTTCTTTCGTTTGGGAAATTACAGTGACCATGACAAATTTGAGCTGATTTCAGTATCGTTTGAAGGTTCAATTCTCAATTGGTTCAATATTGAAATGAATGACGATCCTTTTCAAGATTGGGATCATTTCAAGCGTAGACTGGTCCAACAATTTCGTACGGTGAAATCATATTCGCCTGTAGCAGTGAAGGTGGCAAAGGAATCAAATTCAAAGAGGACTGTTTCTCTTGCGATAAAGGGGGTGCAGAAGACAGAATCGTCAAGGTTGGACGATCTTCGTCTGCAATGTGAACCGACGATGAAAGATGTTGTACTGACAGCAAAATCACTGTCGGCGAGTACTACAGAAGTGGTGATTACAGATTATCACACGACAGAATCAAGAGATGCATGTGATTCAGCTGTGGCCATGACTGCATTTGTTCAAGAACACGATTCTTGGGTTGGAACAGTTTCAGACTTGGAAATTAATTGTGTTCTAAAACCTCATAGGAGTTCAGGCTGTGAGTATAGTCAAGAAGTATCTTGGAGTGGTGCTAAGGAATCAATGTATAGAGCTATGTCACATACTGATTTGGGTAGTGTTGTGTTGTTGGTGGGGATTGATCATATGCCTTCAACGACAGAAACTAAGAAGAAGCGAAGAAAGTGCTTCAAATCCTGGCATTTCAAGTTCAAAAGCATATTGACTGGTCATATCACTGTTCTACTAAAAACAATGTTGCCATATGGTAATATGATAATGTCTAGGGTGAAACAGAGGAAGGTTGATTTTGGAGAACTAAAAACAGTGTTACATTACAGTCGATCTTTAGAGGAAGTGGCAAGTGAAGATGTGCTGAGCTTTGGGAGATACAGAATTACAAATGTGAGAAAGGACAGTGAGTTGATAAGGGTACATATTAAGAGTACGCAAAGAAAATATCCTAAATCTTGGAAATTCAAGTTCAAGAACAAGTCAAGCAGAAGGGTTCTTGTCAAAGCAAACCATTAGTTTAAGGAGATAAGGCCACGAAAACAGTTAATACAGACACAACAGCCAACGAGGCATTTTAGCTATGGAATGTCGGTTAAGGAACTACTCCATTCAACGTAAGAGAAAATGCAGGAAGTTTCAGACCTTATGATGGTTGCATTAGAGCACAAAGGAAATCTGCTAAGAATTCGAGTCCAACATATGCAAAAGAGGAAAAGGTGTTACAAGACTTATATGTTCCAGTACAAACAAAAACCAACCAAAACAAGGGTCTGGACAGAAACGAGGCAGTATAGTGTACAAGGAACTTCTATATTTGATACAAGTGCAGCAGTTGAAACTTTTCCAAACACAGCTTACGAGGAGTTGGGTGCTCATGTTTTCAACAGATGTACAAGCAAGTTTGGCTCCATCAGATTATGCACTTGCTGTACTTTTGTCTTGAGGAATGACTGGTATGTTCATAGCGGCAACATAGTGTTACAGTGGCTGTTACATTTTTACTCTCACCGGCTTAAGAATGAGCACACAATCTGGATATATTATGCATTAGTTCAAGGGAACTTGTTGACGCATCACATTACGTTATTCTGTGTTGGGAGAGGATTGGACTTGTTTAATCACAAAGATGCAGCTAGTTTTTCATGCAATAAAACGTGTGAGACAATGTTAGAAGATTTTGCTGCATTCTTGACTCAAGTGACGAACCAGTGTTTTAAAGCTCCACATGATCGGAGAACAATGATACATGGGAACCAGACACAACTACAAGTGTTTCTGGTGAGAACAGTGATTGCAGCAACGAATGATTCTATTGATGAGGTGCTTTTACCAGTGGCTGATACATTAGCAGAAGCAGCAGTGGCAACTACGACAATGAACAATGGATCAGGGCATAATGGTGTAACAAAGTGTTGGTGGTTGCTTGTTTCTATGGGTCACATGATGCTGGCACCGATCATGAAAGAAGAGAGTTCTGTTGTGCATCACTTCCAAAGTACATGTTATATGTGTGGCACATCTAAGAATGATAAGATGAATGTTGTGAGAGTGATATGCTTGTGGAAGTGCAGCATCAAGGACTCGAAACAAAAGGGATTCATTCATACATTTGGGTTCTGTACAGTTGGGTTACTATATGACAAGGACAGAGAAATTGATACAAACTTTGGGATTCATGATATGCTTTCACTGCTATTACAAAAGCACAAGGTTGGGGAAGTTCAACCACTACAAAATGGATATGCAATGCGTGTAAAGACATACATGCCTAAGCATTTGACAATTATCCTCGTTGGAGCTTCTGATCCGACACCTGCAGCTGTGAGATTGATGATGCAGCATGACATACAAGGAAGTTGTATCAGACGAGTGATCGTAAGTGTGTTGGAGCTGTACTTTTCAACCTTTCAGCTTGAGGACAAGCTGAATGTGGAGCGGGGGGTATTGATAAGGCATAACCGGCAAAGGCAGAGCTGAGGTTTGGGATGCTGATGTTATAGGAAAATAGGAGTGCGAGATGATGACACGTGGACGGCCCAGATCAAGACGGAAAGGAGCTAATTGATCAATTAAAAGAGAATATCGACATTTTACAGAATCATTCGGAAAAATAGTGTTGAACAGAAAGTTCATCTTCTTCCTTCTCTCTTGTTCTTGAGTGTTCTTCGCTAGTTCTGGGTTCCATCGTTTGGTTGGAAGCTCAAATTAGTAAGAGAAGTTTCTGTTTCTTGGAACATTAGCTTCTGGTTTTGTTGTGTTGAAGAGATACAGATTTTTACGTATCAAAGGTATCAGAGATCCTATCAATCCTCGGAATCTTGGAATCACGATGCCGGAAGAAAGTGATGCGCAGATTGGGGCTATATTGGAGGGGTTACGAATCCAATTAGGGTTAGGGATCAAGGAATCAACACCGGAATTGCTTGCTACTGCACTTGACCCAGTGGTGTTGTTCACAGAGGCTTTGGAGAGGTTTCAATCTACCATGAAGTCAGGTTTGGACGAGTTGAGGGCTGAGATCAGCGAGTTTAAAGCTGCCTTTCAAGAAGATTTTAATGAGATGATTCAGAAGATTGCGTACATCGAGTCTGAATCAATTCCAGAGACGGAGAACTCAGTCTTGCAGAAGGTGGTTGTTCTTCACGAGGAAATTGATAAGGCAACTGAGGAGATTGACGAACTGATTCCAGAGTATCAGGTACCAAATTCTTTCTGGGAATTTAGAAGTGCAGATACTCTGTTCGGAATTTACGGCACTGAACTGGTAGATGCGAATCGATACGCTAGGAATTTCCAGAAATCAACAAGTAGCACCACGTTATCTTGTGCATGCCAATTGTTCGATACAATGTTTCTTGAGGTAGGCAGAGAGAACCACAAGAATGTGCAAAGAAGAATACCAAGATCTTGGAAATTCAGGTATAAAATCAGGCAACAACGAGGGTTCCGTGTTCTTCTTGCTGGTATGAAATCTGTAACGTTGCATGATGAAAGAGTTGTAGAGCTATGGAACTTATCTAGCAACTTTGTTTACATAACGATGGGTTACTATATTGGACATGAGATTGAGTCGGACAGAGAGAGTAACGATGAAATAGAAGATGAGAAGTTACAAGGAATTAAGGGCGAAGAAGAGGATATTGGGAAGGATGGGGAAATGAAGAGCAATATAGCCATGGTTGTGAGTCCAAAGGCTGCCAAGGGAAAGGAAACAGAGAGTCACATTCTGCCACAGGAAAAACAACATGATAAGTGTGAGATTCATGGACACTTGAGTTGCAATAGAGTAACTCTGAACAGAAGCTTCGTGAGCCCTAAAGGGCAGGAAACAAATACTGGTCATATGGCAGGAGAAGTGAATACATGGGACAATATGGTTGTTGTCATTGACAACAACGTCAGTGTCTTTGAGAGTGTTGCTGGAGAACATAAGTCTGAAGAGGAGCAAGATGGAGAACATAAGTCTGACCAGAGTATGCCAGGATTTAAAGCTCAGACCATGCTTAAACTGAAGAGGAGGAAATTGTGGTTGAAACAACAAACCGTCGTACTGAAACAACAGGACGTCACTGTGGCTGTTCAAGAGTATTTCACAATGATTTTGCGGTATGTATTTGCAGACGAACAGATTACAAACAGGGAGCTGGTTACAAGGTTACCGGAAATACATAGATACAAAACTATGAACATATATAGAAGAAGGATGATCTATTTTTCTGTCTGGCCATGTTGGAGAAAGAAAAGTGTGCAAATCATTAACCTTGGGGAAGCAACAAAGGTGACTCATCAACAATATGCAGTTAGTATGTCATGGATTTTTGAGCAGAAGACAATATCTCATGGATTGACTGCATTATGGACTCAAGTGAAGGCAAAGTGGCTGAAAGCTCCCCAATACATGAGGAAAAATAATCAGAGTTTGACGTTCATTAGGAGATTACGTTGGTTTGTGCTTTGGTTCCAAATGGAGCATCTACCAAGACTGGTGAAATTTCTCTGTTGCTGAGCTATAAGGACCTATTTTCATGCATAGCTGCTACAGATTTTTCTCATAAACCTTGTGGTCAAGGTTTTTCAAGGGGGGAAGATTTGTTATAGGAAAATAGGAGTGCGAGATGATGACACGTGGACGGCCCAGATCAAGACGGAAAGGAGCTAATTGATCAATTAAAAGAGAATATCGACATTTTACAGAATCATTCGGAAAAATAGTGTTGAACAGAAAGTTCATCTTCTTCCTTCTCTCTTGTTCTTGAGTGTTCTTCGCTAGTTCTGGGTTCCATCGTTTGGTTGGAAGCTCAAATTAGTAAGAGAAGTTTCTGTTTCTTGGAACATTAGCTTCTGGTTTTGTTGTGTTGAAGAGATACAGATTTTTACGTATCAGCTGACGTGGCCTAAGTGTTGGCTTGAAGAGGGAAGTGAAGATTCTGATTCGAAGAGAGGGTTGCTGCCACTAGCGAAGTCTTCATGAGTATAAAGAAGGATAGGAGTTTCTTGTTTAGTTATCGAAGAAGATCATAGAACAAGATTGTTAGAGAGTCTTTCTCTGCAATTAGGCGATTCTCAAGAGCTTGTTCTTGAGTATCGAAGGATCTGAGTTTCATTAAGAGAGTAACTTGGTGAGCTCGATTCTGTAATTCCTTTGATAATCAATCATACACAGTTGGTTGCTTATCAGACTGTCAAGAAAGAACATAGCAGCAACCAATTGCAAGAACCTGTTAAGTCACCGCTACGAAACGAATTCTCGCTACGACCTCGATCTGGAGGCTCGGGAACGATCAACCGATTACGAGTTATGCGATAACTACGAGGAACTTGACCTCCCACATACATGTGTCCATTGTACTCGAGAATTGGATGAGCACATGAACTTCTTGTTGGGACTTCTTTTTCAATAGCCCAATACAAAAACCTTGAACTGCACACGTTGATGTCGTCATCCTCTTGATTTTCCTTGTAGCTAAGATGAGAATTTTGTTTTGTGATTCTATGTTGATGAAGGACCAAGAGGGGTGTAGTCTTACCAATTTCTTCAACAACAAGCAACCTATTGTCGTTTTCTCCATAAGCAGCAAAATTTAGATCTCCATCGATATATGTATCGAACATTGGCTCACCACTTCGCAGAAAAAATTTATCGCTACGATCCGGTGGCTCGGCCTCTTTATCATAATTACCAAAAGTTGAATCACCAAAAATCGCTATAAAGATTTTATCTTCCACTTGGAGAAACGAACTTTAATCATGATATCGAACTTGATGCTCATCACAAATTTCAGCATCGTGAATATCAACAACTTGCGTGCGATCGATCTCGTTCGAGAGATCGTTGTTGCGGCTGCGAAAAAATAACTTGCTGCGACGAGGATCTGGTGGCTCGAAATCGATACGTTTATCGCTATTTGCCGCAAAATTTTCATGGTTTCTCTTCTTCGGACTCGCATCTTCTTCCTTCTTGGCGATTTTTTTGATTGCACGAACATGTCCCATTTGTCCAACAATTTTGTCTACCCACATTTGAATTCTGATTGGATCCACCTCCTTTTTTTTAACTTCTCCACAAGTATTCATCCAACAATTAGAGAGACGAGAAAAAAGAAACAGACCGTTTCTTCTTATCTGCTCCACGTAAGCTTTATAATGTGAAATATGGAGGAAACCTTCTTTCTGAAGAATCCAAGTCTTGTGCCTCTTCAGACTCGCACATGTAACTCTGGTCATTTTATTGTTTAAGTGTGGGTCGTGGATTGTGTTTTGTGGTATGAAGCCACCTGTATGAAAAACGATCACACGACTCAACTTTTCTTCCACCATGTCAAAATTTCTCAATGCTTCATTATTTTCCTTTGGATTAGAGTCTTCATTATCTTCTTCTTTTTTTGATTCTTGAGGTGTCACAAAACCTGATTCGTCAATGGAAACATCACAAACCTTCTCCTTATCGGCAAAGACAAAAACTGGCTCGCTGAATTTTCCCCGGGAACGATCCTCTTTACCCAGAAACAACGAGCGATCACTTTGATAATGACGCAAGGGCTCAATGTGGGTGTCGCGCTTCACGGTGCTAGCGATGATGATCTTCTCAAACCCTTCATCGGACTCGGTGACATACGACACATGGTTATTGAAGGTCGTCTCCGCCAATTGATAATCCGCAATAAAATTTGATGTTCGAAAGTTCTTCGGCTGCAAGCGGAGCTCGTTGTGACGCATAGCCCAGTCTTTTTTAGAAGACTTAATAAAAGATTGGTGGTTACTTTGGCTATTGTCGAAACGTTGGTCGTTACGGTAACGGGGTTTGGTACCGCTAAAATCGTTGTCACGAACGTCATGGACACTGCGCGCAAAATTATGTGGAAGAAAAGTCTTACGCAGTTGCTTCGTAAGCTTGTCCCATGACCTAATCGGTTCCTTCCCACTTCTCTTTCTCGTGGCTTTGAGCTGCTTCCACCACGAAGCGGCGTGACTGCGAAACTGCTTAGCCACCAATGGAACGCACGTAGCCGTAGGGATCTCCTTGAATTCCAACACCGCTTCAACTACTGCGATCCATTCAAAGAGAGCATCTCCGGTAACATCACCATGAACGTTGGAATCTCTACTTGAAAATCAGACTCCCAACGATTGGTCTGTTGGTTATCGAAACTTTGAGCGCGAAACATCTCCGGCTGCAGTGGATGGAAAGGGTGGGTGATTTCGTTGAATCAAACTGAAACGAAGGACCGTTTGTCTCTGATACCAACTGATGGAGAGCGGAAGCTATATAACGAGAAAGAACACGAGATCTTCAGGAGATGAACGTGAACTAGCTCGGATCTTGCCGTTTTGTTGATACTCTCAACGAAAGAGGCAATTAGGGTTAGAAATACTCTTCCCCGTGCCCGGAGGCTCGTTAGGTTTTGGGAATACTCTTCCCCGTGCGAAGAACGCTCGTCGGCTAAGAAAGCTCAAAATTATATTCAATAATCGATCCCCTTACAAAACCCTAAGCGACATGTTTATAAAGAGATAACTAAACGATGAAAACAAACCTAGACCCTAATAACAAAATCCCAATAATAATCTAAACTATTTACTTGGCAAACACGTAAAGCCCATTAGAAGTGTTTGTCGTTAAAAGCCCGAATTAACGTTGATGCGCTGCATCATTTCTCCAATGAAAAACACAAATCCACTTGTGCTTTTTCGGCCATCTATGTCTCCACTCCAATCGCTATCGCTATATCCAACAAGATTGTAATCATCAGAAACAAAGTAATACAAGCCAAAGTTTACAGTACCTTTGATATAACAAATGATCCTCTTGGCGGACTTGAAATGAGTTGTTGTTGGATGCTCCATATATCTACTCACAACTCCAACTGCATGTAGGATCTCAAGTCTTGTGCAAGTTAGATAGCTCAAGCTTCCAACCAAGCTTTTATAGAGTGTTGGATCCACACTTTTTCCTTCATCTTGTTTTGATAACTTGACTCCACATTCCATCGGTGTGCTCACTGGATTAGAGTCATCCATCTTGAATTTCTTGAGCATTTCTTTAGCATAACCTTCTTGAGTAATGAAGATTCCATTATCTTCTTGCTTCACTTCAATTCAGAGGTAGTAAGACATGAGTCCAGTATCGTTCATCTCGAACTCTTTTGTCATCTCTTTCTTGAAATCCTCGAACATTTTTGGATTGTTTCCAGTGAATATCAATTTATCTACATACAATCACACAATCAATATATCATTGTTTTGAGTTTTGATAGAGAGTACATGCTCATACGGATACTTGATGAAGTTCTTCTCCTTGAAGTACTTATCAATCCGTGTGTTCCATGCTTTCGGTGCTTGTTTTAACCCATAAAGAGCCTTCTTTTACCTCAAGACTTTTTCTTCTTCTCCCTTGACCATGTAGCCTTGTGGTTGCTCAATGTAAACTTCTTCTTCAAGGTCTCCATTTAATAAGGCTGATTTGACATCCATCTGATGTATCTTCCAACTCTTTTGGGATGCCAGTGATTAGTCCAACAGTTTCTAGACGAGCAACATGAGCAAATATCTCATCATAGTCGATTCCAGCTCTTTGATTATAGCTTTTTCCACCAATCGTGCTCATGTTATATAATTTTTGTCAGCAGCTTCAAAAGCAACAATTTTGAGCTTTGCCAAGTTTGACACTATCTCGTTTTGGTATTCGACTGGATCGAGAAACGGTATAACATGTTGTAAAATAAAGAAAAGAAAAAATTGACCAAAAAAAAAAAAAAAAGGTGAGACCAAAAGAGAGAGGATAGTTGATATTTGTAATATCTTCTTCTTGATCTCATGTGTTATGATGAGCATCATCTATTTATACTAAGATTTTGAATGGTAACTACGGTCAGGGCGGACAAAACTAACTGCGAATTAGAATTTTTTATTTTCAAGGCGGACACAGTTCGTTGCGAACTGAATTTATTTCTTCATAAAAATGGTTTGCACTTGATCTGCAACGGACTTCTTTTATTATTTTCTGTCTGCAGCGGACTTTATAAAACAAAGCGGTCTTGACTGCTTACGGACTAATCTGCCCTGGCCGCAGTTATCATTCGAAGCCTAAAGTCGGTTAGAA
The DNA here is from genome assembly GCA_030180135.1 of Orychophragmus violaceus. Classification (NCBI taxonomy): domain Eukaryota; kingdom Viridiplantae; phylum Streptophyta; class Magnoliopsida; order Brassicales; family Brassicaceae; genus Orychophragmus; species Orychophragmus violaceus. The sequence goes on along the minus strand of CM058239.1, from coordinate 13,414,497 downwards.
AAAAGATATTTACAATAATATAATATATATTATCCTAACAACCTTATTTTTAATGATATTCATTCAGCTAAAAGAAAACGTACACTCATAATTAAGGGATTTTTATTATTATGTTGACAAAAAGAAAAAAAAAAGTGATTTTTATTATATTTTATAGACTACTTATTTTATTTTTGTTATGGACTCTGCCTTAAAACAGTTTTAAAACGAATTTTTACAGTTTAAAACGAAACAGTTATAAGGGTCAATGGCTGAAGAAAACCCTTGATCTGATAACTTGATTGCAAGCAGCTAAGAACATGTCAATAATGTAGCAAAACATGCATATACTACCATTATCATAAAACCTCAAATTATGTCATCATACAGGTTACAGTAACGACGCAACCTAAGTGAAGTAAACAATAGTCTTTGGTTACATCCACAAAAGCCTTAAGAAACCAAACATCTAAGATTAGTTTCTGCCCTGTCCTCTTACATTCATGGCAGCCCTTGTTCTTCTGGAAGACTCTGCTCTTGCACGAGAAGGGCTTGGATCATTCGAAGGAAGCAACATTGGTTGCTCTCCGTTTACAAGACCACCTGTAAAATATATGCCAAAAGCGATGTTTTCTTCTTGTTTAGAAAGGAACGTTAACAAAACGAAAACATAAATTAGACTACTTACTGCCAGAGGAACCAGACCGACTAGGTAATTGCATTTGCATTCTAGCATTTCCACTCCAAGACTGCTCAAAATCAGGCAATTCTTCTGCAGAATTTTGCAATTGAAAGCAAGAGAAAGAAACAGTTATAGTTATCTGAATTTAAGGTTCTCTCCTCCACACAATAGAATCTTTCTTAAGCATCACGAGAAAAAGTGTTACTTACCTTCGTTTAAATTGTGCAAGGTCTGCATTGTATCAACCTGACCATCCGAGTTAAGTTTACGCGCAACAGTGTGGCCCTGCAATGATTAAAACATCACTTATACAGTTATATTGATCCAACAACAAAGGAAAGTTTTTTGAAGGTATGTCTGTATAAGGTAATAAACTACCTTGTTATATAACCCTCTTGAAATCCTGTGCTCTGCTTCACGTGTTGCAGTATTAGCTTCTCTACTTTCTTCAAGAGTTAACTGTTTCACAATAGGACATGTTTTAGTAGTAGTTAAGCATAAACTAATATTCTTTACAACCCACCCCATCACTTCCTGTCCTTCTGGTCTTCGATGAAGTGTAGTAGTTTCCATTATGGCCACCGTATGTAACAGTCGAACTCTGGAAACTATAACTACGAGTTTGTGGTTGCCATTGTCCAGCATTCACATTCATGTTTTGCATTTGTCTGTTCCTTCTCTCTACAGAAACATAAACCACACAGTCAAGCTACAAAGAAACAAAAACAATCTCCTTAACGCTTCAAACAAAGGTATCACCTTCAGCTATAGCCTCTTCAGTTTCCGCCTCACTGCTTGACCTGCCATGTTTCCCTAGGCTTACTTTCTTCTCTTGATCTCCTTCTCCTTCTTTCTCATCATCTGAATCAATCTCTTCAATAACTGGTCCACGAGATCTTCTCGGTTGTGGTGGCTGATGATGATTCTCAATAAAACCAGATGGAGGACGCATTCCTGCAAATGGATCCATGGTAGGACCAAACAAGTTGGGCGGGAACATGCCACCACCAAAAGGCTGAGTGAAGAAAGGATCATCGAACGGATCTCTTCCTCCTAAAAAATTAGACATCAAACTCCGAGGGCCTCCAAATCCACCAAAGGACCCACCAAAACCACCACCAGAAGAGCCTCCAAAGCCACCAAATGGACCACCAAAGTTGAAAGGATCTCTACCACCTCCTTGCATCTTCTCTGGTTACTACACTTACACAAAACCAACAAAATTCATATGAGAAACCTCAAATGCAAACAAAAAAATTGCATCTTTGAAACACAAGATCACATGTTTTCAAACAAATGAAAAATACATTTCATCAACCAAAAAAAAACCCTCGAGCATTATCTTAGCAATGTCAAGACTAAACCCACTCAAGAGGAACAAACCAAAGGAGGGTAAAACCAGATTGATAACAAACGAATCGTAGAAGATAAAGTTAACCAACCGCAATCGAGTAGAATAACAGCTCAGAAACGTTAAAGATCATACAGAATTCATCGGTACTAAGAATATTTACAATCTAGTTCATAACGACCGGTCTAACGAAAACCCTAAGGGCAAAGCAAATCAAACATCAAAATCAACATCCAAATTGAAGGAGAAAGATTGAAAGTTCATACCTTTAACAACAACGAGCAGCACAAGAAAATCTACGATGTTGCAGATATATAAAAAAAAAAAATGAAAAGAGGAGAAATCTATCGGAGATATTGTTGCGAATTTGAGAAGTTCTTCAATCTTTTATGCAATTTTCTCCAGGAGAAGAAGGAAGGAATGTTCTCGAAATGTTTTTACAGAAGTCGAGATATGATTGGCTGATGGTTACACGTTTCCTCGGACACCATTTCTGTAATTTTTTCTTAAGATTTTCTTCTAAACATGGCCTAGTTAGATTTCTATTGTTTCCTATAAAATCCTTAGAAATGCCTGTTTTGAATACTTATTACTTTTGACCCAAAAAAAAAAAGAATATTTATTACTTATAACTAAAAATGGTTATATGATCTATTTTATATATGTGTATATATTATATATATAACGCAACTTTGTCTTATTGCATATAAATGTTAGTGAGAGTGATCTAGCTGCATATCTACTGAATCTATATTCAATTTACCATTAAAATTTTACATAACTCTATGTTCAACCTTTATATATTTAGGGTAAATTAATCCACGATCACTACAGCAATGCATATAGAAAAAGATTTCATTTACCGATCAAATACAGAATAAAAAACAAATTTGGTCCGCCGTAGACTATAATCCATCCTAAAATATACAGTAGTATTTTAGTCTACCGCACTAACCATTCAAAATCTTAAGTATATGGTCTGCAGTGCTATTACTCTTAATTGATATGACACAATACTTAACCTGCAGAAAAATAAGAAATGAAACAAATACTTTTGTGAAAATTGTGTAGGAAAAGATCGCTCATACTATTCGCAGAAAGTCTTTGAGAATTTTCTTTTCAAGAAAAATCAAAATCCACAGAAGAAACAATAATCTTTAATACATAAGACATATTGATGATACATATACATACACAAAGCAGCCCATTTCCAAATATTTGAAGTTTAACGTCATAGAGACTGAAGCGGCTCCGACTCTTCCGACCTGCTCCTAAAGTCTAACCCTCCAAGTGCCGGCAACCTATTCATATCGTCTTCTGTGTACAATGGCACGAACCAATACATTTTATCCCTTCCAAAAACCTGATGCAGCAAAAGACACAAAACAAACTTTTAAAAGCTTTGATTGTGTTTATGTCCAAGATTCCATCTTAAGTAGCCAGAAACTTCTTCTAACCCCCAAGAATCGACAATAAAAGGATGTGTTTTGAATTGAGATTGAAGTTGAACCTGTTCAAAGTTTTTCTTACGACCAAGGTCATAAGGAGAGTTAGGAGCTGTATGCTTCTCATATGCCTGAGATCAAATACCATTACTTTGGTTACTAAGTTTAAAGCTATTACCTTGGTACTTGGGCAATGGATGTTGCTGAGAAATCTAAGTTAGAGCAAACCCAAGTGAGTGAGTTGTTTTACCTCAATAGTTGTGTTGTTACGAGCGACCAACATTATGTGCATAATTAGGAAGCCTAGGACACTTAGCGCCAATGTTATGTTCAATACTGGAAAGCAAGAAAGGGAAGATTTTGAATTAGGTAACAAAATTGGTAACGGTAACGTGTTGTGGAACAAGAAACACATAAAAATAAGTAAGAAACTGAGATATATCTATCTTTGAACTTACCAAATGCAACAAAGGTGGCTGCCAGGCTTCCTGGTGATACGGTAACCTCATCATCTCCATCGGTAAAGAATACAAGGAAAACTGGAAACAGGGATAGCGTAACCACCGTTGTCTCAAGAAATGTATAAAACTGCATTTTGACATATTAGGAATGCATTAAGTTCATGGCAACATTAATGGACATATCAAGATGATACTGTACACGAATATAGGTCAAGATAATCACTGATATATGTGGAAGGATGGTTTGTGTCATTGAAAATGTCTGAAACATGGCTATCAAGCAAATCAGTTAGCATAGATCAAAACACAGGAAACCTATCTGCCTTTGGCTCGCTTCAACAATCGAATACATAAGGCTCTCTCACACAACTTCATTTACAGAAACGTTACGACAAGTTCATTGACATACCAAGAATAGGAGAAAAGACTTGTAATTCTTTGCCCCAACACAATTCACAACCCAAACACAATGGTGGTCCATCTTTAGTATGCACCTTCGACCTGAAAACTCAAAAAGTCAAGATGAAACCTTTTCACCAACTAATGAAAAGAATACACCACTGGATTCCATTTGAAAGAGACTTACAGACTGAACAATGGTGAGAGCGAGGCGGTTTATATTGATTGCACTTTCGGCAGTATCTTACAATATGAGATGAGGAATCTCCAACCGTGATTGATGGGTATTCTTCTGCAATCGCTGATTGGTTTCCATCGTTTTTCTCTATGTCTAGTTCCGGCCTCCAGCCCGATGGAACACCACCAGGATCCGTCACAACAACAGAGAAATAACTCCATAATAACATTATAAGCTGCACAGTTAAAACAACAATCATCACAGGGACTCCTTCACTTCTTCTTTCTATCTCTTAAGTCTGAGAGTACAAGACTTCAAAGCTAGAGGAAACACAGACACATTCTACACTAAACCAGACCAAGAAAGATGACTACTTTATTGCTTGCTTGGCTTCTAGTATCCAATGCTAACTTCCCTAATTCAGTTTCAATTTGTATTACAGGAAGTATACAACAGCCATAAATCTAAAGTAACCTAATTTACACAGCCAGCTAAGAACGAGCCCTGTTACCACAAACATTATGACGTAATACAAAACCAATGCGATGCAGAAAAACAAAAGCTTTCAACATAGAAGCAATAAACACAACACATAAGTAGCATTCTTTACCATATCAAGCTTCAAACTACTACAAGAGATCAACAAGCTTTGAGTCAGTCATTGTATTTAGCAGAGAGATTTAAGGTACTAAAGGTTAACCAATAGAGGACGAAGACTAACAAGCGGAACAATATTACATGCAAGATCTCAAAAAGGTCGCAATAAAGTAGATTGACCACGAAGCGATGAGTTATACCAGAAAGTGAAACAGCGCTAAAACCAGAAGAGCTACTAATGAATCGAGACCACCGAGCAATAGAGCCGGTCCGTAATTCGCAACGACAAGGGCGTAATATGTGAATCCGATGATCCCGATTACAACAAGGATCATGATCGAACCCAATGCGCGAAGTGCTGTGCAGAACTTAAACACGTTCCACGCCATTGTTCGGGGGTTCTTCAAAAATCCCGCGATTGCTAAGTCGAAGAAGAAAAATTTAAGCACCCTTTGTTGAATTGAGGAAAGAAAGTTTAAAACTTTGGGGAAAATCGAGCTGAAAAGTCCAAAATTTTCCTGGATAGTTTTCCTTGCAAAGAACAGTTTATTTTCTCCATCTGTGTGTTCTTTTTCTCATCTAAATGTCCTAATCCTTTTGATGTTTGACCAAAATAAATAAATGTCCTAATCCTTTTGGGCAAACATAGGGTTGGATTGGTAACATTTGGTATTATAGTTGAATTGGAGTAGATTTTATAATTTGATGGAATTTGCACTACAAATAAAAACAGTAAATTAATACGGTGAGTTTGCCGTAAAAAAATATAAATTATTAGTTTTGTTATTAGTAACTTTTTAATGTATAACTTGCAATATGTGTTATTAGGATTCTTTTAAATTTTGACAAAAAAAGATTTTTAAAAAAATTAATTTAAAATATTATTTTATTATATATTTAATGAAAAATATATTAAATAAGTTAATACTAACCTAAATATATATTTTTGGAAAAATACTAACCTAAATATAAAAACTCAATTATAACAAGTAAAAATATTGAAAAAAATATTCAAATTATAAAATCTAATTTATTAAAATAAACATTTTAAAAAAATAAAATAACATTATCTAAAATGAAATTATGTTCTTAAGTAATTTTTATTGATGAAAAAGTTGAAATACATAATTGTTCATTAAAGTTAAAAATCATTCAAAATTAAAATATATAATTGACTAAAAACATACATTGAGTTCTTAAAAAATACAATGAAATTATTTAAAATATAACTAATTGACCAAATAATTTTTATTGATATATAGTGGATATACATTTTTTTTTAAGAAATAAGTGGAAAAAAACAACTCACGCTCAAAAAAGTAAAAACTTATTAACTCAAGTATCTAATACGTTACTTAGACATGATTTTGGATTAGTTTTTTAGTTAGCAGATTTGCAAAAGACATAACTCAAAAATTGTAACTCAACCATAACACATCATAGTTCAAACTCTAAAACTTAAAACTAATGCATGACTGGTAACATTTTTGTTTTATCACCATAACTCAAACTAATGCAACTATAACTCATGTCACCAACTAAAGCCAATAAGTCATTTGAAAATCTTAGTTAAAAAAAGTCCTAATCTTGTGAGGATAAAGAAGGTAAAGTAAATTCTAATAGAAATTTTCAACCAGAAAAAAAAGAATAGTTTTCTTTTTTAATATCTTAGAAGTTTCGGAATCTCTCAAAATCCCGAAATCAGTCTTTAAATAATTGTATTTAGAGATTACTCTTATGTATCAAAAGAGGTTTGAATCTAAAACATAAGACTATCTCCAATGTATTCTTTTATTTTTACCTCGAAAAATAGAGGAACTTTATAATAGAGGTGAGTTCTGCTCCAATGTATTCCTCTATATTTTTCTTTAAAAATGAATATTCTCTCTAATATTCTTTTTTATTTTACTAATAATACTTTTAATTTATAAAAATTACAACTTAGCCCATTTATTTTATTTTTACAATTATAAAATTATAATATTATTTAAATTATATATTAGTTATTAAAATATTATAATTTATAATTTATTAGTTTTATATTGTTAGTCATTAAAATATTAATATTTAATTATTTTGGTCATAAATAAAAGTATTTAAAAGTTATTGGACTTAATAATAAACTAAAAAGTTCACCTCTATTTATAGAGGAAAAAATAGAGTTCCTCTATATATAGAGAAAAAAATAGAGATCTCTATTTTAGAGGTGAAAATAGATGTGGGTTGGAGTAGATTTGCCTCTAAAATAAAATTTAGAGGCAATATAGAAGTGAGTTGTAGATGCCCTAAATAAACCAATTATATTGTGTTATCATTAGATCACCATTTTTTTGCTAAAAAAAACGACAATTGCAATTTAAAATTACTCAAAAGCCAAAACTAATCAGAATTACCAAGATTTTTTTATATTAAAAAATTACTCGTTTGAATATTAGTTTCGTTTTGTTCAAAAAAATATTGGTTTTAGTAATTACATTTTTTAAACTATGATATTATATTAAAAAAAAGTCAAATTGAAATTTAACTTATATAGTTTTGAATAGTGATTTTACTATTTTTTATCAACATATCTAATTATATAACTGAGAAATAAAAATGCATTAGATTCATTTTTACAAGGTTAATTACCAGCATATTCTTAATAAAATTTTGATATATATATATATATATATATAGAGAGAGAGAGAGTCAATCTACTTATTACCAATTGGTTTTAAGTTGTAAGTCCATACAACTTAATAGAGAAAAAAGAAACGGAAGAAGAATTGAAGAAGATGGTGGACTTGAGTATGGCGATGAAGAAGATGATCGGATTAGTGATTGTGACAATAATGTTCCAGAAAAAGCGAAGCAACAAGTAGCTATGGAGCTCCGACGATTGTTAATTATAATGCTTGCGCGATATAATAATCGACATTTTGGAATATGATGGTCTACGAAAAAAGCATAAATCGCTCTAAAAAGTCACACAACCATACATTTTATCGGGGTCTAAATCTCATGAATCTAAAATATTTCATAATAAAAATAACTTCCAATTTTTTTACTTTAAACAAAATACCTCTATGCCTGCACATGGTACAAACACCCCACCTAGTACCCTATATATTAAATCAAAGTTGTTCGGAACGGGGTTTCATTTCGGAGGATTAACCGATTCGGCTCATCGTGACTTACATGGGAGAAAAATAAATTACGTGCTCTTGCCCCTTTTGCAAGGGAATCGGTACGAGCATTAAGGCTCCTAAAAATTAAAACTAAGTCTAAAGATACAAATGCTTCTCTCCAGAATTTGAAGAGATCTAGTTTTGTCCTGAAGTTCGGCCAATCTTCGGGTTCTTTCGTCATACTGATCAGATCCGATCAGTCGGTCTCAATTACCACCTCAAAAATTTCCTTTCTAGAAGGCACAACATCACCTATAACAAACCATCAAACTCCGCATATAATAGAGATAGAGACCTTCTGCATCTTTATGCTCCTTTGATCCTCTTTCCAACTGCATTCTTAAAAAACCATCTAAGTTTGTTATTGTGGGATTTATTACCCAAAATGGACAGACCGAGATAATGTTTTAGGCGGGCATGACATATAAAAGAAGACTTATAAAATTGTTTTTATTCGAATTTGCGTCACATAATCTCAATACCTATTTATAGTTTATAAATAACCACAACACAATTACACAATCCACTTAACATACAATTATTTAATCTTGTCAATGGATCAGCGAGTTTTATTTACTAATCGTATTTTCTTCCTCCCTTCTGCTCAGGTTCCTCCTTAATCTACAATGTATAAGATACGATCCCAAAAAAAAAAAAAAAACACCTCATAAACAAATCAATACTATTAAAAAATAGAGTATATTAGAAACTAACCTTCTTCCATGTGTTATATATATTACATGTTATGCCATTACAAAATAAGAAATGAATTAAATTTCATTAAGGGTAATTATGAAATATAACATTTTCTCTACTATTCATGTTTCCAAACAAGACAATTATTAACCATATAGTCAAACAATCTAAATATAATAGATAAAGAGATTAAACATATTGAAAAATTGATTATCTTATTTTAATTTTGTTATTAAAATCGAACTTTCTTCACTTAAAAAAGATTAAAAAGATGAATTAACCAATTTCAATTATATATACATTAAAAATTTAAATAAATGAAAAATATAAATGGATTGTTTTGTTTCTATTTCGTAAATATTTAATTATTAATATATTAAAAACATAATAAATTTTATATAAATAATATTGTTTATAAAAAAATTAGATAAATGCAATACAGATTAAACTTATATCACTAACTTTTATAATTGTTGTTTCATAAAAAAAGAAAAAAAATTAAACCATTATATTATGATACAATACGGGTTAAAACTTATATTGCAAAATTGTTATTTTAATCTCTTCATCTTTACAATATACCTCTTCCCAAATAACACACAATTCATTTTTTTAAATACCTAAATTATTAACTCACTTTTTATAATACGGGTTAAATAATTGTAAATAAAACTAGATTAAATAATTAAAAAAATTAAATTACTATTGACAATAAATAAAAAATTAAAATTTTAAAGAAAAATAAACCCGCGCTTAAAAAGCGCGGGTCAAAATCTAGTTATGATTAAGACCACATATATGAAGCTATATAAGAAGCAAACACTAAAATATGAGTTTGAGAATATTAAACCTGCTGAAGAAGCTTCTTATGGATTCGATAGCCCTAGATGATAGAAAAAAAAATTAACAACGACAATGGTCAATGTTTCATCAAAGAATTAGATTAAACGCTAACCGAAAAAAATAATTAACAAAATTTGCTTTAATTGAAGTTAATTTGTTCAATACTCACTTTGTCAGTTCCATAGATGTAATCGCAATAAGTGAAAACTGAAGCAAAGTTGCTCTGGCTTTGTCCTCCAACGTAATGATGATAATCATGATACTCAGCTCCACCGTAGTATGGAATCAATTTTGTCAGAGTCCATGGAAAATCATATCTGCAAACAAATAAAAAGGAAAACACATTCTTGTCCTATAACTTCAAAATTTAATATTTATGTTTGTGAGTACATTCATCAGTTCAAATCTCTTTTTGTTTACCCGCTATGAGTTTCAATCGCCTCCATTTGACGTAACGTTATCCACAACCAAAAGGTCATAATGTGACCAGGTGCAATCGCCGGTCCAAGAAACGTCGGAATCCCAAGAATCAAGATCTCGGCCCAATGTGCATACGGCGATGCATATCCGATTGGAGATGTGTACTCGTGATGGACTCGATGTATCTTCTCATAACCCCATTTGCAATGCAACCATCTATGGATCCAGTAGTTTGTGTAATCTTCTATCAAGAAGTAAACCATTAATTGTGCTACTATCTCCTTTAACGATGGTAACGGCAGTCCACTTCTAATCCCAACCATCTGCAATTAACACACAAATCTACTCACATATGTTAAGGTATATTTCAAGAATATGTTGCAATACTAACACTTTAAATAGGGGAAATTTTATTCTCTTTTACGTTGGATTTTTCTAGTTAATAAACCACATTAATAACATGATTAATTAAAAAATAAGAATTAATTAACCTGGATGGAAGGATAAGAAACGATTTGCAATGTGCCGACCACGATAAAGAACAACTTCATGACATCTTTATAACACCGGAACATATCAGATAACGAATACTTCACCTTCGGCTGAATCTTGAACCGATCGAACCAACCGGTCAATTCAACAAACACAAAAGGGAGAGGAGCGAGAGAAAAAACGAGGAACAGTAACAAAATGGTGTGGCAGTAAACGTAGAAATCAGATTTGGTGGCTGAGTAATCGAACCAAACCGTCTCGAACCAAGTCAGGTTCCGTCCTAAAGCTACGGACGCGTCTTCAACGGTTAGGTAAGGGATCATACTCTGAGAGTTAAAATTTACGTCTGGACTTGTTTGTTTTGTCACTTTTATGTAAAAACAGTATAGCAATAGTTTGGAGTTATGAAGTATATATAAGAATGGTAGAAAAAATATATACAGTGCACACAGTTCGAAGTAGATATATAAAATTATATAAAATGCAACGGGAGTTTTGAACTCTTTAACAATCAGAATCACACAATATGACAATAGTGACCAAATCTCTGCTAATTCTGGTCCCTTTGAGAAGTCCGCCATATTGGGTCCTCCACTTTCTGTTTTTACTAGGACACAGCGCCAAAAGAGGTCCTCCCTCTTTCTGTTTTTAGTAGAACACACAAAAAAATCTTATCTTTAGTTTTTTTTTTCAACGGGTCCATTAAACCACCTTTCTCAACCTTTTAGGGGGAAATGAAGTTGAGTTTCTGAACTCGAAGATATTGTAGAAGTGACAGCCCGCTAGCAAATCTGAACCAAGAAAATCTTATCTGTGTACTTGTGTACAAGTTTACTTCACTGACATATTAATGATAAGGACATTTCCAATATATTACATTTTTTAATGAAATTATTCTAAAATAGAGTTAGTTTTATTTTAACATTAATTTTTGTTAAATCAGATATATAATTTTTTTTTGTTCAGAACATTTTTATATTGAAATTTAAACTCGGATTATACCATAAGAAATCAAGAAAACGAGTGTACACTTGATGGATTCTGAGAAAATCACATGTTATTTTAGTTTCAACGACATAACATTTTCGCTTTGAATGGTAGTAGCGGTCAAGGCAGATTAGTCCGCGAACGGTCAATACCGCTTTTATTTACTATTCACATTAATTAGTTTAAAATAGTGTGGACAAAAAGAAATAAAGCAGTCCGCTGCGGACCAAGTGTGGATCAGTTTTATGAACAAATAAATTTGGTCCGCAACGAATGGATTGTTGTCCACCCCAAAAATACAATAATTTGGTTTACACTTAAATTAGTCCATAGTAACCGATGTTTATTTATTGGGTTTAGATAAAGTAACATATTTTCAGAAACCAAATAAAGCAACTTATTATTCAGATAATGTATTCTTGATGGTGCAGTATGTTTTTTTAATACCGTGAAAGTTTTGGGTTAGATTCATAATCGTCCCCGAATTTAAAATCAAATTTTTGATAATTTGATTTAAAATTTTAATTTTCCGTATCAAAAATGATTTGAACACGGTGTATTAGAGTTTATGTTTGGTTTAGAGTTTGAAGTTTTAGTTTAGATTTTATAATATTTTCTTGGTTGTTCTTAATTGTGAAATATGATTTATGCTATTTCACAACTGTCACTTTCATACATTTGCATGTCACACGTGTAGAAAACTTCGTTATATATTTTATGTCAAACTTGTGTAAATAAACAAGTCTCGACCACAAACACGAAAACCAACCACGTCACGTTCAGCAGAACGATACATTTTCATCTCCACCCTACACCAGAAGGTGTTGATCTAGAATGGTTAGATCAACAGTGCTTCATGGTGAGGTGTATGTGCCACACATATTTTTCTGTCTGAAGGATATTTTTATTAACCATAAACTGAAACATACATCTGAAGTTGAAGTTGAAAAACTAGAGACTAAATCCAAACTGTTTCTGAGAGATAAAGACCACAAGAAGAAAACAAATCTTTTGTAGACAAAAACCCAAAAACATACACCACAAAAAGAAAGAAAAAAAAATCTAGAACACCAACAATTTACAGAAACTAATACAAGCATGTTTACTGGATGGATGAATTTAGAGCACGGCCATTAGTTGAAATATTCACATGGGTATTTTAATATTAAAATATTGTCATTTATAAAATAATTTATTTATTAATTAAATTTTTAAAAATTAATCAATGAATAAATAACATTTATCACGTGAATATGTAAATAAGAACTTTGAAGTTTTCAAATGAAAACTCTAAAATTCTACATTAAAAACTTATCTTCTCCATTTTTTTTTTTTTTTTTTTTTTTGATAATCCAAGGAGGATCCCAGACCAAGGTCCAGACTAATCTCTCTGGGCCCAGTCAAACCGCAGGCCAGCTTCACCTGGGAGGGTTTTTCCTGGGCCTTAGGCCCAGTGCCCGCTTTGTGAGCAGAGGAGGCATTTTTGTTTTCTTCTCCTTTTTTCTACCTTTGTATTTTTTTTGTTTAGTTTAATGTTTAGATATTTATTAAGAATTCTTCATAGTTCATTGAGAATGCTGATCTCCACCCAACCTAGGATGCTTTTATGATAACTTTTTATTTTGAAAAAGACTGAGAACCACTAGTTGGTAACAACCAAAAAAGAAGGACGAACAACATATGCCCCATACCAATTTTATTATTTTTGGCTTGTATTAGACAACTATTACGTTGATTGAGCGTTTATGATTGAGCCTGTCCTTCCAGAGTTGCTCCCATAAGTGAGGTTCGACCAGATTTCTTCCACAATCTTTTCTTCTACAATCCACATGTTTTTTGGCTGACACAATGCAATGTGTGTGATTGGTTAGCATAAATATAGGGAAGAAAAGCCCATTCTCAAAAAAAAAATATATATATAGGGAAGAAAAGAAAGTGGAGGGATTTTTTCTGAATTTTGTTAATGTTTCACCAATCATGATGAAAGGGAAAGAAAAAAAAAATCAGCTGGATTAAGTTGAATATCAACATAAAAATTAAAATATTCCCACTATAAATTGAAGAAAATGAAAAATCTCATTCATTTCCATTTATTCTTTCCCTTTCTCTCCCATTGTTTCTTTTCCTCTCTCCCATCTTTAATCATTCTCCTTCTATATAAGTTTTTTTTGTTTGTTATAGATGGACTTAACATCCTCGATTATCAACCAAAATCTGTTTTCAGAAATCAACCAAAATCAGCTCATATACAAATAGCGCTAACCCACAGACATAGTAGATCAACGAACAGTAACCTAATCGAATAATAGCTCAGCGTCATACAATGATTACTCCGCCACTGAATAGCTCGGATGCAAGGCTTGAGATACCATATTTCGGAAGGATGCATAAAACAACACGTTGTCCCGGATTAGATGAGATCTCACACCATAACTCCTCTTATAAATATTTTTCAAAGACCATTTATAGACACACTTAATTTATTGCACACAACAACTACTACTTGTAATCTATTTGGATTTGATCCGCTTTCTTTGAGTTTGTTTAGAAAACCGAACTGATCCCCCTTCGGAATAAATTCAAAAGTTTAAACAATTCATCCTTTTCAGCTATATCAATACAAACACGATTTCCGGCCTACTCTCCACACAAATCTCTATCTATTTATATTATCTTGTTTACTTAAAAATAAATAATAAAACTAAGCGCATATATTTTATGTTTAGATTTAAAATTTTATATTTTGAAATAAAATTTATCATTTTATTAATTTTATTACATAAGAAATTTATTATTTTGGGTTTTTATTTTAAATTTTTAAATACTATGATTTAAACATTAGATTTGTTTCTATTTTTTTCTTTGGATTTCATTGCTTTTTTGTTTCGAGTATTTTGAAATATTTCGAGTTTAGGTTTTAGTTAATTGAGTTCATATGTGATTTTATAAATAAGATTTTAAAAATTATATTTGAATTAAAATTATTTTAAAAAATTTTAATATACAATTTTGATTATTTATTGTATATTAATATTTTTTAAACAATAAAAATAAATCAATATATAATATATTTATAAAAAAATAAAACTGTTTTATGTCTTAATTTTTTAGATTTACAAGTACACATTATTCCGAAAAAGAATTAAACATTAAATATTTTAAAAAATCCATAATTAAAAACATCAACTTATTTCAATATATGATTAAATAATATATATATATATATATATATAATGAATTATTTTTATATTTAGTTTTATAAAGCTAAAAAATATTGACCAAATTTTTAATAGTTAAATAAAAAGTTCAAAGTCAAAAATTTTAAATTTATAAATTAAAATTTTAATAATTTTACGTCTGGATTTTTCATGTTTTTATTTTTGTTAGTTAATATATGGTCAAAAATATATTTATTTATGTGTATTTTACCAAGATTTTATTTTATGATATATAAAAATAATTCATTTATTAAATTATTTATATTTTTCAACTGATTAATAGTTTTATGATTATATATATTATTATTTTTTAATACATTAGGAAAGTATAACATATTATTTAGATTATTTAGATATATATATTTAATAATTGTGTTGTTTAAGAAAATATTTAGTAGAGATAATGTTTTATTTCATAGCTAACTTTAGAAAAAAATTAATCAAACAATTCATAGAAAACTGAAGAGTAACGGCAGCAAGTGATTAAAGTGAAGAAACCCCCCTCCCTCTCGGACTCCATATTCCTTTTAATTCTATATAAAAAATTCATATCCGTGGATTATAATATTTTATAATTATTTATGAAAAATATATTAAAAATCAATTAAAATGATAAAGAAAATAAATACTAACTGTTATTTATTTAGCTTGGTTATATTGTTTTTTCAAAATAATTTGGTTTCCAGTTAATTTTATTATTTAATATATATTCTAAAATTTTGAAAATTAGTTATTTTAACCTTTTTATTATATTTAGATATTAAAAAGTTTGACACGTGTCAAAATTTATTAAATTGATTGGCGTATATCACAACCTTTTCAATAACCAAGTTTTGAATATCAAGATTTATTAGATTTATATAATAAATATGTGATATCAAATTCTTAATTTGTGATTTTTATGAGAATAAATATCAAATATTTTATATCATAAAACTATCAGCAATTTCAATATAATATCAGAATAGGTTGTTGGTTATGTTTCTTAATCCAAAGTTACTTTTCCATTATTGTTCCTTTTTAATTTAGCCTAGTGCATCCGTAAGCCATCAATGAATTAAGAACTTGAGATCCTCAATCCCTGTGGGCCCTATCAAATCATCATCGGGCTCAATAGAAAATTGAATGGTAATTATGTTTAGGACGATTAATTTGTAGAGTACAAAGCTAGACTTAAACGTTTCTGAAAACTGATGTATCTTTATTCATTGATCAATCACGCCATAATATAGGCTTACAAGCTTAACAATTGAAAAACCGTAACAGATTCCTAAAATCCCGCAACAACAACTTAACAGACTTGGACCACATGAATATGTCTTATTGACTCGATCTCCTTGATTCATTCAAACTCAACGGCTATCTTCCAGATTCCAACGGCTCTTCTGACTTCTTACTTCCAACAAATCCTCCCTAAGCTAAGCATTGCGTAATGCTTAACTTATCACCAGCTGAACACATGCCGAGATCACCTCTTAACTTCTCGAACACTTCTCTCCTTAATGGTTTTGTGAACAGATCAGCAATCTGCTCTTGTGAACCACAATGCTCAAGAAATATATGACCTTCTTTGACTAGATCCCTCAAGAAATGGAACCGAATTCCAATGTGTTTACATCTTCCGTGAAAAACAGGGTTCTTTGACAACTTAATCGTCGATGTATTGTCACACAGAATTGTTGAAGCTCCTTCCATATTGTAACTCAACTCTTCCAAAATTCTCCAGAACCATATCACTTGACAGGCACAGAACGAAGTTGCGACATACTCAGCCTCTGTCGAGGATAGTGTTACGATTGGTTGTTTCTTGGAAGACCAAGCAACAGCTGCACCATCCATGAGAAAGACGTAGCTTGAGGTGCTTTTACGGCTAAAGATCACCTGCAAAATCATTGTCTGAGTAGATAGCCAGCTTACCAACTCCACCTCTCTTGTACCATATTCCATAATCCATTGTCCCTTTCAAATACCTCAATACTCTCTTGGCTCCTTGAAGATACAACTTTGTCGGTTTTGACATGAATCTGCTTAGAAAGCTTACTAAGAATTGTATGTCTGGTCAGGTGGTAGTAATATACATGAGACTCCCAATGATCTGCTTGTAAAGAGTCTCATCTACTAGTCTCCTCCTTCATCCTTGTCCACCTTGCTTCCTGCCACCATTGGATTGTATACTGCATTGCAATTCTCCATTTCAAAGAGCTTTAAGACCTCTGAGGCATACTTCGTCTGAGAGATATGAACTCCTTGAGAAGTCTGTAGCACTTCTATCCCAAGAAAGAACCTCATCTTTCCAAGATCACTCATGTCAAATTCGCTCTGCATTGACTTCTTAAATTCTTGCATCATCAAAGTATCATCACCAGTGTATATGAGATCATCTATATATACACTTACAATCAAGATGTTACCTTGTTTACTTGTCTTTAAAACAGAGTTTCTTCATTCTGAGACTTCAAGAATCCTTCCTTGACAAAGTACTCTTCAAACCGACTAAACCAAGCTCTTGGAGCTTGTTTTAGACCATATAATGCCTTGTGGATTTTGTATACTTTCTCTTCAGCTCCCTTGATCACATACCCCTTAGGCTGCTGAATATAAACTTCCTCAGTCAACCCTCCATGTAGGAAGGCGGACTTTACATCTAATTGGTAGATGTCCCACGCTCTTGCTGCAGCAGTAGCTAAGATAGCTTTAATGGTATCCATTCGATCCACATGAGCATAACTTCACTATAATCTATTCCAAGTTCTTGTGAGTACCCCTTAGCCACCAGCCGAGCTTTATACTTGCTTACTTCCCCTTGTTTGTTGTATTTGGTCTTGTAAATCCACTTCACCCCAATGCACTTGGTTCCTTTGGGCAAGCTTGCAAGTTTCCAAGCCTGGTTCCTTTCAATGGAGTTTATTTCTTCATCCATGGCTTCTCTCCACTTCAAGCTTATCTCTGCTTCTTCATAGGATAACGGATCAGAAGAGTTTACTTCTACCATATTCACCTCATCTTCTGCTTCCAGATTGTCATCTCCAATGATGTAATCTTTGAGATACCTTGGTGGTCTAACAATTCGACCATCCCTGACTTCTGCAGGTTGACCAGCTTCATTCTGAGCCTCATTGTCGCATGTTTCATTTACTTCAGACTCATCGCTTGAGTCTCCTCCATCCCCATGCTCATCTTCACTCTCTTCCCATATACCATCATCATTACAGGCTAGATCATGATCCACTTGATCTTCTTCCCAATCCCAGCCTTTCGTTTCTTCAAATACCACATCCTTACTGATGATGACTTTCTTTGTTTTTGGATCAAACATCATGTAGCCTTTTGACTCTTCAGAGAAACCGATGAATATGTAGGTGGTGCTCTTATCATCAAGCTTCCCTCTCTTCTCATCAGAAATATGTACATGAGCAATGCTTCCCCAGACACGAAAATGTTCCACATTGGGCTTTAAACCACTCCAAGCCTCTTGTGGTGTTGTATTCTTCAGTGCATGAGTAGGACATCTGTTGAGAATATAGAATGTCCAGCTTACAACTTCAGTCCATAATATTTTTGGTACCTTTCTAGCAGACAGCATCGACCTCACCATGTTCATAACTGTACGGTTCTTCCTCTCAGCTATACCGTTCTGTTGGGGAGTGTATGCAGTGGTTAGCTGCCTCATGATCCCTTGATCTTTGCAATAATCTGTGAACTCATGTGATGTGTATTCCCCTCCCATGTCTGTTCTTAGCCCTTTGATCTTCTTCTCTGTTTCAGTTTCAACCTTGGCTTTAAAGAACTTGAAACCGTTAAACACCTCAGACTTCTCTTTCAAAAAATACACCCAAGCTTTTCTACTAAAATCGTATATGAAGCATAATATGTATCTCTTTTCACTTGTAGACATGGGCGTGATGGGTCCGCATATGTCTGAATGTATGAGCTCCAGAACCTCCTTCGCTCGCCAGCTACTCTTCTTAGGCATGGATCTTCTTGGTTGCTTCCCCACAAGACAGTACGAACATGTGTACCTTTGAGTATCGAAGTTCGGTAATCCTCGAACCATGTTCCTGCTCTGCAACGTTTCCATTCCCTTGTGGTTGAGATGACCATATCGTTCATGCCATAACCATGGTAAGCTCTCTGAAGTTGTTTGTAAGCATTGTTGATCCCTTGGTCCAGCTTCATCATCACCGGTTTGATTAATCAGAGCAAACATCCGATTATGACTCATTTTGCTCTCTGCAATTAGACCTCTCTCTTCATGGTATATTTTTCAGAAGTTTCTTTGGATGATGACAGTGATCTTCTTCTCCTGGAGCTGCCCAAGACTCAAGAGGTTGTTTTTGAGTTCTGGTACAAAGTATACATCGCTTATTATACATACACTGCTCCATTTAGCTTCATCTTTACATTGTCTTTTCCAACGACATCCATTTTCTTGTTGTTGCCTAACTTGACAGAGTGTGTGAAGCTTGTATCTAGTGTGGATAACACTCCTTTATCTCCACTCATATGATTGGAGCATCCTGAATCAAGAAACCACGTTTCCTTCCTTGTGATCTCCTTGCTTTCAGATTGTGTCATTAACACAACTTCCTTGGCATTTCCCATCTTAGAATCTTCAATGCTGTCAGGTTCTTCCACATACGCCATTAATAATATCTCTTCATTGGTGTCGAAATCAGCATAATTGGCTTCTTCATCCCATTTAGGATATTCGTTTGAAAATGTCCCAAACGATGGCACTTATAGCACTCTATTGTGCTTTTGTTGAAAGAGACTCTGCCACGTCCTCTTCCCCTTCCTCTTGCTGCAAAACCTCTTCCTCTCATTCCACTGCCTCTTCCATGTATTACTTTCAGAACTTGATCATCTCCCTTTTCCACCTTTTTAAACTTCTGCCCATGAACAGCTAGTGAGCTCTGCAGCTCATCCAGGGAGATGTTCTCCACATATTTGGATTCCTCAATTGATACAACCACATACATGAATTTCTCACTTAGAGTCCTCAAGATCTTTTCCACCACCTCTGAGTCTTCCATTACTTCTCCATTGCTCCTCATTTGGTTGGTAATGGCCAAGACTCGCTTGAAGTACTCCTCCATATTCTCTGACTCTTTCATCTCGAGTACTTCAAAATCTCTTCTCAGCTTCTGTAGGAATGATTTCTTCACTCTTGCATTGCCACCAAACTTTCTTTTCATTGAATCCCAGATAACCTTGGATGTCTTCCTATCCAAGATTTGCTCAAACGTCTCTCTATCTATTGATTGATATATATAGTGCTTCACCTTGTGGTTGTTGGTTTTAGCGTTGTCGAGTTGTTGTCTTTGTTCATTGGACAACACCATCGTGGTTGCAGGTTCCTCAAAACCTATCTCGATCAAGCTCCATAAGCCTCTTGCTCGGAAGAAGTTCTCCATGACTTCACTCTAGTAATCCCAGTGACCATCAAATTGAGGTAGTTTCATTTTGTCATCACTCATCTTTCCCACTCTTTGTGTTAGAAGCTACGGCTTCTAAGTTCTCTGTTTTCAAAAATGTTATAACTCTAGCTCTGATACCAATTAGTACAAAGCTAGACTTAAACGTTTCTGAAAACTGATGTACCTTTATTCATTGATCAATCACGCCATAATATAGGCTTACAAGCTTAACAATTGAAAACCCGTAACAGACTCCTAAAATCCTACAACAACAACTTAACAGACTTGGACCACAAGAATAGGTCTTATTGACTCGATCTCCTTGACTCATTCAAACTCAACAACTATCTTCCAGATTCCAACGGCTCTTCTGACTTCTTACTTCCAACATAATTCGCAAACCGTCAAAATCGTTTTTATTGTATTTTTATATTTTTGTTTATAGTAATATGAACATAAATAAATAAAAAATATTTGCTGCGGACCAAATATATTAATTTTGTAAAGAAATAAATTTGGTTCGCAGTAAATCATAAATTTGGTCTATCCAAAAATAAAACTATTTCGTCTAATATTAATTTAGTTACAATCGTAATAACTATTCAAAACTGTAACTAATGGAATATTAAAGAAAATTTTGGGAGATATGTGGAACTATAGATGTTTGACACTAGTTTAACATGAGGAGTTGAGTTGAGTAGGAAATGAAGATATATAAAATTTAAAATCATTTAAAACTCTAGTTGGAAACATCTAGGATAAACCTAGGTCGACGTCAGGCCCGGCCCAGAAGGGGTGGGCAGAGGTGCACCTGCCCCAGGTGCAACACATTTTTACAAAAATTATTTGATAAAAAGCCTATTTTTAAAGAAAAAAACTAGAATATAAGCCCATTTGTAAAGGAAAATTTTGAAAAAGGCCCAGTTTCAAAGCAAAGATTTAGAAAAGTGGACACATTTAAAAAAAAAAAAAAAAATAGATTAGAGCCCGATTTTTTTCTTTTTCTTTGGTACGAAGGACCAAAAAATTACTTGGGCCAAAAAAGAGGCCAAATTTTTTTTTTTTGCCCTAGGGCTTGAAATATGATTGGGCCGGGACTGGTCGACGTACGTTCCATAAACTTTTTAAATCGGGGCACTTACTGATTTTGAGGAAATAATGACAAGAGACAAAGGTGAAAATAATGAGGGAAGGGGGCATCAGAGACACGGACTGGACACAAACCAATTAATCAATAGCCACTATGCCACTTAAGTAATAACAATATATCTGAAACATACGAACTATATACTTAACCGGCATTACGTGATTCCATACCTTCTAACGTGGATCCGCCCCTGCATACAATAAAAGATTTTGTTGTTAATGTTAGCCGAAATCACAAAATTGGTTTTTCAGTATTAAGATGAGTCCCGAGTTTACTGATCTATAAGCAAAAAAAAAGAGATGATAATTAGGTTAAAAATATGAGAATTTATGTAGCTAGAAATTAGTTGGCCACCATATCATATGGGATAAATGTTAGTTTTGCGCAGAGCCGCTTGAAAGAGTTACACGACTTTTTTTTTTTTTTGGAAAGAGAGTTGACACGACTAAACATTTAATCCCAAAGGAATTAAAAAATAATTGTAATCGCCCACCGTGGGGCTCGAACCCACGACCACAAGGTTAAGAGCCTTGCGCTCTACCAACTGAGCTAGACGGGCTTTGTTGATGATGTTGACGCTATTTTCCTGATTAACTAACGGAAAGATTTTAAACAACAGAGTGTCGACCTAGTAATCTTCTTTCCTCCACCACACAAAATCAGAATGCCTCGAGTAAGAGTTAGAACACATTAATAAAATGAAACAATGCAGATCGACAGACGCACACAAATTGAAAATGTAGGAACATTTCTATTTGACACAAGACAAAACAGAAAATAGAAAACTGAATTAATTAGATTAGCAGACTGCTTATAACCTCATCTTATGATAAGTAAACTCAACCACCACGAGGAGTTTTAGGTTTTACTAATCTAATTTATCTCTTCCCTTCTGCTTGTTGCCCTTCTTGGACTCCTCCTTGATCTACAACTCAAAGAGACGAACATTTAAGTAATAGAGTCTATGCAAGTAAAATGTCAAGAAACATATCATCAATATGATATAAAACTATGGACATAGAGACCACATATTTCGTTTGCTAATTGTGCAAGTCTCAGTTTTGGGAGTATATGTTTTACCTGCTGAAGAAGCTTCTTTTGGAATCGGTAACCCTGATGGAAAGTACGAATAGTATAAACACATTGTCAATGATTTCATCCAGAATTGTTTAGATGTTTAACCAGAAAAGAACTGAAGTTTCAAAACTCACTTTGTCCGTTCCATAGATGTAATCGCAGTAAGTGAAAACTGAAGCAAAGTTGCTCTGGCTTTGTCCTCCAACGTAATGATGGTAATCATGATACTCAGCTCCGCCATAGAATGGAATGTACTTTGTAAGAGTCCATGGAAAATCATATCTGCAAAACAAAACAAAAACAAGTCAACCTCCTCCGGAGAAACAAGTTTAATGCACCAAAACAAACAATCACATTGTACAATTATCATTTGAAGGATATTTTCATGCTCAGCCGATAAGAATGTTCGTCCAAAAGGTTATCTAAACAATCCTCAAAATCTAAAAGGGTCTAGAAAGTATCACAAAAAGGCTAGTGCTTACCTCTTATCCCCACACAAAAAGGTGAAACACTATTGAGAGATCCCACTAGCTATTTATATACTAACAAAGGAAGCTGAAAACTTTTGGTAAAAACAATTCAAAAGTTGATTTGATGCACACATGATAAAAAGGAGAGATCTTTTTGATGTTCTCTCTACCATTTCCTTTCTTACCCGCTGTGAGTTTCAATCGCTTCAATTTGGCGTAAAGCAATCCACAACCAAAAGGTAATCATGTGTCCAGGAGCAATGGCCGGTCCTAGAAAAGTCGGAATCCCGAGTAGCAAAACCTCAGCCCAATGTGCATAAGGAGCAGCATATCCAATAGGAGCAGTGTACTCATGATGGATATGATGAATCTTTTCATAGCCCCATTTGCAATGGAAGAATCTATGGATCCAATAGTTTGTATAATCCTCAACCAAGAAGTAAACCACTAACTGTGATACAATCTCCCACAAAGATGGTAATGGCAATCCACTTCGAATCTCAATCATCTGTCAACAAATACACAGATTCGTGGTTCCAGATTCATCAGGTTCAGAGAGACAAATCTCAAGGCAATAAAAATCAACTTAAGAACAAACCCTCCAGCTAAAAATCGAATCTTTATTACCTGGATCGAAGGATAAGAAACGAGTTGCAATGGGCCAACTACGAAGATGAACATCTTCATGACGTCTTTGTAACAACGGAACATATCGGAGAAGGAGTTCTTCACCTTGGGCTGAATCTTGTACCGATCGAACCAGCCCGAGGCAGATCGGGCCAATTCGATGAAGACGAAAGGGAGAGGGACGAGGGAGAAGATGAGGAATAGGAAGAGAATGTTGTGGCAGTAGAGGTAGTAATCGGACTTTGTGGCGGAGTAATCGAACCAAACAGTCTCGAGTCTCGTGAGATTTCGGCCTAACGCCATAGACGCCTCTTCGATCGTTGCGTAAGGAATCATTGTTAAGATAAATTAAAAGAGTCGTTCTCCAGGTGACGGTGACGGTGACAGTGATGGCGACGGCGACGGCGAGATGGTCGTCGACGTTGGATTGAGGGAGTGGGCGATGAGAGAGAGGAGAGTGTCGTTGTTAGCTGGATATTGTCTGTTATATTTATAAATTTACTGATTTGGCGAATATTCGTAGTGATGATGTGGCATCATCGGTTCACCTACAGGCTACAAGTGTGATGTCACTTGTGTTGAACCCGGATCAAACCACAATCATCAAAAGAGTTGGGAATTTGGTTCAAAATTGGTGGGTTGCGCTTCCCTAAATTCATCCTGAAACGGATGTGGGTCAAAATATTTTTTTAAAAATTTTCCGGAACAGATGCGGATTGGATTTGTTTTGCCAGGATGATTACGGGTTGGAAAATTTTAAAATATGGGTTAGCGAGTACTCGTAAATTTTTTTTTTAAAGAAAAATAAATATTTTATTAATATTTTTTGAATGTTTGAATTTTAATTTAAAAATAAAATAAAATTATATAAATTTATTTAAAATAATTTATTTATTTTTCTTATAAAAATTATGAATTTAGCTTTTTAATATTAAAATTTTATTAATAAATTTTATTTTACTAAAAATATATATAATTAAAATTTTAATTATTATTTTAAGTTTTGCGGGTTATCCGCATGCAACCCGAAAATTAAGCGGGCGGTGCAGATCAACTAATTTTGCTTTGCGGGTTTGGCGAGTCGGGTTTGAACGGATCAAAAATGTGTTAAATCCGCCGCAGGGCGGATCGCAGGTTACAGTTTACCCGCAAACCCAGCTCTATTCGAGTTTCCATCAAGTTTGGATCGGATTTTTCGAGTTTTGAGTTTAGGCATATAGGTTCTGTTCAAGTATTCTAATATATCGGGTTAGATTCGGTTCAAGACCGATCAAGTTTACGTCGGGTTTAGTAAACCACATATGAACCGACAGTAATTGAATACCATTTCGGATCTATGGATCCCATGTATTTTTTTCCGACTAAGTATTTTTCGGTTCGATTCTTTTGAATATTTTTATCCATAGTTGAAAAAAATACTTAAAATAAATAGTAAGCACTCATTTACAAAATAAATAAAACAACAACAAAACCATTATTTTCTCCGTAAAGGCGATTCTCCAAAAACACAGAGACAAACCACTCCTTTGCTGCAACCTCTGGTCGACGCTCGGCATATTCTTCTTTTTCTTTGCTTATTAGTTATTTTGGATTTTTTTTTTCAAATAAAACATGGAATTTGGAATGTTGATTTCCAAAGAAATATATTTGGTAATTCATCTTATGGATTTTTGTTTCATTTTCTCTTTTCATGAGAGTTTTCCTCCGATCGTAATCTGCCAGTCACCGAATAAATTTTGTGTTGGTTTCATTTCCTTTGAAATTCCTCTAAACAACATATTTTGGTTGATTTTTGTAACCGCCAAGATCTGAGTTCTTGGCATATCTACTTTCGATGTGGATGATACAGTTCAAAGGAATCAGAAGATTAAACCCGGATTTTTATTGAATCTGATCGATTTTGACTTGACTCAACATCGATTTTCAGAAACAATAGCGGATATGAATGTTGGGATTGTGTCCTGAAATCACATTGTACTTACTCTAAAGATAGTTGTATTGTCGAGATCGGACAATTCATGTGATACTGGGTAGTCATAATGTTTTGCTAGAAACCGCTTATGACAAATGAGTTGTAACTCATCTCTAGTATCGTGTGAACCTACAGGGTCACACACCTAAGCAAGCTGGATACACTTTGTATGGTATTGATCATTGGCATATGATCCGATCAATGTGTATTGGATACACATCGAATTGAGTTTTGAAGAGGTGTGTCGATCGATGCAATGAGTGTGTCGATCGACGCAGGTTTTCGAATGAGTGTGTCGATCGATAGAGTAAGTGTGTCGATCGATGCACATTGGGCCTCGAGACTGACGTTTCGAGTTAATGACTTAAACGAGTCGGGTTTGATCCGACGGTCGTTTTCTGTCATCCCATATCGATATATAAAGTCTTATATGATCGACTTGGAGCCTGCCCGTCGTTGTTGCTTCTCAGAGAGAAAGCAGAGACACAGAAACTCACAAATCCCCAGGAGATCCGATTCCCGGCACTAGCATCCCGGCGGATTCCAGCTTGTGTGCGTGTGGACTGAAGTAGAGGCGCAACATCTGAGGCGCTCTAGAGATCTCGTTTATCTGACCATATTCTGCTGCCATAACAAGGTAAACGTAGATCGGTAAGATTAGTATTCAATATAACGAACCCTAGATCCTAGGCGATCCAACAGTGGTATCAGAGCTATTATGGTTTAGTCTATTGAATCTGAAGCATTTAATTCGAAAACTGATGTATTTGAATAGATTAATGCTTTGAAAATCGTGTTTTGGAGAATTGAATCTCAGATTATTTCTCTGTTAAAAAACGATGAAACTGTGTTTTCGCACTGTGTCGATCGACACAAGTTTGTGTCGGTCGATGCATCGCGAAAACGCGTAAAAATTATTTTAGGGTTTTCGCATAGCATCGATCGATGCACTGGGTGTGTCGGTCGATGCACCGCGAAAATACAGAACTTGTGTTTTCGCATAGTGTCGATCGACACAAGTTTGTGTCGGTCGATGCACCGCGAATTCGCCTATTGAAAAATTTGGGTTTCGATTTAGAAATCGCATTGTGTCGATCGACACACTGGGTGCATCGATCGACACAGGCTGTGCGAATGGTTAATCGGTTCAATTGGATTAAACCGGTTATCTCGCATGGTTATGTCGGTTTAATTCGATTAAAATTCCCTAATACCCTACTGTATCGATCGATACAGGTTTAGTGTCGGTCGACACAGGCCTTGCGATTGGTTAATCGGTTCAATTGGATTGAACTGGTTATCATGCTTGGTTAAAAGCAGATCAGATCGGTTTAAATTGGATGAATTAATTCAATTGGACTGAATTGGTTATCTCAATTGGTATAAACCAATTTTATTGGTTAAGATCAGTTTGATTGGATAAGTCGGTTCAATTAGATTGGAACGATTATCGCAATTGGTCTAAGACCGGTTATAGGGTTGGTAAAGGTTGCATATCAAGAGTCGACCAAGTGTGTCAGTCGATGCACATGGTGACGATGCGAACCGTAATCGTTTGGTTTTGAACCAGATGATTGAAAAACCGAACCAAATGACATAACCCTCTTAAATAAGAACAATTTAAACTTAATTAAAATTAAAAGTTAAACGTGTTCTAAACCCATCGAATGCACATTGGATGTGTATTAGATCAAAGATTAGTATTCAATATGGTCAACTGTCAAGACTCATTTCGTTGTTGTGATACTCTTGCCAAGAGCTTGGTGTCCACAATTACATGAGTAAGGCAGGTAGTAGTGTTGATGGTCTTGCAGTGCTTGACATCAACAATTACATGACCTAAGAGATTGATTTACTAACCTTTTAAATGTTTCGTTTCCTCAACTAAATATCAAGTGACCTTGATGTCTTTCCCAATCTTGTCTACTGTCAAGACTCATTTCGTTGTTGGATAGTCTTGGAGTCCTTGGTATCCACAACTACATGAGTAAGGCAGGTGATCATTGATAGACTTGCAGTGCGACTATCAATGATCACAAGACTGAAGAGATTGGTTTACTTGACTGGGCTATCAGAAGTTCTGGGCCCAGAGACATCAGAGTGGATAGGACATGGATTGTCTTATCTGCGACCAAGAATTGTACTGGGTACAATTAGCAATGGTTTGCTTACC
Source organism: Orychophragmus violaceus (assembly GCA_030180135.1). Lineage (NCBI taxonomy): Eukaryota > Viridiplantae > Streptophyta > Magnoliopsida > Brassicales > Brassicaceae > Orychophragmus > Orychophragmus violaceus. The sequence goes on along the minus strand of CM058239.1, from coordinate 13,386,699 downwards.
TAGATAACTAAACTTTGGGTGATGACGAGTCGTCCACTCAGATTTTAGTGATGTATGGGTCTTGGATCATTATATTCATAGAGGAAACATTGTTTGAATATAATGCGAGTTTTCTTATTAGATAAGATTTCTCATTTCCTGAGCTTCATAACTAAAATTTTCTTTTATTAAAATTTCAGCCTATGTCTAAAACTACTTTCTCGTTACGATCCGTCCTTGAGAAGGACAAGTTAAATGGATCAAATTTTCTGGATTGGTATCGCAATTTGAGATTAATCCTCAAGCAGGAGAGCAAGGACTATGTCCTTGAGAAATCTCTTCCAGAAAGGTTTGGGACCAATCGCTCGAATGCTGTATATGATGCTTGGAATAAGCATTATATTGATGTGGTAGATGTGCGTAGTCTGATGTTGGCTACCATTAACTCGGACTTGAAGAGTCAATACGAGAACATGGAGTCGCCAATAGAGATGATCACCAGCCTAAAAATGAAGTTTCAGGATCAGGCACGAGTTGAGAGATTCCAGATGGTGAAGTCTCTCACTGGGTGAAAACTACCAGAGGATGCTCCAGTGAGTCCTCATGTCATTAAAATGATGGGTTACATTGATAACCTGGGGAAACTGGAATGTCCTGTCAGCTTAGAGTTGGCCACTGACATCATTCTGCAGTCACTGCCGTCTAGTTATGATAAGTTTATCAAAAGCTATATCAAGAATAACTTGACGAAGACGTTGACTGAGCTGCATGGCATGCTCAAAACAGCAGAGCAAGACATCATAAAGGGTAAAAGATTTGAAAAATCTTGTGTTGACAAGGGTAGAGGCAGGGCCGTCCAGATTTGGAATCAGGATAAGCCTGTGTCAACATATAAGCCCAAGTCCGGCCCATCTGGTGTTAGAAAGTGCTTCTAATGTGATGAGTTAGGGCATTGGAAGAGAGATTGCATAAAATTCTTGGAAGATTCACAAGAGATGAAGGAGATGTATGGTACTTCTTCTTCAGGTATTGTGTTATTACTTCAAGTTCTACATAAGTATTGGATACTAGTTGTGGTACTGATATTTTCAAAATATGCAAGACCGAAGCAACAGTAGAACGTTGAAGAAAGAACAAGTGGAACTGCGCGTCTGGTATGGAGCAATGGTTGCTGCATGAGCCGTAGAGATTCTCCACTTGTAGGAGCCTTTCAAGCTTGGTTTTTGAATTAAGTAATTGCTGCTATGTACCTGCTTTAAGCAGATATGTCTTTCATTTTCTTGTAAGAATTTGGATGTTTTTCATTTTGATAAAAGACAAGTTTTGTTCTTCTGATCTCAATGAAATATTATATGGTAGCACCCCGTTTAAAATGGGTTTTATATCTTAAACCAACATGAGTTTGAATATAACATAAATACCAAACGGTTTAAGTCTGATGACTTGAAATCAAATTTTTCTTGGCATAGTCGTTTTGACCACATAGAAGTGAAGCAGATTCAGAAGTTCCATAGTTATGGGCTTTTGGGCTCATTTGATTATAAATCATATGAGATATGAATTCTGCTTACCGGGACAAATGACTAAGGCTTCTTTAGCAGAGCTAAAGAAAAGGGCCAGAGGCTTATTGGGCCTTGCTCATACTGATGTATGTGGCCCGATGAGCATTATTGCCAGAGGAAATCTTCAGTACTTCATTATCTTTATTGATGACTTTAATAAGTATGGCTGTGTTCTTTTGATGAGACACGAGTAGGAATCCTTTGAGGAGTTCCTAAATGAAGTATATAACCGATTTAACAGAAGTATTGAGATCCTCGATTAGATCGCGGAGGAAAATACTTGAGTCAAGAATTATGTGATCATCTAAGTGAGTGTGAAGTCATATCACAGCTCTTTTCTCCTGAAAACCTAAATGGTGTTTCTGAGAGAACGAATCGGACCTTATTAGATATGCTCCGATTAATGATGAGTCACAGGAATCTTCCATCATCCTTTTAAAATACGCTCTAAAATGAATATGTTTACGCAAATTAGTTTTCTATCAGAATCAGTTGAAAGACACCACATTGGATGTGGACTGGGTGATTTCCAAGTATGTTTTTCTGATTAATTGGGATTGCAAGGTTTGTGTAAGACAGTTGTCAACAAACAAACTTGAACCCAAATCTGATAAGGGCTGCTTCGCCGGTTGTCCTAGGGAAACCGAGGCTTAGTACTTTTCCAACCAATCCGAGAACAAAGTTTTGTTGTTCGGAACTCTGTTTTTCCAAGAAGAACAGTGGGAGTAAGAGTACAGCTCGAAGAAATTCGAGAAACACAGGAGGCTGTTCAACCTGTTGAGGGAGAGCAGTGGTAGGATCTACAGAGTGCTGTAGGATCTACACCTGTGGAGCCGGAAGTTCGCTGATCCTAATGGATCCGTCACTAAACCGAGGGTGATTCCTCATGACCGATTGCTGTGATCTGATGATCATTGAAAAGTGACGAGCCTGCGAAATTCAAAGAAGCGAAAGTGAGCCCCAACTCCGAAAATTAACTAGGAATGTATGTTAGCTTCACCGATCCATTTTTGGATTGAAGCAAACAACTTGGAGTTGGAATCTATGTTCTGTTAAAACGGTCAAAGGTTTTGACTTGATCAGGAACGTATAGAAACCGTGCGTTTACAAGTAAACTAAAAGGAGCGTAGTTGCAATTCTCACACCGTATGTTTATAACATACTTAATCTCATAAATGACGTTCCGACGCTAAAGTCTTGTCAAGATTTGGGTCGGAAGTCAAATTCAACGATGGACATGGGAGAAGCCGCGAAAGTTCTTGGAATAAGGATCCATTGAAATGGATTGGAAAGGCTGATTGGATCGTGTCAGAATCCTTATAAGGTATTGGACAGTTCAGATGTGCTTGATTCCAAGAATGGCTTCACACCAAAGGTCTTATGGCAATAATATTAGCAAGATGGAGTGTCTTTGACACTGGCTGAGCTAGTATCGATCTTAACAATATGAAGTGTCTTGGACAATGGCTGAGCTAGTATCTATGAGTGTGATTCCTTTTGCTTATGCTATAGAATCTATCATGAATGTCATATTTTGCACTCGTCTAGATGCAGCTGACGCATAAAGCATGACGAGAAGATACCAATTTGTTCCGGTAAAAGTCACTGGACAGTTGTAAGGAATATCCCCAAGTGTTTGAGAAACACTAAGGATAGTTCTTGTTCAACTGAGAAAAGTGATGAATCTGTTGTGAGTAGTTAGACGGACAAAGATGATTCCCGGTTCCCACCTGGTTATGTCTCTTTGTCTGTGTAGCGGCGCTATCTGTTGGAAAGGTTTCCAAGCAGTGGACCGTAGAATAGTGCTTATTAAAGAATAGCGGTGGGGTTTGTTGGAATGGTTCCAAGCAAGAACACCGCAGCATCTCTCACAACCTAAGTATGAGTTTTGTATTGTTGATGTAGCTACTAGATATCTGAAGACGTGGTCTTGATTCTAGTGGGAGTTATGTTAGTTATGATGTTTAGATAAACATGATATGGTCATGTTTATGAAAAACTGACATCAGCATTATTTGATTATTGGATAATTGAATAATGGTCCCAAGTATTTTATGTTCATTTTATAGGTCATCAAGTTGAGGACTTGATCATGAAACCCTATAAGTGAAAGATGACATAAAAGTATGTTTGTCCCTAGTCGAGGTTGTTAAAGTGGGACACTAACAACCGCGAGAGACTAGCATGTGAGGTGACTGTTGGACTAAGTTTCATGGAGTCAATGATATGATTATCACAGTCAATCACATAGATATATGTTGGTGAACATATGATCGGACATGACCCGCAAATGAGAACTCTACAGGATAGTTATATCTGTGTCATGAGAGGTTCTCATTACGACTATAGAGTATAGTCCTTAGACCTGAGTTCATCATGCTTTCTAGCATATGAATTGGTGCACTTTGACCTTGTCAAACGTCGATCCGTAAATGGCGGCTATAACGGCATTGCTTAGGCGTATCATGAAGTGTGTGTAGTAACAAGGATGGAACAAGAAGGGATTTGTCCGTCCTGTATAACAGGAGATAAATATCTCAGGGCCCATCGAAGATTTGATACTGAGAAAATGCATGGCCGTGCTCAAACGAGGTGATTGTCAGTCGTTTGTTTTATTAGTATAGATCAGGAGTTCGATGAACACGATGTTGGCTATAATAAGGATGACACAATTTCTTGCCTTATGCCATATCGAGATATAGTGACAAAGGGATTATGGGAATAGATGATTCCAGTACAAGTGGGAGATTGTTGGGATTGTGTCCTGAAATCACGTTGTACTTACTCTAAAGATAGTTGTATTGTCGAGATCGGATAATTCATGTGATACTGGGTAGTCATAATGTTTTGCTAGAAACCGCTTATGACAAATGAGTTGTAACTCATCTCTAGTATCGTGTGAACCTACAGGGTCACACACCTAAGCAAGCTGGATACACTTTGTATGGGATTGATCATTGGCATATGATCCGATCAATGTGTATTGGATACACATTTAATTGAGTTTTGAAGAGGTGTGTCGATCGATGCAATGAGTGTGTCGATCGACGCAGGTTTTCGAATGAGTGTGTCGATCGATACAGTAAGTGTGTCGATCGATGCACATTGGGCCTCGAGACTGACGTTTCGAGTTAATGACTTAAACGAGTCGGGTTTGATCCGACGGTCGTTTTCTGTCATCCCAGATCGATATATAAAGTCTTATATGATCGACTTGGAGCCTGCCCGTCGTTGTTGCTTCTCAGAGAGAAAGCAGAGACACAGAAACTCACATATCCCCTGGAGATCCGATTCCCGGCACTAGCATCCCGGCGGATTCCATCTTGTGTGCGTGTGGACTGAAGTAGAGGCGCAACATCTGAGGCGCTTTAGAGATCTCGTTTATCTGACCATATTCCGCTGCCATAATAAGGTAAACGTAGATCGGTAAGATTAGTATTCAATATAACGAACCCTAGATTCTAGGCGATCCAACAATGAAGTCCAAAGATGATTTTGTGATCACAACAATAGAATCCTTTTTATCACAAGGCTCATCAAAATTCTCTAAAAATTCCTTCATTTTTATTTATTTTTAAGATAAAAACATGGCTAATTTTGTTTTTGCCCTAAACATTTTTAGAAAATTTCAATCTAACCTAACTAAAGCTTGGCCCAAGGGCCAGTTCTCTAAAGCCCATTGTAAAACCCGGCATATTTGAGCACATGCTAACAATAAGCCGTTAATTTAGCCCAATAAAGGTGTAGGCGTGTGGCTAGTCAGTCTTAAGGGACTAAGTAAAACATTATATATGCATAGCAAAACGTTGAAATAAACTGAGCCTGTTATCCAATGATTTTTAGGTAATATAAAATCGTTTTTTTCTTTTTTTTTTTGTCAACAGGAATTCATTCTACTGGGCCGAGTCCAATATTACAATCGGGCCGAAGCCCAAATACAGCAAGGAAGAGCAAGCGAAAAGATAAAGACGCGTGGGGAATTCACCGCCACGTGTTGACACCGGATAAGAACCGGCATGCATCCAGCCGCGTCACTCGTCGGAGAAACCGCCGGGAAGCTACGAACTTCGTTGAGGAGAACAAAGTGAAACCTCACCAGACCAGCTTGCCGTAGTCGTCATGGACCGATTGCCGATCAAGCATCCCGAATCGACCATCCTTCACCACCGGAAGCAGAACACGCGAGAAACTCTACAGAGGACCACCACAGAGCCTTGGAGACGTCGCCGCCGCTAGGAAGAGACCTAACTGTTTCCACGATATGCTTTTCCTCAAAGCCGTGGTACGGTGACGATATAATTCCAGACCACCGGAGAAGCCAGAGCAGAGCACCGCCAAAGACAAGGAGAGGACGGCGCCATAAGAGAGAGCGGGAGCTAGATCGTGAAGCTCGCAAAGCGAGAGGAACCGGGAGCACCCGGAGAAGTCCGATTAGTCGGAGAGAAAGTCAGCCGTGGACACAAACGCCTGAGTTTATTGGGATCGAAACCAAACACAAACGAACCCAAAAGCGGATTCGATCCATACGCAAAACAAGAAACTCCCTTACAAAACAACAGGATCGAAACAAAAGGGAGAATATAAACAGAAAAGACGAGGTCCGGTTCACCGGAAAACTCGTCGGAAATCGCCTCCTCTCTCTGAAAAATACGAGAGAGAGAAGAGAGAGAAGGCATACTTATATAAAATCGTTTTACATCACGAAACGTGACGTTACATTTTGAAATTCTAGTCGTACAATTTTCGTAACGAAATAAATATATTTAAATGTAATACAAAAAGATTTTTGTAATATCGTACTTGAAAAACCAAGTGCGTTACGCGTGAACGTTACGCGTGAACGTTAGTGCCTATGGAGCAAGAGAAGTGACCCACAAAATTGATGTTATTTTACTATCAAAAGATTTTATAATATAATATATAAATTATTATAATTTATAAATAATAAATATTATATTAAGTTATTATTATAATATTATAATTTTAGACGGGATCTAAGCGGCCGCCTATAACGCTTTTTAGAACATTGACCACAAGCGGCTCTTTATCAGACTTATCAGTCAACGACACCATTAACAAACCTCGAACCAATCTCAGCCACACAACACTTATTGTTACTTCTTTGACGTTCATGAATCTTATTTTAGTTTATGATCTTTATATTATTTCTGTTAATCAATAATAATTTCGTAAAAATAAATGAACTGATACTTGAATGTGTCTATATTTGTTTCTTCATCACCTTTCATTTTAGGGTTTGGTTTCTCAAAGTCTGTTTGGTTTCACGTTTTCTTGATTAACGCGTCAAATCTACAAATCCAAGAGTTCCGTTTTCTATCTACACTTTGGGATAGTGAAAAACTAAGAGGCTGATATAAGTTATAACCTTATTTTTTAGTATGCGGCCTTTTAGAGTGATAGAATTATATATACATAGTTGATCAAATAATTAATTTTTTAATAAAAGTAATTTAAAATTAACAAAGTAACAAAAGAGAAACAAATAAGATATCATATTAAATTTTTTTCTTGTGGTATAATTAGATACAAAGCTTCTCAACTTGGATGAGTTCTTAGGAATACGAACGGGACTTTGTTGGAAGCCGGTTTTGATAGATATCAAGGACGAGTTTCAGCGACGGAAGCTGAATGTTCTACATTGATTTGGGCGTTACAGGCATGTTGATCGATGGAGTATGATATTATTGAATTTTAAAGCGATTGTTTGACAGTTATACGCCATCAACGAAAATCAACCCAACCACAAGATCCAACTCTAGATGGAGACAAATTTACGCTCGAAATTAATATTCAATGACATACGTATCGTGTACCGGAAGAGGGAGGCCAACACAGTAGCGGACTACTTAGAAAAGAAGACGATTGATTCATCTATACCTTATTCATTGTATCATACATGTCCCCTTCTTACAACAATTTGTAATAAACGATATTAGTTAATGAAATATTTTGGCTGAAAAAAAGAAGAAAAGATAACATGACAAATATTAATTAACTAACGCAAACATTTTTCACCACCACCACAAACATTGTTCATCTTAATTGGCAATCACTATTCATCGTTAATAATGTGCGTACCGAATATTACCGGCTAACAATATTATCTAACATTTATAACATGTTAACACTAATATCAAATATTTATAACTTACTAACAATAATATCGAATATTGTAACATGCTAACAACTATCTAGTGAGTGTTATTTATATAAAGGTTAATTTCTCTAACAATGTTATCATGCAATTAACATGTTAAATACGCTAGCATAGCCAATATAATAACATGTTAAAATCAATTATCACATCACTTGTATAATGTTAACAATAATATATGACACTTGCAATGTTTTAATATATGTTTCATGACATATTTTATATGAGTTTAAACGTCTCCAACATTGTTATCATTTACTTAATGTATTAAACAAGTTAGTATATTATAAAAAATATCGTGTTAAATCAGTTATCATTCAATAGAAATATGAAATTAGCTATCCCGACACATGATTCAATTCTATGGCCTTATACTAATGATGGTATGTATACGGTTAAGTCAGAATACCATTTTGCTATGAATGAGGTGGAAACAAACCACACACAATACCCTCGTCTAATCAACAATCCAACACTAAATAAGGCTCTATGGACATCACCTATAGCCCCGAAGCTACGACATTTCATTTGATGAATTGTTTCTCAGGCACTTGCTGTTAGAGCTAATCTTCAAGTGAAACATATAGTCTCGGATCCAACTTGTCCTCATTGTTCACAAGTGACGAAACGACGGAACATATAGTCTTCAGTTGTCCTTATGCCCATTCGGTTTGACGGATTGCTGGCTTACATAACCAATTGTTAACTGATCCGAATGTGTCGTTGGAAAGTAAAATCCTTTTCATTTTACAATGTGGTATAAATTCAGGAATCCTGGTGACTCTGCGTCTCAAACCAATTTGGACTCTTTGGCGATTATGGAAATCACACAACAAATTGGTCTTTAATGGTTGCTTACTTAGTGAGGAGGAAACTGTAAGGAAAGCATACAAATATGTTAATGATGAGTTACATGTACTGGTGCTGATGGTATCACAACAGGTATGGGTTTTAACCGATCATCCCGTGTACAGAATTGGCGTCCCCCCCCCCCATGTGGTTGGTTTAAATGTAATTTCGATGCCACACATAAAGATGGGCTGATCAATTCGAGTATGGGTTGGATAGTGAGGAATAGTAATAGGACGTTTATACACGCGGGAAGTGGTCAATATCAAGGCCGATTTAGTGCACTGGAATCAGAATGTTCGGCCTTTGGGCTATGCAAGCATGTTGGTCTTTGGGATTTGACAATGTTGAATTTGAAAGGGGCTCTCTTCTCCTCATCAAGCTATTGACTAGCAGACAATACAACATGAAACTCCAGCATTATCTTCGTATGATTGAGGCTCGAAAACATAAAATTTAAAACATCATATTTGTTCATCGCCGAAGGACAGGGAATATAGCAGTGGATATACTAGCTCGAAAGGCTATTAACTTATCTACATTATATGCGTTGTATAGTTATATTCCGTCTTTTTGAAAAATGTTGTATTTAACGATATGAATCAATAAAGAATTGGCAAGCAAGAAAAATAATAATGAAATTAGCATATTAAACCTATTACCATGTTAAAGTTCTATGTAGCAGGTTATTATGTTATCATGCTCGTTTTTTCTCCTACTATTCCTTCTCATTTTTCTTAAAACCCATAAAAATGTTTTGTTTTTGTTTTTTTTAACGAACCATATTTTGTATTATTCTTCGAGTTTTTCTTCTCTTCCTCTTCATTTTTCTCCTTTTCTCTTTATTAAACACCATACAGAATTATTATGTTTTTTTTAAACATGTGATATCCCATCGGTTTTTTAATCCTTAAAATTACAATCCACGTGCGCGTTCCGTTTCATCCGCAATTCTTTGTAGTGGCCAAATGGAGAATGTAGAATATGTGGATCGAACCCTGAATGTGGTACACAAAAATTCCGTCTCTTTACCACTATACCAAAAACACTTTTAAATTTTTTTAGTTTTTCCATCTTCTTCTTTCATAAATTTTTTCCAACAATTTCTCTCTCCACCGTAAATTCTTCAATCAGAATTTGTCAAATACGTGGACAAAATTAAAAGGGATAAAGAGTCTTTACCATTGCCAAATCACTATTAAAAGTGGGTCAGATATTGTCATTTTATTTATTTTTCAATCTTCTATCATTTTGTGTGCATAGGTTGTAATTTATCCTTTTTAACGCCTTTTATCTATAACTAAAGATAATATAAAATTTTCTTCCATTTTCATACAATTTCAATGTTTGGGGCTTCATAATTTGTCCCATCTTTTTATAACAGTTTTTAAATACAGTGCTACCATTATCTAAGAGAATACGTAAGAATCATGATAAGATATCATACAATAATGTAGTATAGTGTCGACAGGAAAAATAATAAATATCATAGTACAGGAACCATGTCTTTATTACTAAAAGTAAATACCTTTAAATTAATCGCATCTCTGTTTTTTTTGGGTCGGCTTGGATTTAAATGCGAAAGCCACTAACTTTCTATGTAAAACTATGTATTTGTTTGAAAAAAAAAAACTATGTATTTGTAGTTGACCAAAAAAAAAAATATATATATATATATATATATTTGTAAAAAATTATAAATGACAACTAAATAAAAAAGAGTAAAGCAGAGAGAATCCCTCACTTAGCTTCTATGCCAAGCAAACCACCAAAAAACCTCTCAATTTCATTCATTCTTTCTTCTCGTCAAGCAAAGTCATATCCATTCACCAAAATGTCAGAGTCGTTTCACCGGAGAAGAGTTTCGAATCCGGTCGGGAACGGTGGTCGGAGCGCCAAGACGAGATGGACTACGAAACAGCAAGTTTCCGACAAGAAGAATCGAACAAAATCAACTAACCGAGTTTTCGAGCGAAGCTTCTCAGAGTCGAGTCTCAATCGCCGCGACAGTAATTGCGTGCGGCGATCATCACCGATGAGTGGTTTACAGACGGAAGAAGAAGAATCCGGTCCGATCGTTTACTTGCCTAGGATTCGCTCTGAGGTTTTCTCTTCTTCTCCGTCGTTGTTAGGCTTATCTTCGCCGTCGTCTCCATTTCCGATCAATCAAGAGGTCAGACTCTGTTTCTATCTCCTTTATTTCATTTCTTATTTATATACTCCATCTGTTTCATAAAGAGTGTCACTTTGACACATTTCACACATATTAAGAAAATCTGTAGTTATACAAAAATGCCCTCATTTATTACATTATTAATTAGACTAAAATGATTTAAATTTAAATAAATTGAGCTTTGGGTGAAGGGTAAAATAAGAATTCAATGTAAAAAATGATATTGGAAATGTAAAATGACACTCTTTATGAAACAAGAAAAAATGTGTAGAATGACACTCTTTGTGAAACGGAGGGAGTAGTACACAAGGTTTATGATTTTGTTATATAAGCCTAATCTTTAGGAATGTTACGAGTTAACCCTTAACTCTGCTACTTTGGACATAAGAGTTTAGTATTTGATCAACAAAATTCAGGGTAGTCAAAGAGAAGCAAGAAAAGTAGTAATCAACGTAACAGTAGAAGGAAGTCCTGGACCTGTAAGAACAATGGTCAAACTGAGTTGCAACGTCGAAGAAACGATCAAACTCGTCGTGGCGAAGTATTGCAAAGAAGGAAGATCACCTAAACTCGATCAAGGTGCTGCCTTTGAATTGCATCAATCTCATTTCAGCATCCAGTGTAAGCTACAATACACAACTTGCGTACGTACACAATACTCTATCCAAAAATTAGTTCTCATTTTTTTTTTAATCTAAAAAATTAGTTCTCATTTTCCAGGATATATATAGAAGAAAAAACAAATTTATTTCACCAAATAAAGTTTCGGTTGAAAATAAATCAATTGTTTTCAGTTTGATGTATATTTTTTTTAATTAGTTTGATAAAATATCTACACTATATACTATATACTCCTGGATCATGTGAAAGAAAGAAAGAAACATCACATAATTCATGAGCCATGTAACCTATAAAAAGAAAAGGGTTACTTGAACCGATGATTTTACCTTCTTCTTTATTTCCACGTAATTGAATTGTTTTGGAAAATAATATGATAATACATAATTTGATGTAATTTTTCAGGTTTGGATAAAAGAGAAATAATCGGAGAAATAGGAAGTAGAAGCTTCTACCTTAGAAAGAGAGCTCATGAAACCGGAGTTTCTTTCGCCGGGATTTCTCCGGTGAGGACGAGCCTTATTCCGTCGTCTCATTTGATCAAATCGTGTATAGCTCAGTTTATTGGGAAAATCTTAAGAAGAACGAAAAAGTTATGGAACATAATGGTATGTACGCAATGAGATTTAACCAAAGTGTATACACTTTTGAGCATGGCACATAATATTTAGTTTGTGTTGCTCCAATCTCATAGAATAAGGGCAGTTTATTGTTTACAAAACTGTACTATATATATTTTTTACTAGGTGGGGTGTCCGCACAGCTGTATTTTGTTAGAGTAATTATTTTTTCAACTATCGATATATATTTTTCGTCTTCTCTATATATATTCATTCTCTTCTTATCTTACATATATATATATATATATATATATTACTTAATTATTTTTTTAACTACCGATGATGTGTGATTTACTTTTCATTAAAATTTCATTAAAAGTATGGTGGTAATTAACCTCGTGAGAATCTGGTCCATTCTCACTTAGTTTAGCTCTTCTTCTGGTCGTAGCTAGAGTTCTCCAGCCATTGCTATTCATACTCTTCCGTTTCTTCTTCTTCTGGTCGTAGCTCTCTCTCTCTCTCTCTCTCTCTCTCTCTCTCTCTCTCTCTCTCTCTCTCTCTCTCTCTCTCTCTATCTCTCTCTCTCTCTATCTATGTTCTTCTTCTATATTCATTCTCTTCTTATCTTACCATAGACTTACTTTTCATTAAAATTTCATTAAGGGTATGCTGGTAATTAACCTCGTAAGAATCTGGTGCATTCTCACTTCTCTCTTCTTCTTCCTCTATTTTACTTAGTTTAGCTCTTCTTCTGGTCGTAGCTAGAGTTCAATTCATACTCTTCCGCTTCTTCCTTTTCTGGTCGTAGCTAGAGTTCTCTTTCTCTTTCTCTTTCTCTTTCTCTCTCTCTCTTTCTCTCTCTCTCTCTCTCTCTCTCTCTCTCTCTCTCTCTCTCTCTCTCTCTCTCTCTCTCTCTCTCTCTCTCTCTCTCTCTCTCTCTCTCTCTCTCTCTCTCTCTCTCTCTCTCTCTCTCTCTCTCTCTCTCTTGTTCTTCTTCTATATTCATTCTCTTCTCATCTTACTCTATATATATTAGGGAATTATTCTTCCAACTACCGATGTGGGACAATTTCATTAAAATTTCATTAAGGGTATCTTTGTCATTAACCTCGTGAGAATGAATCTGGTGTGTTTTTACTTCTCAATTATATAAGTAGATAGATTGTTACGTATGTAAGTAACTGTATTGGTTTGTAAGTCAAACTCTATACAATTTTTCTAGATTGTGACATATGTTTTCCGACAGTTGTCTTGATACAAAGACTCAAACTTGGGAGTTTGTGTCGGGTCCTTGCGACAAATATGCAGAGATGTTACTAGGTGTATAGGGTATGATGGAAATGTCTACGTGAGATCTGTAGAGAAAAGGAAGACTTATAAGCTGCATAAAGGTAGATGGAGAAAGGTACCGATGAATAAGTGTGTTTAGTGAGCATCTCATTGTGTGATAGACAACATGCTTTTTGGGAAATCTACTTGATAAACGAACATTCAAGACAACGACGATTCCTCGATCGATTGATTAAACGATTAATCCGATTTGAACAAGAGGAATAAGAACTGAAATCGAAAATGCAGGAAACTAAGAACAAAGAGAATTATTTCCAGTTCAGGAGCAAAACCGCATACCTATGTCTGGCCGAGGTTCAGCTCGGATTTCACTAAGAACAAGTTTATAGAAGCACAAGCGCCATCGTCAAACGCTCACCGGAAAATACAGAACCACCTCACTTCACTCACTGAAAAAATCAGTTCTCGTATTCTCACACCCCGATACAAAGAAAATCTCTCACCCAAAATTGTACGAAGTATCGAACAACCCAAAACAAAATCGAACACGTCTATTTAAACCCTTTCCCGATTGTAACCACCTGTAACTAACCCAGCTCACCGACGTTACATCCCAACGACTCCAAAATAGACGATGTTGACTTTCCCAATTTATGTTGACTCTGACCAATCTTTTAGAAGACGTTCTGTGCTTTGATTAGATCCAATCAGCAAACCCGAGCTCCAAACCGGACAACTCAGCTGATTAAAAAAAAAACAGATCCTAAACCAGCAACCTCTGATTTTGTTACCGTTGGATCATTATATCCAAAAGCCCGACAAACTCCACCTTGGATAAATGATCACAACACTAGTTCTTAGATCAACCATGAACCTCGGATTTCTTCCTCTCAACTTACTCAGAGACTCCCATTAAGCTCAACAACTGCTTGAACTTACTAACCGGAAGTACTTTTGTGAAGATGTCAGCAGGATATTCACTTGTGTGAACTTTTGAAACGTGCAGTTCACCTTCTTCAACTCTTTCATGGACGAAACTTAACTTTACTGCCATGTGTTTCATTCATTCGTGGTAAACATTGTTCCTTGCCAACGCTAAAGCACTCTGTGAATCACATAACGGCTCAACGTTGTCTTGATCAAAGCCAAACTCACTGCTTAACCCCTTTAGCCACACATCTTCTTTAACAGCTTCTGTCATTGAGATATACTCAAATTCAGTTGTTGACAAAGCAACAACTTTCTGTAGACTGGATTTCCAGCTTATCACACGGTTTCCAGATATGAATGTGTATCCAGAGATAGATATTTTTCTATCTAAATCAGCCCCATAGTCAGAGTCACACAAACCACTGATCTTGAACTCTGACCCTCTCTCATAAACCAGACTCATACTCGTTGAACCACAAACATACCTCAATACCCATTTAACAACATTCCAATGCACCTTAGTTGGGTTACTCATGAACCTACTTATCAGACCTACTGGATAAGCTAAGTGAGGCCTAGTCCCAATCATGCCATACATCAAATTACCTACAACATTGTAGTATGGTACTAACCTCATGAATTCTGCATTAGCTTTCTTCTTTTCTTTGGTAGCTGATGCCAGTTTGAAATGTATGCCCATTTGAAATGTATGCCCATTGGTGTGTTAACATGATTGGCTTTATCCATGTTGTAAGTCCTTAAGACTTTCTCCAGATAGCTTTCTTGAGATAGTCTCAGAGTACCAAGCTTCTTGTCTCTGATGATGTCAATACCCATTATTTTCTTAGCTGATCCAAGGTCCTTCATTTCGAAAGTAGAGCTAAGTTGTCCCTTCAACGACTGTATCAGACTCATATCCTTGCAAGCCACTAACATGTCATCCACATAAATCAGGAGATAAATGTACACACCTGCTATGTTTTTGATGCACACACACTGATCATGCACACTTCTGACAAATACGGCTTCTAGCATAAAGGTATTGAACTTATGATTCATTACCTTGGACTTTGTTTTAGTCCATACAGTGATTTCTTCAGCAAGCATACACAGTCTTCTCTGCCTTTCTCCACATAACCTTCAAATTGATTCATGAAAATCTCCTCTTCTAAGTCTCCATGTAGAAAAGCAGTCTGAACATCTACTTGTTCAAACTCTAAGTCATGTTCAACAACAATAGACATCAAGTATCTTATGGAAACATGCTTTACCACAGGAGAGAAGATCTCATTGTAATCTACTCCCTCCTTTTGAGCATATCCTTTGGCTAGTAGCCTGGCCTTAAACCTAGGATCTTCCACACCTTGAATCCCTGGTTTTCTTTTGAAGATCTATCTACAACTTATTATCTTTCTCCTTTTTGGTTTGGGAACTAAGACCCAAGTTGCATTCTTCTGCAGAGACTTCATTTCTTCATCAACAACCAAACTCCACATCTTCTTATGTGGATCTCTTATGGATTCTTTGAAATTATTTGGTCCCGGTGGAGCTCCATATTTAGATGCAAGTAAATCCATAAGAACATAATCATCAAACCTCTTACGAAGTTTATGATTCCTTCTGTTTCTGTCTCTCGCAAGAACATAACCTTCATGATCTGGTTCAGAATGATCTGATTGATCATCTGACTCATCTTCATCCTCAGACTCCAGACCAACAACCTCTATAACAGAGTCCTCTGTCCTTGTTCTCTGACTTTCTCCACCTGACAGGATGTTTCCCTGCTGAGATACTCCAAGCACCACATCCAGGAATGATGTGTTATTCTCCCTTGTACTATTCAGTAAGTCTTTATAGACTTCTTCTTTGAATATCACATTTCTACTGACCATGCTCCTCTGCTCATCTAATGACCAGACCTTATACCCTTTGATCCCTAAAGGATATCTGATGAATATCCCTTTCTTTGCCCTTGATTTGAGCTTCCCATCATCAGTATGATAGTAGCATACACATCCAAACTTCCTCAGGTGATCAAACTTAGGAGTTGTCCTCGACCAAAGTTCTTATAGAAGTTTTCCCTGAATTGCAGAGGAGGGTGTTCGATTTATCAGGTAAACATAGGTGTTTATAGCTTCAGCCCAAAACAATTTTGGGAGACCAGATTCACTAAGGACACTCCTGGCCCTTTCTAGTATGGTCATGTTCATTCTTTCCACTACCCTATTTTGTTGGAGAGTGTAAGGTATAGTTTTGTGTCTAGCAATACCATGCTCTGAACAATACTCATGAAATTCTTTGTTGCAGAACTCCAGGCCATTTTCTATCCTTATTTCTTCACCCTTATACTAGATTGATTCTCAACCAACACTCTCCATTCAACAAACTTCTCAAACGCTTGATCTTTAGTTTTCAAGAAGAACACTTTCCTGGAGAAATCATCAACCAAACTCAGAAAATAGTGACACTTACCAAGAGATGGATGAATGTTTGGTGATCCCCATAAATCAGCATGGACATATTCCATACATTCATTGCTTGTGTGTTGTCCTGCTTGGTAGCTTGACCTGTGAGTTTTACCAAATACACAACTCTCATAGAATTTCAGATTAGAGACCTTACTCTTATCCAGCTATCCTTTTCTTACCATTGTGTCCAGCCCATTTTGGCTCACAGGTCCCAGACAGTTGTGCCATAAACTTGTATCATCTAAGCATACTGCATTTACTTCACCTTTGAGACATTTACCCAGTAAAAAATACATCTTATTTTCTCTCTTAGCCTTCAGAACTGTCATGTCTCCTTTCTTAATCTCAAGAAGACCAGTTTTTTATTCAGATGTGCATCCCTAATCCTCAAAAGTTCCTAGTGACAGTAGATTTCTAAAGAAATCTGGAACATACCTCACATCTTTGACTGTCACTATACCTCCATATGGTGTACTCAGCCTTATGGAACCAATACCCATGACTTTGGATACTGATTCATTTGCCATCTTCACAGAACCAGTTGACTCCTCTTTCAGATCAATGAACAAGTCTCTTCTAGGAGTCATATGAAAAGTACATCATGTGTCTAAGATCCAGATTTCCCTGAAATCAAACACCTCAGCAATATTCACTTCGGACACTGTAAATGACTCAATAAATTGAACTCCTGAAACAGTAGATGGCTCTCCTGCTCCATGGTTTTTGTCCTTGCTCTTTTGACCATTCTTCTTAGGACAATTCCTTTGGAAATGCCCCTTTTCCCCGCATATCGAACAAGTCATATCATTAGTTTTCTTTTCCTTGCCTTTACTCTTGAACTTATTGTTCTGCTGTTTAGAGTTAGAGCCCTTATGATTCTTCTTCCAAGTATTACTTGAGTTTGAAAACAATACCTCAACATGAGCCTTGATACTCTTTCCATTTGCATTCAACTCCAGTTGCTTTGAATAAATGGTGTTAATAACCTCATCAAGTGTCACCGTGGTTTTTCTATATTTAAGAGTGTCACACATATGATCAAATTGTTTAGGTAGTGACATCAACATCAATATAGCTTGGTCTTCGTCTGACACTTCCACCATAACATTTCCCAAATCAGTTATGATTCTCAATAACTCATTGATATTGTTTTCCACAGATAAGGATTCATTCATCTTAAAACCGTAAAGCTGCTGCTTCAGATACATCATGTTAGGAAGAGATTGAGACATGTATCTTGAATCTAGCACTGTCAGCATACAAACATCAGTCTTTTCTTTAAGAATCTTTCTTAGAATCTTATCAGTGATGCTTATTACTATTGTGCTTTGTACATTTCGTTATTTCTCAGCAATGGAAGGATCAATCTCCTTGGATGAATCCATCGTAGACTCTCTAGATTCTCCCTTTTCTCCTGATTCTTCCATTTTCACCATCAGAGTTTCTTTCTTTTCAAATTGGTCTTCTTAAAGTCTCAGAGCTTCAGTCAATCCCAGGAGATCGAGATTTTCCATTAGCCTTTCCTTCCACATGTTGTAATCAATCTAGCCATTGAACTTCTCGACTTTACCTTTCACAGAAGACATTGTTACAGTCGATCTTCGATATCACAAAGCCAGAGTCGAAGGAACCTGACTCTGATACCACTTCTTGGGAAATCTATTTGATAATTCAACACTCAAGACAACGATGATTTCTCGATAGATTGATTAAACGACTAATCCGATTTGAACAAGATGAATAAGAACTGAAATCGAAAGTGAAAGAAACTAAGAACACAAAGAATTATTTCCAGCTCAGGAGAAAAACTGCATCCCTACATCTGGACGAGTTTCAGCTCGGATTTCACTAAGAACAAGTTTACAAAAGCACAAGCGCCGTCGTCAAACGCTCACCGGAAAATACAGAACCACCTCACTTTACTCACCGGAAGAATCAGCTCTCGTATTGTCACACCCCGATACAAAGAAAATCTCTCACCCAGAATTGTACGAAGTATCGAACAACCCAAAACAAAGTCGAACACGTCTACTTAAACCTTTTCCCGATTGTAACTACTCATAACTAACCCAGCTCACAGACGTTATATCCTAACGGCTCCAAAACAGATGATGTTGACTTTCCCAATTTATGTTGACTCTGACCAATCTTTTAAAAGACGAGTCATACGACGATGTTCTGTGTTTTGATTAAATCCAATCAGCAAACCCGAGATCCATACCGGACAACTAAGCTGATTAAACAAAACCAGATCCTAAACTAGTAACCTCTGATTTTGTTATCGTTGGATCATTATATCCAAAAGCTCGACAATGCTCTACCGTTATCATAGCTTGATGATTGATATATTGATATGACTTTGAGGAAAGGTCTTGGAATATGTTGAAAAGATTTGAAGAAGTTGTTTACCAATTGTCATTATGTCTACGATGTTAATATTAACAGAGCAAATATTGTAGTTGGGCCACGACAGGAAATGAGCTCAAGTATGAGCAAAGGCCCAATACAAGAAAACTATCGAAAGCAGGTTGGCGTGGTGATGAAGGGAAAACAGAGGACAAGTTTTCAGGATTCATGATGTCACAGAAATGTACAAAGACAGCTAGAGATATCATGGACCACAATAGATTCAAATCTCTACAACTTTTGGAAATATAGATGAACGGTTGTGATTAACTTTGTCCTAGGGTTTTAACTCTTGAGCTCTGGTATATATTTTGAGTTTTCACAATTGTAAACCTTTAAGCCGTTTTATACAAAAGTTCAGTTTCAAACATTGTTCTGTTTCGGTTTCTATTAGTTAAAATGGCATTTTTATGGGAGGATGATTCGTATGTTCATGGGGATCATCAAAAGAGAAAAATCTATTCTATTAAAACAGGAAGGTTTTAAAAAACTAACCTTGCCTAGACGTGTTATTTACAAGGCATGCCATTAGAAATTAGGAGTAATTAAATAGATTTATTAAGGGTAATAATGTAAAACTAAATTATAATTAATTAATCATAATATCTTGCAATATCTTTCATTACTTTAAATATAAATGTATATTTCCTTTTTATTATACAAAATCTAAAAAAATCTTTTTAATCCATTTTATTTTTAATTAACTAATTAATTTCGTAATTATATTATATATTTATATTTAATCAATAATGATAAGTTTAATTAGATGAATTAATACACATTTACGTTTATAAATTATAAAATAAATATAAAAATTATAGAAATCTTTTTAAAAATAAAAAGAATATATAACCCACTACTTTTTATCAAATATACACATAAAAGAATAATAAAAATATGTAATATACTTCATTTTCAAAAAGTGAATTCTATAAAAATATTCAAATTACTATTACCTAAACAATAATTTATATTAAAAATTAAGCTAAAATATTAAAAATAGATATATATTTAAATTTGATAAAAACGTAAAATATCAACAATAAGTAAATATTTATATTATTCAAATATATAATTGTCGGGGTTAATTAATGAGTATACTAAAACAATTTTTAGCGGGTTGTTTTATACTTTTTATAATTTGAATTCTATAAAAATATACAACTTATTATTAATTAAACTTTAATCTATAAAATAAAAAAATTAAAGCTAAATATGAATATATATATATATATATATATTATTTTATATAATACAACTCATATTAGAACTTATAATGTGAATCGTTATTTTAATCTCTTTATCTTTACGATATCTCCTCCCAAATAATACAAAATTCATTTTTTAAACCTAAATTATTAACTCACGTTTTATAATATGGGTTAAACAATTATAAATAAAATTATATTGCATAAATAAATAAAAAATTACTAACAACAAAATAGCTAAAATTTTAAAATTGTAAAGAAAAATATATCCGCGTTCTGAAAACGCGGATCAAAATCTAGTTAACTATTAAAATTAGAAACATAACTCATTCCTTATATTTACTAAATGTTGGTGGTCTAATAATAGTTTAAATAGATTATTTTCCTTAAGTCTGGAGCTAAATCTTCCGTTGCTACGAAATATTACTTTTAAATCGGATTTTCCAAAAATTTATTCTATGTTTGTGAAAAAATTCAAGTAATTTTTGTCTGTATAAAAGATCATTATATTAAATATAAAAAATTACAAGATAGAACGTCAAGTCGGAACAAACTGGAGTCAAAGCCCGAAAAAATTACGGGAAACAAAACCGTGGGAGATTAAGGGAAACCCAAACTAGAGGATTTAAACCTCTGGAGCCAAACAGAAAATAAAATCCCGAACGAACCAATAGAATCGAAACAAAGCTAAACAAGGGTAATCGAGAATCTGAGATTCCGGATAATCACAGATACAAAGGGATACACGGGACATAGAAACGGACGCGGAAAACCGGTAATCAACTAAATAATCACACACGAGAATCTACAATCTAACCACCTAAATTTCACCTAGAGAGTCTAGATCACGAACTATGCATCCTAACTAAGGTTAGCTTTACAAAAAGTGACTGACAAACCTAAAGAAAAACCTAATTATTCAACTAATCTAAAAGGCGGTAGAATGATCAATCTTTCTATTTTTAAGATTCACGAGATAAAAGATAAAAGATAAGTGGAAACTAACTTGGTTCAAACCAGAAGAATTGGCTGGTACTCAAATTCGAGAGAGAGTAAAAAAAAAAAGTAGATCTCGTTCATCTCCCTCTCCGCCGTTCGGGTTTGCCGGCGACGGGAGAGGGAGGCTCACTTCCTTTTCGTTTAATAAGAGAGGTTGCTTGTAGATCCAGCGGTGCCGGTCTTCTCCTCAGTGTTGGGTCGGAGTGCAGCGACAGAGAGTCGAGGCGGGTTTACGGCGGATTCACAGCCGTGTCTCGTCTAGTTTCGTCGAAGCTCGGAGCTGGTAGAGGGCTTCAGCGGAGCGAGCAACGAAGAGGCTAGCGGCGGCGGCGTTGAAGTTGTGGACCGCGGCGGAAGTCGACGCTCTGTAGCGTTTGGGGGTACACGCGCGTGAAGGCTCTGCTCCGGCATCTCGATCTGGTCACTTGTGGCTCTATTTCTGCTAGGGGAGAGCGGCGAGAGCGTGAGGGTGGCTAGTCGTGGGCTTGAAAAGGGCGGCGGCGACGTGGTGGTTTCGGCGGAGCGGCTAGGAGGGTGCATCGCGGAGAGTTCTGGAGATCTTGGTTGGTGTCGAAGACTTCTAGGTAAGTAGATCTGCACTATGGAGTGGGTACTCGTTCTTTTCACATGGTGGTTTTCCGGTTTTGGCCGTGAGGTCTTCGCCGTTGTAGTCGGCTCGCCGGAAGGTGGTGGTGCGGCTGGTAAGCTTTTGGTCTCGGGTGTAGTGGCTGTGGTCGGTTCTTCGGTGGCTCCAAACGATATCGGAGACAAACCGGCAATCTATTGCCTTGTAACCGCCGGCGAGCCCGACATGCGTTTGCGGCGGACCTTTTTATAATTTTGGTTCAAATTTCTCCAGCAGATTTTACAATTAGGGTTTTCGTGCTACCGGTTCATTTCTGTCGGTTCTCTTGTAACCATATCAATTTCCCGGTTTGGGTTAATATATATAATATTATTAAAAAAAAAAAAAAAAAAAAAAAAAAAAAAAAAAAAAAACTTGGTTCAAACCAAGCAACAACCGCAAAACCCTAGATCTAAGATAAAGTCGTCGCATCCCAAGACTTATAACCAATGTCAACCTAAACCAAAATAAAAAAGATATCCAATCCAACACCAAACCTTAGAAACCTCCGGGACAAAATTGGTGAGCCTGCAACCTTTACACAAGAGACCTCCGATCAAGACACAGCCGCATGACCATCGCTGAGCCACCACCAGGGGAGGGCCGACAAGGAGAGCAGCCGCAAACAAACAAATCAGAATAATACAGCCCAACATATCACGCACCAACCACCGATGAGATAGAGACTACACCGAACCTCAACCACCGAGCGGTAACCACCGAACTAAAACCGCCGGAGAAAGCGAGCACCACCAAAGAGGATCAACGGCGGGGAGAGGGAGAAGAGATCTCACCGGAAAACCAGAAATAAGCAAGCTAGACGACAGGACATCGAGCCATCACACACAACACCGGCGGAGAATCCCGGCGTCGGCACTGGCTCGCCGCCGACGGCGGATCTGAAAAAATCGCGGCTAGGGCGAACCAAAGGTTGAGGGAGAAACATGTTTTTTTCAACGTAAAAGGCGCCACTCAAAGTCAAAACTGTCTTTTTTTTTTAAGGTTTACCGAAAATTTTCTAATAAAGAACTGCGAAGTTAAAAAAAAAAATTACAAACAGAAAAAAAGTAAAAGCCTCTAGCTAAGTCAGAGTATTTAGAAATATCTTCTTCTTGTGCGAACTGCAAGCCAAAAACCCAAACAGGTTTATACAACAGAGAAGTCGCCGACGCCTTACCGTCGATCCACTATCAGTCGCCGATCAGCATAGCTCTCGCAAAGCACCTCTGCTCCTTTCTCGAATTTCTCTCAAGCAGAACTTCTTTGATCTTCTTGTGTAAATCGTAAGCTTTCGTCTATTCATTCTCGAAGATCTGTGTACAGTGAGGTAGATAGATATTGCTCCCCTTGCTTTTACGGTTAATTTAGATACGATTGAAAGATTTAGACTTGGAATCGAAATGTAAAAAAATTGATCTTTAGGTAGCGGAAGCCAGTTATGAAATCGCTGGAAGGTGTTTGGTAGAGTGGTTTCTCTGATTTGTGGTTCTCAAATGATGGATTCTAGGCTGAGATTCTTCCTTCACAAATGTGTAGTGCTTAAACAAGCGAAGCAAGTCCATGCTCAGTTAGTGTTGAATCGCTATAACCATCTTGAGCCTATCTTGGTCCACCAAACTCTTCATTTCACAAAAGACTTCTCTCGAAACGTCACAAGCTATGTCAAACGAATCCTCAAGGGGTTTCAGAGTTCTAGAGTTTCAAAGGTTTCTACTTTCTCTTGGGGATGTCTTGTCAGGTTCTTGAGCCAGCATAGGAAGTTCAAAGAAACGGTTGGCTTGTACATCGAAATGCACAACTCTGGCATCCCTCCAAGTTCACATGCTATAACCTCAGTGTTGAGAGCTTGTGGTAAGATAGAGAACATGGTTGATGGTAACTCTGTTCATGCTCAGGCTCTTAAGAGTGGACTATGTGGCTGTGTTTATGTTCAGACGGGTCTGGTGGGTTTGTATTCAAGGCTCGGTTACATTGAGATGGCAAAGAAGGCTTTTGATGAGATTGCTAACAAGAATACAGTTTCTTGGAACTCGCTATTACAAGGGTATCTAGAAAGTGGGGATCTAGATGAAGTTCACAGAGTCTTTGACAAGATTCCAGAGAAAGATGTGGTGTCATGGAATCTAATTATCTCGAGCTATGCAAAAAAAGGTGACATGAGCAACGCATGCTCTTTGTTTCTGGCTATGCCTTTGAAAAGCCCGGCTTCTTGGAATATTTTGATTGGCGGGTACGTCAATTGTAGTGAAGTGAAACTAGCAAGAACCTACTTCGATGCAATGCCACAGAAGAATAGCGTCTCTTGGGTTACAATGGTTTCAGGGTACACTAAATCCGGTGATGTTTGGTCTGCAGAGGAGCTTTTCAGACAGATCTCCAAGAAAGACAAACTGGTTTATGATGCCATGATAGCTTGTTATGCCCAAAACGGCAAGCCAAAGGATGCTCTGAAGCTATTCTCTCAAATGCTTGAAAGCAACTCAGGTGTTCAGCCGGATGAGATCACGCTCTCAAGTGTTGTGTCAGCTAATTCACAGTTGGGTGATACAAGTTTTGGTACATGGGTCGAGTCATATATAACTGAACATGGAATCCAAATCGATGATCTTTTACGTACCTCTCTGATCGATCTTTACATGAAAGGTGGAGACTTTGACAAGGCATTCAATTTGTTCAACGATCTAAACAAAAAGGACACTGTTTCTTACTCAGCTATGATCATGGGGTGCGGGATAAACGGCATGGCCACAGAAGCAAACATCTTGTTTAAAGAGATGATCGAAAAGAAGATTCCTCCAAATCAAGTAACGTTCACAGGACTATTATCAGCGTATAGCCATTCAGGTCTTGTTCAAGATGGCTACAAATGTTTCGACTCCATGAAAGAGTACAACTTAGAACCTTCAGCTGATCATTATGGGATAATGGTGGATATGTTGGGACGAGCCGGGAAGCTAGAGGAAGCGTATGAGCTGATCAAGAGTATGCCGATGCAGCCAAATGCTGGAGTTTGGGGAGCCTTGCTTTTAGCTAGTGGGTTACACAACAACGTTGAGTTTGGGGAGATAGCGTGCAGCCACTGCGTTGAACTCGAGACTGATCCTTCTGGTTATGTTTCGCATCTTGCTAATATCTATACTTCTGTTGGTAGATGGGACGATGCAAGGAATGTAAGAGCGACAATGGAAGAGAAGAAACTGCGTAAGACACTTGGTTGTAGCTGGGTTGAAGGTTCAAATCATTGAGGTTTTTTAGGTGTACAGATTTCGGTTCAAACATCGATGTTAAAGAGATTGTCCCTGATTTGGTTAAACCAGAACGATCCTAAGAGCAGAAGAAGCCGAATAAAAAAGTTGGAAAACGATCCTTACAAACCAACATAAAGCCTAAACCTTAAGAGAGTCTAAACCGAAATACAGAGCATCCATAACTTCTTTTGAGGAAGAAATCAAGTTAAATTGATGTTGAAGTCATGAGAGGGCTTGTGTCGTGGATCAGAAGCTAAAGGCGGTGCCCATGTACCGATCTGGAGAGAAGACGAGGTGGGACGATGATCTGATGTATACGAAGTTGGCATTGGAGACGACATGAAGTTGTGGTTCTGCTGCCTCCTCGGATTCTGATCTTGATGGTTTGTTCCAGCTAAGAAACTTCCTACGACCACCTGAATAGGAGTGGCTGCAACCAGCAAGCCAGCAACTCCACCGCCTACTACACGTCCATCAGGACTAGCCAACGACACAGTCATTCCACCTGTTCGGCTCCTTGTCCCGTCCGAGTCACTTGGCATGAATGATCCCGACAGCGACAATATCTCAAACCGACCCTATAAGCAAACCACAAAAATGACATGAACAGAGAGAACTAGGCATACGCAATCTGATTACGGTTTGGTTTTGTGTTTACTTTCGATTTCAGTTTTCTTGTTTTGGTATTTAAAACTGATAAAACCAATCGGTAGAGTAATGAATTTTGGTTCGATTCCGATTTAAATGTTTGTTCCGGCCTATATCTTCACATATCCCTCGGAGGTATTGAAGATTGAAAGTTGAAACCAAACCTCGTATGTCAACGTGCCGCCAGAAGAATCAGGCTGACGAAGTGTAACACTTGAAACGACACCGTTTGCGCAGAGAACGCAAATAGCAGAAGACCCTTGTTGAGAAAACGATATTATCCTCTTCGTTACGTCCTATAACCACCAAACCAAATCATCATCAGATTCTCCGTCTAATAATGATACACATACTTATATATAAAATCCCTTATATATCCTCCTGACCTCGCCTGCGTTCACCGTAATTATATGCGGCGTGAAATTAGCGCCGGCCGAGGAAGGAGCCCATTCACCTTCAAAACCACAACAAAAATACATGTAACATACGGTGTATGTATGTCTATGAAGATGGCCATACATGTACGGACAAAAAGGTTGAAAGAGGTCCCACTTTTCTTTGCATGTTAAAGCTTAAGCCTTAAGACGAAGAAAGATCCCAAAAAATCTCTTTTTAACTTTGAAGTCACGAGAACTCAGATTCAGTAACATGATTTAGACCAAAAAAGAAGATATTTTAATTTAAATAAAACAAGAAGAAATTATTACCTAAATTCTCGACTTGATACTTTGTCTTGATGAAGGAGTTTGGAGTTGCTGGTTTCACTTTGCCACGTTTCTCAGATGCTGAGAAATCGATGACGTGAGAAGTCGTTGGTGCAGCTGAAGATATCGGATTCGGCGATAGCGTCATCGCCGCTCCGTCGTGTCCGTACTTCCTAGGGCGTCCACGCTTCTTCTTCATGGGTCCGCTGGAAAAATTTCCCGTTGCCGGCGGCGGCGGCACGATCGGAGAAAACGAATTTTGAGGCGGTGGAGGAGGAGGGAGAGCGACGGAGGTTGGAGGTGGATTTGGAGTTTCTGACCTCGGAGCCAAGTGGAAGTCCGACGGCGTGTTGGATCTCACCACCGTAAGGTCACCGTTGCTCCCGCCGGTTGTCCTAACGACTTCTCCGGTGGACTCCATATCTAGAACGATTAAACTTTTTTTATTTTATTTGACAGTATATAAATTTTAGGACAGGAGAAGATTTAATTTTCTAAATCCAAAGCTTAAATCATTTAGCAAATTAAAGAAGCAATAGCAAAATAAGAACAAGAATATTATAGAAATAAAAGTTGAGAGGTAGAAAGTAACTCAGAAATCAGATAAAAATTCTAAGAATAAAGACTGGAAATTATTAGGATGAAATTAGGAAATGTTAGAGAGGAAAGTGGAGGAAATTAGATTTATTTATGCTCTGTGGTTTAGATGAAAAAAAAGAAATAAATATATTTGATTTTGAATTTGGAAATATCAAAGATTTAAAAAAGCGTTTCCTTTCATATATTTTAATATTTTGTTTCAGGCTTTCAGTTCATTTCCTTCCTAACTTTTTCCTTGTCTGTCCGTTTTTAATTTAATACTGAATAAATTAAGTAATCTTGAACAGAAAATGTATTTTTCGTGAAAAGGAAATGTATTTAATAGAGCGTTATGATACTACACCTCACAATAAATTTATATTTTTAACTTCGAGAAAACAATAATATGTGGCATATATAGAAATTCGTGTTTTTAGCTGGAATCCAATGGGAGAAAGATTAAAAAATTAAAAGAAATATAATTAATAATAAATGGTAAGTAGAAAAAAACTGAAAGTGGGTGATATCTAATTTGAATTTCTCTTGTTTTAAATTATTTTTAAAAAAGACAAAGGTGGCCAGCGGTTAAGAGTTGTTGTTTTTTCTTTCCCTTGGCCCTGTTTTATCACTGTTGTTTTGTAATAATATAGTTGAATTCAGCACCCACACCACAAAAAAACGTAAATATTGTAGGGCAAAAGTTAATGGCAATTTACAGGATTTAGGGACAAACTTAGTAAGTATTTAAAAATAACAAGATGAGGTTTATGTGAATAAAACTAAAAGTATGGTGATTAACATCATAGAGTTTTTCTAATCACCATAGTTTTACTTTTCGTTTTGTTAACAAAAAAATAACATGCGTGTTATGGCACAAAGGATATGAGAGGAATCAACAAAACAAAACCGATTTTGGAAAAATCGATTTCAAATAAAATCAGAGGGGTTCAAAGACAAAGGAATTCCCCTTCTTTCTGCTGCTCAAAAGTTTCTGGCTTTTGGGCCTTCCGCAACGTCATTCTCTTTTGCTGGGGTGAGGAATTGAACTTCAAAGGATGCATAGCATTCCAAAGGCTTGGGGACGAAGAAGCGTTTGAACGCTGGTAAGTCTTATGAGAGCTGAAAAAACCGGTCCTTCATTCTTCGAGGTGATAAACTTAAGATCCCGAATGAGTTTTACTGCAGGTAATTAGTCTGAAATATCACCTTTGATGTTATCCCACATGTCCGGTGTACCGTAACATCTCTCAGTTCCTCGTCAACGAGAGTGTCCGCGCTTGTCAGTTTGTCATTTATTTCGGTATTCTTTCTTTTATTCTAATAGTCTTCATTACGTAGGAGACCTCTATGATGACTTCATATATCGTTGATATGAATCGACAATTATCGAAGCAAGACGCCGAGATTAAGTAAGAGATAGTTAGGAAGACAAAGGAGTTGGAGAAGTTTAGCCTTTCTGCCGAGCTTTCTCGAGTGAGTGAGGCAAATTTAAAGAGCCAAATTGCTTCTCTCTCTGAGCAATTCAAGTTGCACAAGACTCTCGGCCATGAGCTCGAAGGCTACAAAGAGAAACTGATTTCCGAGCTGGCGCATAAGAAACTCTGATGTGTCAACGAAGTAAAGAATGAGCAAAATATTTCGTCGTTCGAGATTTCTGAAAATCTTAACGCTCATCGCATTTTGATTAGGAAATACGAGTATCACCTGCAAGAGTTAAAGGAGTTGTTCGCCACGAAGGAGGCCGGAGCAAGGCTTATATGAACTTGAGTTAGTACTCTTGGACTCTAGATTATCTTTGAGCACTCCGGGATCAAAGGGGGTGCCTATTCGAGGTAAGGTCTTTGACAATCTCGAGGTGAAGGGGAGAGAATGGGAGGAGGAAATCGACCGGATCCATGCTCCGGAGATCAGTGACGGTTTCTTTATTATTTCGCCAGTCCCAATTAGAGTGTGTGATCTCTATCCTACTTCTCCTATTCCATTTTAGCATCAGCCTTCCATCCCGCAACCCGGCAAATATAGAACTACGATCAGATACTCGACAAAAAGAAGATTTTGAACCCCTTTTATTCTTCTATTGATCTCTTTATGTTTTATATTTCATACATGTATTTTGTTATGATTGTCATGTCTGAGTAGTTCTCCAGTTAGGTTAGGGATTCTCATTAGGGATTTCATGGAATATTAGGTTAATCAATTTATAAGGATTCATAACTTCTAGTTCTTCATCTAGGATTCATCTTAATGCTTAATCTGAACTGGCCACTTAGATTATTGATGTTAGGTTAATTGGTGCAACGAAAGTTTATTAATTATCTAGAAAGAACCTAGATGAGCAATTTGACTACTCGCAAAGAAATTTGACTTAGGAAAATTGTGAACGAAAGAACCTGAGATTAATGCATGTTTAGAATCTCTAGAATTCGCAACGAAATTTGGTTTGCTAGGTTGCTAAGATATAGATAATACTCACAACGAAAGTTGGTTTCTTATACTTCTGTGATTCTAGTTCGAGAACCGTACTTAATTTGATCTCGATTGATTGATTAGTCTGTATTCTTGACTTCCTGAGAACTCTCTTGATCTGACGCTTCGCTTGATTGATTTACAACCATTTGATTTACTTTCTGCATTATTTACTGCTTATTCTCTCCTACTGCTTAGCTTAATTCGAACCTCTATAGTCTATTGTAAGATTTTTGAGTCTATGTGGATTCAACCCCTATATACTACTAGTCATATATGTGCACTTGCAGTGTAGCTCTAGGGATAAAACTCGAGCATATCAGCTTCTACGAATGTTTACTCGGAGATAGCGGGGCTCGCGATTGTACCTTGAGAAAGGGTTTAGTTTGATTTTGGAGTTCGGGTTAGCGAGAATTTTGTTCAGCAGTAGCTCGACTCTCAATTGTACCTTGAGTAAAGGTTTGTTTTTAATTACCCAAGTGAAGACATGGTTTTGATTCATGGAGCGAGACTCAAAATCAATTTTATATCCGTAACTCGAGATCAACTTTGCGAGACTGTTCATTTTATATAGTCCGTCTGAGTTAGGGAGCGGGGGCAATTCCCGACTTTACCTTATGCTGATGCGATTTAGATCAGAATCTTTGTCGCATGGTAAAAGAAAATATTCTTGCATGTTGATGTGCGGATTTGGTTAAGTCGAGCATCTGGCCAGGAGGTCGCCATTGTTTGAGACAAGAGTTTGTTTTACCAAAAGTCTTCTTTAAATGAGTTATTGTTGCACTATGGGTAGAGTTGCCTACATACCTCAGAAACGAGGATCAAGTCATTCATAGTTCATATTACACGAGGTAATAGTCTTTTTTTGCTTAAAACGAGCTCAACTCAAACGTTCCAGCGTTGTTGAGTCTTAGGCCTGGTCCCGCTGGGGTACATTTGTCATGTTGGACCTTCGCTTCCCTCCTGAGCTTTCCTCCCAATGGGTTGACTTGGTACGATCTTCTTTTTCCCTTTTGGCTCGCTGGGGTGAGGGAGTTTATATTCGCTTATGAAGCACAACCTCGAAGTGGCATGATCTTCTCCAAGCGTATGGACTCCATCTGGAATTGGAAATTTACACATTGGTGGTACTTCGAAGCTACTACCTTCATCGCGTATAAACAAGGCGTTCTTAAGATGGCATTTTAGATAGCCGGTATATCGAGGATGACAAACTTTGTCATGGTGTCCATTCCACCGACGTAATTTGGCAGCTTAACTATTCTTATCTCCATGGTTTCGTCGCCATCGAATCTAGTAAGTGGTTGCACTTTTGGCTTGACTTGCAAATTTTTGAATTCCGCTTTTTCAAGTGCTTCTTTGAAAATCACGTCGACCGAGATTCTTGTATCGACCAGTACACGGGAGAACTCGCAGTACCTGATTAGGATATCAACTATTATAGGGTCGTTATGTTGTCATCTACTCCAATTGCACCAACTTTGGTGAACGAAAGGGGTATGCCTTCTTTGATTGGAAGAGGGTTGCCCTTGGTCGCCGAAGCTTTTCGGCCATTCTCTTAATCGACCGCACGAGTCCAAGCACAGTGGTATACTGCCCATTATCATGTGAATTCTGCGGCGAGGTTGTTGTGCTACTCGACCCTTGTCATCCTCGTCCCGAGAACGCATGTTAGGCTCCGTTTCTGTGGGATGTTCTTTATGCTTAGTGTCCTGGTTCATAGCTTCCTCTTGATCTTTCTGTCCACTTGCATCTTTTCATTGTTGTTGTTTTTGGGTCGTCAACCGCCTCAGTCGGGGTTTACTATCTTCCCTTTGCAGTATTGGTCTAGAAAGTACTTTGTGTTCGACATGATGCGGTGTCATGGGAGTACTTTTTGTGATACTCACAGTATGGTCGATCGTTGTTGTCGTCCTCAGATCGTGGCTGGTTCCTCACATATTTGTTCCATCCTTGTGATGTGATGCAGACAACAAAGGTTGAAGAGGTTTTACTGTCGTTATCGTCTTGATGATCAGATTTTAATTTTTTTTCTTTTTTGCCGTGGAGGCTTTCTTATTCAAACTGGAGTTCTTTCTTGAGAGTATAGCGTGTTCCTCTTCAAACTCGATGAACGCTACCGCTCTGTGTAGTGCGTCTTCTAAGGACGTCAGATCATTGAGTTTCAAATCCTTTCTGAAGTCTGAGTTGTACCACAATCCCTTCCGAAGTTCTCCTCGAGCCGCATTGTCGTCTACAATGATTCTGGATACTACCTCCTGGTTTCCCCCCCCCCCCCTCTATAATGTTGCTTCTGCATCAACCTCCCCGAACTCTCCAGTTCATGATCCCCCCCCCCCATACTACAACATTAAGCATAATTTCACATAAACTATTTTTCTCTACCTAATTAAACATGCATCATTAGAATCATTAATTTGCGATTAACATTTAAAAAATGCATTTAACTTGCCCAATGACCCGACCTGCTTCTCATAACACGACTCATACCAAATAACATTCCGACCCGACCATCAATTAAAAACCGAACCAGGCCCATCAATTAATTAACATTTTGAGACCCAAACCAATTAACTAACCAGCCAATAACAAATCTCTCAAACACACGACACAGACTAAAAGAAGGGTTTTTGTGTGTCATCTTCTTCCCCAGAAATCTCCATTGCCATTTTCAGAAATCCACAAACTCTGTGCAATTCATCAATTAACTGTGAATTCTGGTAAAATGGAGAGAGATGACGGGATTGATGTAGACGAAACATCGATTATTGTAAGGTAAGAGATTTCGAATATTCTCTGATAAATTTGATATTGTGTAGCTATGTAATCCGAATTGTCCGTGATTCTTCAGAGAAATTGCTGAAGAAGAGGAGAATGTTGATAAGAACAAGGAACCAGAAGAGAATGTAGAGGAAGATATAGAATCAGAAGAGAATGTATATGAAGAGGAGGATTTAGCAGGTTGCTTTGAGTATGAAATCTATAAAGATGTCGCTGATTTTGTTGATGAAGAGTTTAGGCTGAGACACACAATTCCAGAGAGCGATGATGAAGCTGAAGAAGATGACTTCGATTTAAAAAAACGAAGGATGGGTAAGAAGAAGCGAGATATGTTAGACTTAGGAGCAAAGTTCTACACTGGTTATCAATTCAAACAAGCTGTGTTAGAGTATGCATTGAGAAAATCCAGGAACATAAAGCAAGATAGGTGGGATAAGAATAAGATTTCGTTTATATGTGGGATTTTTGGGAAATGCAAATGGAGAGTATACTGTTCTTATGACAAACAAACAAAAATGTGGGTTGTGAAGACTAAGTATGCCTCTCATAGTTGCAACCGGAATGGAAAATGCAAGCTTCTGAAGAGTCCAGTGATCGCGAATCTATTCATGGACAAGCTGAGAAAAGAGCCAAAATGTATGCCAGTGGAAATTCAGAGTCTTATCAAAGACAAATAGAAGATCACATGTACTAGAGATCAATGCCAAAGAGGTAGACTTCTCGCTATGAAATGGCTGGAAAGGGAGTATGCAGAACAATTTGCCCATTTACGTGGATACGCAGAAGAGATTATGTTCACTAATCCGGGTTCTAATGTCATTGTTAAGGCTTACCCAAATGCTGCTAAAGAAGATGTCTTTGATCGGCTATATGTCTGTATTGAGGCTCTGAGAAGAAGTTTTATGGGTTCGTGTCGTCCAATAATTGGTCTTGATGGCACATTCTTGAAAGCTAACGTTAAAGGAGTATTGCTTACTGTTGTTGGTCATGATGCGAACAATCATATTTATCCAGTTGCTTAGGCTTTAGTACAAAGCGAGAATGGACCAAATTGGTTATGGTTTGTGAAGCTAATTAAGCAAGACTTAGGTCTCCAAAATGGTGATGGAATAGTTATAATCTCGGATAGAGCTAAGGTACTTTTGTTATTGTGTTTAAGATTTTGGTTAAGTCATTAAATTCATTGATAAAGTACAATTTTTTTATGTTTCAGGGGCTTATTTCTGCTGTTGAAACCGAGTTGCCATCTGCTGAGCATAGGAAGTGTGTTAAACATATAGTGGAGAACCTGAAGAGTAAAGGACACGCAAAGAAGGATCTGATCAAACCGATGATTCGAAATCTAGCATGGAGTTATACTCGAGCTGAGTATGAGGAGAACCGTAGGAAGCTATTAGCATATAGTCAAGAATTACATGACGATGTGATGAAGGAGAAACCTGAGACTTGGTGTCTCGCTTTTTACAAACTTGGAAGCTTCTGCGAGGATGTTGATAACAATGCTACTGAGTCCTATAATGCAACGATTACTAAAGCTCGAGCAAGGGCGTTGGTACCCATGATGGAGATGATTCGCAGACAGGCCATGGCTCGCATCGCCAAGAGGTGGCTTAAAGCAGATAAGTGGAAAGGTAAGAACTCGAAATATGTTAGAAAGACATTGGCTGCAGAGAAGGAAAATGCTAACAAATGCACCTATATTCCTGCGACCCATGGAGTTCATGAAGTGAATCTCTTTGGAAATGCTTATGTTGTGAATACAAAAAAAAAATCAGACTTGTTCATCTGGAAAGTATCAAATCACAGCTATGAAAGCAATATGCATTTGATGAGTAATATTCTCTGATTTTAGTGTTTCATTATCTCTCTTGTCTAATATTCTCTGATTTTAGGTATACCATGTGAGCATACTTATGGAGCAATGTTGAATGGAGGATTAGATGTGAAGACTATGTCAGTCCATGGTTCGCAACTAAAATTTGGAAGTTGAATTAAGAGACTAACATGGAACATGTTCGAGGCTAGCCGGGAATACCAAATACGATTATCAGAAAATTATGAGCTGATTATCATAAGAGCTGTGAATACCAAATCGATTATCAAAAAATCTGAGTTCATCATAAGAGCTGCAACATAATCTTAATAACAACAAACCACACTTACAAACACTTGACATAAATCCATCCTAACAATCCAACTACTAAACAGATTATCACAACTTTCACCATGTTCTTCTTGCTCATCTCTGCACACATATCTTCAATGTTTGCATTCACCACCATCAACCCTTCGTTTAGCTTCACTTGCATCATATCATACATTTTCTTTCTCATCTCTTCTTCCAGATTAGCCAAAAGCTGCTTCTGACCTGCGACAATGTGAACCATCTCTTTCTTCAATTCTTCAACCTCATCTACAACCCTCAGAAGATTTGTATCGACCATATGGGTCTCGTCGAGCAGAGCTTCATCAACCCATTTGAATAGATGGTCTTCATTTTTCCTCTACACAAAAACAGTCAAAACCATCAAAGAACAAAACACAAAAGTCAGTATTAAAGAACAAAGACAAGACAAACTTGAGTTGCAACTTCACATCTGTAGAATTGCCTAAATGGATTCTCAAATGTCTGAGAACAAAATCTCCTCAGATTTCTCCCACACCAGCACCTCGACGGTACACCTGTGACTTGTCGCCGGTTAGAAACACGAGATGATGCAGATGAAGAAGTGCTCATCTTTCCCTCCTTGAAATCGTATGCACTGATTATGTTGGTCTCTGAAAATGTCGATGGAGATTTTGGGGAAGAAGAGACTCAAATCCCTAATGGTCTGTGTCGTGTTAATTTTTTTTTTATGTCTCGGAATTAGTTAATTGCTGGTCTGGTCCGGTTTAATAAAACAAAGGTCTGGTCGGAATGGTTATTTGGTCTGGGTCGGGTTTAGAGAAACGGGTCGGGTCATAGGATAATTTGATTGAATTAAACGCGTTTTATAAAACGTTAATCGCAAATTACTGATTCCAATGATGCGGATTTAATTAGGCAGATAAAAATAGTTTATGTGAAATTATGCTTAAATGTTGTAGTATGGGGGGTGGAATCATGAAATTGAGAATTCGGGGGGGGGGGGGGGGGGGGAACCAGGCAACCCATTTATGTAAGGGCTCATCTTGCTTTTGCTCGAGATCCCACAGGCCGGCATCCGATGATTCAAGAGTTATGTAAAGAGAGTAATGCTTTAGGAACATTTCTGAGAGCTGGTGAAAGTTGTCGATCGATCCCATTTTGAGTCGCGAAAACCAGGTGAGGGTCGTTCCTCTTAGGTTTTCCACGAAGTGTTGACAATATTCGGGGTCCCTTTCCTCGCTTGTGAATCGGTTCCGGCCCATCGCTATCATGAACGCTGTCATGAATTGACCGTGATCTGTCTTTCCTTCATAGGTCGGAAATTTGACCTTCTCGATGTGAGGGATTCTCGCATTCATGATTCGAGTCATGAAAGGTGTCTGTTGAGCTTGTTCCAGCACGTGATCGAGCTCTGGTGCTGAGCTGGCTACCCCATGGATATTAGAGTTGAGCTCATGGATTTGACTCAGTATGGTCATCAACTGATCGTTTGATATCAATTTTAGGTTGGTCAGAGTCACGCATATTGGATTTGATCGACGAGCCTATGATCGACCGAGATATTTCGGGAAAGAGGTGCATGTTGATGGATGGTATCTGCTCTGGGGTCTACTCTGCTGTAGGTGTGCTTCAGCATTCAAGAAAGTTGTCTTGGAGCAAGGCTTCCTGATTTGCGATCGTGGTGATTTGATCGTTTGTCGCCTTGTCCATGTTTTCCATTCGATCTAGGAGCATATGGAGCATTTTCATTGTGTTCTGGTTTCCGACTCTAGCGTCTGGTTCCGCGGTGCTCATCATGCGTACTGATTTTGTCGGCGCTGCAATATCGCTCGTTCGCCTAGCGGTAGTCTTGGCTGTCACAGGGGTCGATCTCACCACGGGTGCGGCTGAGACTTAGGTTTGCTGCGGGTGTCACGTTATCCTGTGATTCTAGGGTTGTTGACCTGTTGCGGGCTCCATCCTCCTTTTGGGGCGGATTTGACTGGGTCTGTTCTCCACCTGATGTGTTGCTAGCATTAGTGATGTTGCCAGTGTTGATCGCTCCTCATGTCTCCTGCGACGAGAGTGATGCTTCCATCAATGTCGATCTTTCCTTTGGTCGTATGAATTTATCCAAAGTCCCCACATACGACGCCAATTGTTGATTCAGAGAATCACAACGTTCAATTCAATCAAGTGGTCTTTAATTAGGGACTTGGATAATAAAGATCAAAGGACTAAAAATCAATAACAAGAAGTGACCAGAAAATTTAGTCTTATTAGATTAAGAGCCGAAATCGAATTGAACCACTAGCTCTCGGGTTTCAGTACAAAAAATGAGTTTAATGTTTTCATGCGCATAGGAAGGATATTTATATCAGAGAATCTAAGATTTTTTCCTAGATTCGCTCTGGTATTATTTTGCAAAACCCGAACAAAATTAGTTTTTCTTTCCATTTTATAAATATGTTAATTTACCATTAACATATTTCCCTTTTCGATGCAGGTCGGCAGGACGTCGTCGTCGAGCTGCTCCGCCGCTGAGGCAAAATATTCTCCATCGGGCTTGATCTTCGATATGCCATTCAGCTATTGAAGGCTTTCAAGAGGTCACTTATCCAAGGAATAATTAATTAGTTTTGCAGATGTATTATATTTATCAGATCTACATACTGCTAATCGTAAACACGATATATGTTCACTTGCGGAGGTACTGTCATTTTTTGGTGGTCTATGCAGCAAACTCTCACAGCTATTTTTTTTAACCATGCAGAGATTTTAGCAATTAATAAAGCTAGTCGCGAGTGTATATGGTTAAAATTTGTAGTTCATCATATACAAAAAAATATTGTGGTATTTCTGTAGGAAAGAATATCCAACAATTATATACGAAGACATTGCAACATGCATCGCACAACTCAAAGATAGTAGTTACATTAAAGGTGATATAACAAGGCACATTCTACGAAAATTCTTTTTTACACACGGTCTATAAAAAAACAGCGATATACATATTCTAGCTAAATTATTTATCAATGTGCTACCTTATACATTTAAAAAGTTAGTTCATCATATTAGATTACACCTTGTCGATATTTATGAGGAAAAGTAATTGCATGTTACACTATTTTTCTTTAACCATAATTTTTCATAACTTTTTCTAATAAATTTTTTTAATGAAACAACATCTGATACGCGTTATAAATTATTATAATTTTATATTATAATGAACATTAAAAAGAAGTGTTAGAATAAATAGATGCATATTTTAAAAACCATTTCTTAGAAATCACTAAAATTACTTGTACACACTAAATCATTATATATATGAATAGGAAAAACATATTATTAAAATAAACACACCAACTTTTCTCTCTTTTATTCACAATAGTTATACCTTTTTCTTTAATTTTTTCACTGGTTTATCTCAGTGATATCTACCAAACTAATTAATGTCATCTTGAATTATGAGCACTTTTTATACATATATATATATATGTGTATATATGTATGTCGTATAATTTTCTTGGTCAACAATAATTGTTTACTTTATTCGTCTTTCCTTTTAGTTTTTTCACGGGTTTAGCTCACAATGATATCTACCAAATTAATTAATGATATCTTCAATAATTATAAGCAATTTGTTTTTAATATATATAATATATATGTGTATTCTATCATTTTCTTTGTCAACAATTATAGTCTATCACTTTATGTGCTAATCTAAACACACATGTATATGATAATATTTACGAATAAATATATTTTTTTAGGTTTGGTTTACTTTTTGTTTGAATAATTTACAAAATGGAAGTAATCATGAATCATTTAAATTTTATCATACAAAGCTGCATATAATATAAACCGGGACCACAGAGAGCATTGACCCATAGCGATTAACACATCTAATTTGCCAAAAACAAGAAATTAACTAAGAAAATAAGCTTTGATAAGAAGTATTGAGTCATCTATTTATTTATTTAGAATCCGTTTCTTTTCTTAATTTTTGCTAGAATATTATTCGTTGCTGCTACTCTCAACAAACATTGGACTTCCACACGAGTTCACTAGTATAGCTGAATCAGAGCTGATCCTGAAATTTGACAAACTACAAGAAAAAAGAAAACATGGCTATTCTAAAGAAGAATGGAACCTAAGTTGCTAAAAAAAATTGTTCACAATTAGAGTAGGAAAGGTTATTTTAAAATTTGTGGCAGGAAATTATTTATAAAATAATAGGGCATAAACACTGTTTTTTTGGCTCGGTGCTGAACAGAATCGGATGCCTTATTACTGTGCTTGAATATCCAGCAAAGTCACGTCAGAGTGGATCCATGAATCAATTAACTGTAACTCAATCCGACACGACCTAAGTTGTGAAGAAAGACACTCTCTATAAAAGGAAAATGGATTCAAACTCACGAAAATAAGCTTTTTTCTAGAGATTACATAAGATTCATACACATAAAAGTTGAATGCTAATGGGACGTACAACCAGGAAAGAGTGCCATATTTGTTCTTTCTGTCTCTCATACACGATAGAGCACTAAGTTGACAGCAGGAAGTTCAGATCTATAAATGAAGCTCTCAGTCCAATTCATACGATGTACATTATGAACTATCGTTTTCGGTTGATTGATATCTAAATTAGACATAGGAGAGTATTCGAGGAAAAAACCTTTTTTATTTTTGTCGAAAAAGCCTATTTTCTCCCGAATAATTATCCTTGTGCTAATACTTGAATCATTCACACAAGATGGTGCCACAAAAATCATCCCAAAGAATTTTATATTCAGATAAGTTTTCAGAAATAACTTTATATGTTTGTTTAGAAATCCACATCATTCCTCTTTAATCCATAACTGCAAATTGTATTAATGAGAACTAGATTTTGACCCGCACTTCTAAGTGCGGGTATAATTTTCTTTACAAATTTTACTTTTTATTCATTTTGTTAATAGTAGTTTAGATTTTTAATTATGTAATCTAATTTTGATTATAATTTTTTAACCAACATTATAAACAGTGAGTTAGCAATTTAGTTTTTTTTTAAATGAATTACTAGATTTTGACCCACACTTAGAAAGTGCGGGTTTAATTTTCTTTACAAATTTTACTTTTTATTCATTTTGTTAATAGTAGTTTAGATTTTTAATTATGTAATCTAATTTTGATTATAATTGTTTAACCAACATTATAAACAGTGAGTTAGCAATTTAGTTTTTTTAAAATGAATTATGTGTTATTTGGAGGAGATATATCGTAAGGATTAAGAGATTAAAATAACGATTTCGCATTATATATTTTAATCTGCGTTGTATCGTAAGATCATAGTTTGGAAAAAATATATATATGTGAAAACAATTATTGTAAAAGTTATATGGTATATGTTTAATTGTTATTTTATTTATCTAAAATATTATTTTATAAAATACATGTTGTAGTCGTATATATAATTTGCAAATTTGATGTAACTATCCGTTACAAACTTCATTCAAACATAAAGCATAATTTGACGCTTCAAATATTTGAATAATATAAGTATGAAATTATTTTATTATTTTATTAATTTTAAAATATATCAGCTGAAATTATTTACTATATGCGATTTTTTATAGAAAATTTATAATCAAGATTGGCTAATTAATGTTTCAACCCGTTTAATTAATTAAATATTTTTCAGTTTGATGAAAAAACCTGCTAAAAGTACAATCGTAAAAACATCAATCGTAATATGTATATATATATATATATATTTGAAACAAAATAAAAAGATATTAAAATATATTTCAAATATTTGAATAATATAAGTATGAAATCATTTTAATATTTTATTAATTTTAAAATATATCAGCTGAAATTATTTACTATATGCGAATTTTTAGAAAATTTATAATTGAGATTGGCTAATTAATTTTTCAACCCGTTTAATTAATTAAATATTTTTCAGTTTGATGGAAAAACCTGCTAAAAAGTACAATCGTAAAAACATCAATCGTAATATGTGTATATATATATATATATTTGAAACAAAAAAAAGATATTAAAATATATTTCAAATATTTGAATAATATAAGTATAAAATCATTTTAATATTTTATTAATTTTAAAATATATCAGCTGAAATTATTTACTATATGCGAATTTTTTTAAAAAAATTTATAATCGAGATTGGCTAATTATTTTTTCAACCCGTTTAATTAATTAAATATTTTTCAGTTTGATGAAAAAATCTGCTAAAAAGTACAATCGTAAAAACATCAATCGTAATATGTATATATACATATATATATATTTTGAAACAAAATAAAAAGATATTAAAATATATTATAAATATATTTTGAATTAAATCATAAATTAAAGAATCTTAATTTATATATAATAGTTGATGTATAAATTATTCATTATATTTATCAATTAATTTGTTTTGATTTTAATTAATTAGGAAAGTGGGACCCATTAGATTTTGGTTGTTTGGCTACATGTTTAATAATTGTCTTGTTTGGAAATATGGATTGTAGAGATAATG
Organism: Orychophragmus violaceus; assembly: GCA_030180135.1. Taxonomy (NCBI): domain Eukaryota; kingdom Viridiplantae; phylum Streptophyta; class Magnoliopsida; order Brassicales; family Brassicaceae; genus Orychophragmus; species Orychophragmus violaceus. The sequence continues at coordinate 13,345,795 of CM058239.1, read as the reverse complement.
TTATATTCCCTAATTACCCTTAATGAAGGTTACAAATCCTAATAATATCAAGGGCAAATTTTTGGAACAACATTTATGTACCATGGCCAAACTCCAATTTTTTAATAGTATTGATGTGTTATTTGGAGGAGATATATCGTAAGGATTAAGAGATTAAAATAACGATGTAAATAATCTGTGTTGTATCGTAAGATCATAGTTTAATTATACCCGTTTAATTAATTATGTGTTTTTTTAAATAATTTGTGTTGTATCGTAAGATCATAGTTTGGAAAAAATATATATATGTGAAAACAACTATTGTAAAAGTTATGTGGTATATGTTTAATTGTTATTTTATTTATCTAAAATATTATTTTATAAAATACATGTTGTAGTCGTATATATAATTTGCAAATTTGATGGAACTATCCGTTAAAAACTTCATTCAAACATAAAGCATAATTTGACGCTTCAAATATTTGAATAATATAAGTATGAAATCATTTTAATATTTTATTAATTTTAAAATATATCAACTAAAATTATTTACTATATGCGAATTTTTTTATAGAAAATTTATAATCGAGATTGGCTAATTATTTTTCAGTTTGATGAAAAAACCTGCTAAAAAGTACAATCGTAAAAACATCAATTGTAATATGTGTATATATATATATATTTGAAACAAAATTAAAAAGATATTAAAATATATTATAAATATATTTTGAATTAAATCATAAATTAGAGAATCTTAATTTATATATAATAGTTGATGTATAAATTATTAATTATATTTATCAATTAATTTGTTTTGATTTTAATTAATTAGGAAAGTGGGACCCATTAGATTTTGGTTGTTTGGCTATATGTTTAATAATTGTCTTGTTTGGAAACATGGATTGTAGAGATAATAAATTAAATATAAATTGTTTTACAGTTTTACACTTAATGAAGGTTACAACTCCTAATAATATCAAGGGCAAATTCCGGGAACAATATTTATGTACCATGGCAAACCTTTCTGTTTTAATAGATTAGATGCCGGCAAAAAAACAAATCAGTTAGAATATGAATTCTGAGACAAAAAGATCCATAATGTGGAAATTCCCTTGCTCTAATGGTTAGATTAAGTTTTTATTAATGTTTTTACACCATAAGATCTGCAGTTCGAAATCCAGGAAATGTGATTTATTATTTGTTAATGTAGATTAATAGAGATAAAGTTACATAAAATATTCATTGTGGTGCGTATGCAATAATCAAATATAGATGTTTATAAGGCGGTTTGATGTGAGGAAAATATGTGATATAAAATCGTCTGACGTAAATCTTCATAAAACGATAAAAATTGTTCATTGATAAAATTGTCGATGTAATAATTCTCATATCATCTACAATAGAATAGTAAATCAATGTTTAAATAAGCCATAATGCGGATTTCACATAACTTATAAAATATTATATTTAAATATTAAATTTTATTTATATAATTGAGGAATGTCTATCAGTGTTTTCAAATTGAGATTCGACGATATATTTGTGTCTAGTAATACTACTAATATTTAGCATTGAGGTGAACTTGTTATATTTGATTTTTCAAGGCTTGAAGCTACGCATGACCATTTTATCCGAAATTTGAATCCGAAAAATCCGATTTTGATCCGAATGTATTCAAAAAAATATTAAATGGTGTTTAAGTCAAGATATTTCGGGTATCGTGTAATATTCAAACTCGAACTAAACCTAAATAGGTACCCGAAGTAACTCGAAGTTTTATATGATTTCGGTTAATTCTTTACTTTCAAGTATTTTTGGATGGTTTAAATAGTTTTTATTTTTATATTTTAGGTAATGCATATATTCTTAAGTATTTTTAAATATTTAAAAGTAAACTGAGTACATTTTTACGGAATTTTGGGTAATTTAAATATTTTTGAAAAATTTTGAATAATTTTTTGAGTTTTCAAATATTGTTTTTGGTAGTTTTATGTATTTGAACCTGATCTGAATTCGATAAATCCCAAATCAAATCCGACCGATATATAAAAAAATTGTATGAGATTTTTAGCTCTAAATCTAAAAATCAAAAATTTGAAAAGTTTGATCTGAATTCGAATAAATATCTGGATGCTCTGACCTACTTGAAGCCATCTATACCAGGGCACTCTGACAAAAGTAAATTAGTATTAAGATATTTTAATCGTAGATGTATTTAAACAAGATTATCCTTACGTATCCGCAAATGTAACAATATATAAGACAAGTGGTCAAGTATACAATAATTCAAATTAAGTGAAATCATCGGCGTGCGATTAAAACTTTATCACAGTAATATTTTATATGTATCATCTGTATGCAATTATAATTTTATATATTTAGTCGACTATTCATTTTCTTTTATATGATGCAATTACATATGTTTCGTTAATATACCACATCAAAGTGTTAATAAATAGTTAAATACCATGAACAAATGTGAACGACCTAATGTAATTAGTTTGGGCCAGAGAAGCCCTATATATACTTTTATGAGTTCATCTTTTTATATTTCTTAGAGCAGGTACAACGCGGATGGCTTAGGACAATTTCTTAAAAAAAAAAAATATATATATAATATATGTGGATCTCACATCAACAGTTAGCATACGGGTCTTAAAAGTTCTTGTTTAAGAACCATATCTTCCCTGTAGCGCTGACGTGGCGTTACAGGATTAATCTTTTTTTTTCGCTTGTTATAAAAAAATATATATATTAAAAAAAAAAATTTAAGAAACTATGGAGAGTAACACGGTTGTACATGCTCTTATCATTTTTATATATTTATGATAGTTATTTTATAGGCTCTTCGGTTTAAACTAATTATCGTTTAAAAATAATATATATTATAAAATAAGAAACGTTTTATTATTCCAATACATTGATGTATTTTGTCGTTAAGAGATGAAAAGAATAAATGCTATACATTTTTAATATTTAAATTAAAATAAATTAGAAATTTTAATAATTTTTTACTTGTCCACAAGACGAGTCTCACTTAATTTTTCTAAACTATATCGGTTCAGTTTTACCAATAATACTTTTGTGTTGTCAATGTCAATAAGAGGATCTAGTTGAAATGCGAACCCGACTTTAACCGGCGGTATTTGGCAGCATCTCAGAAGAACCGGGTTGGTGGATATTTCAAGTTCAGGAGTCACATGTTTCGCTTTATTGGTCAAAATAGCTTAGCTGTTTGCATTAAGAGATACGGTAAAGTTAGATTCTTTTTGGATTCTCTTAACTTCTTATTCGATTGTTTCCTCTCTTTTTTATGAACTATGAGTGTGGTTTCCTCAATTTTCAAATGTTGTTTTTAACTTCATTCAGTTTTCAGTTTATGCTGCATTCTTCAAGAATAATAATATTAACTAGATTTTGACCCGCACTTTTAATTTTCTTTACAAATTTTACTTTTTATTCATTTTGTTAATAGTAGTTTAGATTTTTAATTATGTAATCTAATTTTGATTATAATTATTTAACCAACATTATAAACAGTGAGTTAATAATTTAGTTTTTTTTTTTTAAATGAATTATGTGTTATTTGGAGGAGATATATCGTAAGGATTAAGAGATTAAAATAACGATTTCGCATTATATATTTTAATATGTGTTGTATCGTAAGATCATAGTTTGGAAAAATATATATATATGTGAAAACAACTATTGTAAAAGTTAGGTGGTATATGTTTAATTGTTATTATATTTATCTAAAATATTATTTTATAAAATACATGTTGTAGTCGTATACATAATTTGCAAATTTGATGGAACTATACGTTAAAAACTTCATTCAAACATAAAGCATAATTTGACGCTTCAAATATTTGAATAATATAAGTATGAAATCATTTTATTATTTTTATTAAGTTTAAAATATATCAACTGAAATTATTTACTATATGCGAATTTTTTTATAGACAATTTATAATCGAGATTGGCTAATTAATTTTTCAACCCGTTTAATTAATTAAATATTTTTCAGCTTGATGGAAAAACTTGCTAAAAAAGTACAATCGTAATATGTATATATATATATATTTGAAAAAAAGATATTAAAATATATTATAAATATATTTTGAATTAAATCATAAATTAGAGAATCTTAATTTATATATAATAGTTGATGTATAAATTATTAATTATATTTATCAATTAATTTGTTTTGATTTTAATTAATTAAGAAAGTGTGATCCATTAGAATTTGGTTGTTTGGCTACATGTTTAATAATTGTCTTGTTTGGAAACATGGATTGTAGAGATAATGTTATATTCCCTAATTACTCTTAATTAAATTTAATTAAATCATTAATATACATTGTTTTACAGTTTTACCCTTAATGAATGTTACAAATCTTAATAATATCAAGGGCAAATTCCGGAAACAACATTTATGTACCATGGCAAATCTTCCTGTTTTAATAGTATTGATACCAACAATTCTGAAATATAACTATTCCATTTTTCCATAATCCAAATTATCATAAATCGAAACCCAGACTAATTTCTAAAATTTACTAAAATTTAGACTTTTTATCACTCAAACATCAGTAGATAACCAAATAAAAATAACTAGCTAATTTAACGTTTAAGAAAAAATGATATGTGATCTAGATCAACATGACAATTCATTATTAAATCACAATCACAATTAATATTAGTATGTAAATATACATTCTGTAAACAACATAATTTTTTATACTTAGAGCATGCCCATCGAGAGATATTAACACCAAATGTACACAGAATCCTAGGATTTTAGGCTTAAAAATAAATCAATAATTGTATATAAGCTTAGAACCGATCCTTATATTAGGATTTTAGTATACGAGTTCTTAGCCACGTGTTGGCTATTGGTTGGGTCAATTTTTTTTTTTTTTGGGTTGAAACACGCGAGATTCATTTCGTGTTTTGAGAGAGAGAGAATAGCTTTTGTTCTAGAGAGTGCGATATCGAGACGATTTGCATGCTTTTAGGGTTCTTCAAATCTAAGGTAACCGATCTTTTGAAGTCGTGATTATTGTTGTTTAAGGGTTTGATTTGTGTTTCGTAATCGATATGGGAATCGATTAGGGTTATTTGTTAGGGTTTTCATGTTTCGATTTTGGGTTTTTTATCGAACGATTTCGGATTCGATTCAAGGATTTTATTTGGGATTAGGTTTGGGGTTTTCAATGACTTTTCTTGAACGTATTTGAAGGGTTATTATGAATAGTTTATTGTTTGTTAGGGATTTTTGAATCGATCTGGTGTTGTAAAACGTAGAGCATGCTTTTGTCACTGTGTTTTTGTTTTGAATGATCTTGTAAACAGAGGAGGTGTGATGTTCTGGGCTGATTCCATTGGATCGAAATACATTTACTCGAAGCTAGATGAGTGGTCCAAGACTTATGGTGATTTCTTCAAGCCTTGTGCTTTCTTGGCTGAAAGGGGATCTAAAGGAGCTCCTCTGGTGAGTATTTCAGCTTGGTTTATATTACACTTAATCAAATCGACATACTAGCATGACTGTTTCTCTGATCATGTCCAATTTAGATTCTTAAGTCCCTCAATTGTAACTCAGATTATTGACTATATATTCCTCCATGTGTGTTGCAGAAAGTTGGGATCTTTGGCCTCAGGTTCTTATAAAATAAAGTATCTCAGACGATGAATCCGGTGGAATCAATCGTCTCTCTTAGGATACAGTTGTCGAAAATGGTGAGCCAAAGGCAAAGACTTGCGCGTAAGCGATACAAGGAAGCTCATCCAGAACAATTTCCAAAACCAGAACCAACGCCGCCAAAGGATCCCGATAAGAAGAAGAAGAAGGGCTTGTTTAAGAAAAAGAAATCTGGATCCTCCACTGATAAACCCATGAGAAAAGGCTCATCCACGAGGCATCCTCTCCGAGTTCCTGGTATGAAACCTGGGGAAGGTTGTTATATCTGCAAGTCCAAAACTCATATTGCTAAGCTCTGCCCTGAAAAATCTGAGTGGGAGAGAAACAAGGTTTGATTTTCTTAACTTGTTGTTATCGTTGGTTTATATCTTGGTGAGAAGGTTTGGCAGCTCTTGTTTGAATCAATCAAGGGTTTAATTGAGTTGAAGCTCTGATTTTGAAATTCTGTGTATAATCACTATAAAACTCACATCAATGTTTGCTTTTCATGGTTAAGTTTGTCTATTCTTTGTACCTTTCTTGTTGGTTTGGCTCTGGGGACAAGAAACTGAATGGTAGATATTTTGATGTTCTCTACAGTTGTTGGTTGCTTGAAAGCGAATAGCATTTTGGTTATTAATGTTTGTGCGATTGCGTGTAGATATGCTTGCAATGCCGAAGGCGAGGGCATAGTCTTAAAAACTGTCCGGAAAAGAAGGATGATAGCAGCTTTGAGAAGAAGCTGTGTTACAACTGTGGAGATACTGGTCATTCACTTTCTCATTGTCCTAAGCCTTTGAAAGATGGTAAGTTTGTATATCTTGTCTGGTGAGTTGTTTATTTTACCTCTCAGTACGATTAAGGATCTGTCTCACAGATATTTAATCAAGGGTAGTTCATGTTAATTATAGCTCGACTATATTCATTTGTCACTAAGTTGCTGTTTTTTGTAGGAGGGACGAAATTCGCAAGCTGTTTCATATGCAAGGAGCACGGGCACATAAGCAAGAACGGTCCTCAAAACAAGAATGGAGTCTACCCAATGGTACAATGCTCGATTTTTTTGTTTTGTTCTTATAAAATAAAGTATCATCTCAGACGATGAATCTGGGAGAAAGTAAGTTCGAGTAGCAATAAGGTTTGTTTGTGTTATGTATGATGCTTTGTCATACAAAGCCGTCAGATACATTTGTTACAATGTTTAAAAAAAAATTATTTTTTTTATAGCTAAGAAACTCATTTTAAGAACCATCAATGGATGAGCAAATGAACTTAAGGTTCTTAACTATTACAATCAACTTAAAAAATATTAAAATATACTTAAGAACCCCTTAATGGGGTTTATCAATGGTGATGCTCTTATAAAGTCTCTTTTATACCTGTATAGTTGATTAGAGTAGAGTATAAATAATTTTATAATCAAAAACTTATAACCAATGAGAATGTTTATTCGGTTATCTTAAGCGACTAATATGATATGAGAGTCAGAAGTTTTAGTTCCTAGTTTTTTTCCGCTTTGTCCTCACATTTTGATCTTCAGATCTTCATTTTCATTAAACACTATATTATTAATACATGTTTATTAATACCTGTTTATACATTATTAATACATGTTTATTCTAACTAATAGTTAACTAAAAAATCACTACATTATTAATTCGAGTTTAAACTGTTTTCAGACTAATTACCAAAAATATCTGGATCGTCTCTTAAACATCACCATAATGAAAAGTTCATAAGACAAAAGATAATACAACAGGGTCCATTATATAAAGTCCAAACAGAGAAATTAACAGGTCCAAAAGCTCATTTAGCCGAGAAAGCAAGGATGACGATCCACGTGTTGGCCCAAAAGCGACGACGACATGCAATCGAACGGAACATGTGGCCTCCAATTAAGCACACCGACATACAAGCGCCGCCGACAAACCGGACGGCAAAAAAAAACATCACCATAATTCTTTTTTTGGTTATAACATCACCATAGTTGTCATAAACATACGTGGCTGTTACGTCATGGAGACGCATGTCCACCATCGACCACGTCGTCAACCATAATTCTTTTTAAAAAATGGTTTTATTAGTCAAATGTAAAGCTTATCTTCATCTTGAAGAAACATAATTTCTTTTATAAACATGCTAAGATCACATGAGAACGAGATTCATAAAACAAAACAAAGTAATCAGATAGATTTCACACATGTAGGACCCTCTTGTCTCCTCACGTAAAACTGACCCCATAAATAAATTATTATTTACATAACACACTTACTGCTATTGACAAGCTAATTTTCTAACAACCATAGGTTATATATTATATTTACAGATAAAATAATAAATGTACGACGACCTAACATCCTTCTACTACCTATTGGTCCAACAAGCAGACCGACCACCAAATTTTTAACTAACTTGATTATGTACAACTACAATACCAAATTTCCCACCCACCCCCAAACCAAATCCTATCCCGGTTCACTACCCACCCCAAATACGCCAATTCAACCGCATAGGTTATTAACAAACACGATTGAACTGGTGTATATGGACCGGTTAGTAATCCGGTTTAATTTTCTTAAAAATACGATTTGATCAATCCCAGTTGGTATAGATTTCTCATCACCAGACTCCCAAGTGACACTAACACTGTCCCTCCTCCATTGCGTCCTTGGTGATTATGCGGTTGTTGTTGCTGCTCCTTCTCAACTTTTTCTCGACAACTAATCGGGAACGACTCTTTAACACTGAGATCATCGATCCCAATCTTCTCTCTGATCGATCTGATTATCTCAGGATCTATAAGGTTGCCATTTGCATCTGTCACATAGAACACATTCCTTGCTATACCTTCTTTAGTCGATATCTCAGCTCTAGCAATGTTTGATCCATTCTCCCTCAATACTCGTGTTACTTCCGCTAACAATCCTGGTCTATCCGCGGTGCATAACTCCAACCTTACACCCTGCAAAAAGTAAGAAATTAGCTACTAAATCGGTCGGTTTATGTTCGTTAAACCGGATGAGAAAATGTTAATCGATACCTTAACCGTCCTCCTTTCAATTGCGGCTTGTAAACATTGGATCAAACGTTGTCTCTCCGGTTCTGAATTAACGGGATTCCCATCACTATGTCTTACATAGAATTCCAAAAACGCAGTTTCTCCAACCGTTCGAATCGCGGCGTGGAACACAATGTAAGCCATATCAGTCAACGTGCAAACAACGTCGAACAACAACTTCATCCGATCTTTGCACTGCAAATTCACGACTGAGTAACCACGTTTCGGAAGATTCTGTACCGAAACGATAGGAGACGTCTCAAAATCAAACTTCTTCTCGTAGTCACGGTCCATAAACATCCTCTGATGCAATCTCCTCTCCATATGAGTATTGCCACCATATGATACGCATGTCCTCGTGTCGTTTTGGTAACTGTCGTCGGCTTTTAGTAAATTACGTAACTGTCCTTCTATCCGTTGGACACGGTCTTGATCTCCGTCGATCGGAGTACCGGAGTCACCGTCTTTGACATAGATCATCGACGCGATCCTCCCGTTATGCGTCCATGCCTTAGCCTCAACAACGTCACATTGAAGAGCAGCTAGAACCGCGAACACCTCTGAGAGTAAACCGACTCTGTCTCTTCCAGTTAGCTCTAGAGCGGTTAAACCGGTATACCCTTCGTTTTTACTGTAATGAGACGTCTCGATCGACTGTAAATATTTAGAAAAAGAATATCTTCAGTTATTTTTTCCAAAAACATTTACAAATTAATGGTGTAGTTAATGGTTATTTATGTTTACCTTTTCAATGTAACGGATTAGGTTCTCGTCGGTTAATTTGTTTCCATTAAGATCGCTCACATGAAAAACTGAAGAAAAACGAATCAAATTATTTATTCTACTACCTTAATTAGTGTAATTAGCGGAAGATTAGTGATAATTAATTACCATCCATATTCCATTTTCCGTCAGAGGAAATGTAAGCTTTCCTAATCCAGAGATTCATATCGGTGAGAAGCTGTACAGATTCTAGCAATATCCCTGGACTTCTTGCGCTATCGATCTAAGAGAAAAGGAAAAAAAATCAAATAAAAATCATTTTCAAATTAAAAGGAAGAAACAGAGGAAGGGGTTGCGTGAGGGTAAAAACCTTGACGACAGTTGAATTAGGGCAAACTCCATTGTCAATCACAACCCTGCAAGTGAACAAAAAGACAGTGACCCTTTAACCTCACTCTTTTGTATGAATCAAACAACCAAAACTTTATAATAAATATAAATTAAAAAATAAAATCAATTTGAAAGTGCAAATAATCTGACTTGTGATTTTACTGTTTATTATACTAATAGATGACGGTAAAGCCAGAATATGATAAAGACTTCCATACAAATTGGAGAATTTTGTTTTCCCATTAGTTCATCAAAATCTTATTTGTTCCAGCTTCACACACATCATATGATAATTAAATTTTAATTTAGTGAAATATCGTTGGATTTGTTTTGGTCACATACAAAACGAATATAAATTTCTTCAACAGAAAAATCAAGTTTGAATGATTACAAGAAAAAAAGGTTAGTATCTGGAGATAAGAACTTGATTTTTCTTCATATAAAAGATGATATTTTTTTTCTAGATTAAGGGTGATTTTTATAAGAAACAAAAAAAAGAGTAATAACAAAAAGAATAAAAACCTGGGCATGTTCATCCGTACAACGAGCTTCTCATATTCATTAGAGCAATCAGATAACTCCATCTTTATTTTCTTGAATTCTTCTTCTTGTTGCAGATAATAAATCCTTAAAACTATATCTCACGAAACACCCTTTTTAATCTTTCTTCGTCTTCTTCAGATGCTAATAAGAGAAAGCTATCATAAAAAAACTAAGGGCAACGCGAACAGTTCGTGTGTTTTCTACAGAATCGCTCTCTCTCTCTCTCTTTCTAAAGCCAATCTGTCTTCTTCTCTCTCCTCTTCTGGGGCAGAGTTACTTCCAAGTCCTTGTTTAGAATTTATTAGGATAAGAAAATTTTTGGATAGTATTTAATAAAATATCAACGGGGCGTTAGGACCGGTTCTTGGAAAAAATTTAAACCAGACGCTGACCTGCTCCTGTTTTGGAATCCTCTAGGGCTCCCATAGGAAAAAAATAAAATCTAAACTAGTAATAGAATCTTCAAAAAAAAAAAATCTAATCTTCTTGCTAGACTTTCCTTTATGTCTCCTTTTCTCCCATCTGGATTCTTACCAACCTTCCTCTATTTTTAGTTTCCTGTCTTTTTATTTTTATTTTATTTCACAAAAATAGGAAAAACAATGAAAATCACAATGGCTCGGCCGCACATTTGAGCTAGTACGTCTGTTGGGGATCCTACGTGGCATGTCAGAGTTGTAGATTTTTACGCGCTGTTTGTCAACGGTAAATTTAACGACGTTTTGAGTTAAAACAATTAACGCTGTTAGGAATCGGATACAGGATTCACGTAACAACAAACAGCCGTTGATCATTCCGGTTCGCGCGGAAAGTCGGTTGTATTCCCGCGAAATCTCACCACGTTCACAAAAGCAGATATTTTTAGGTTACAAATATTTTAATTTCACATACTGGTCAAAAAGGTTTAATTTCAACTTGTAAGATTTTTGTTTTTGTTTTCCAGCTGCACTTGTGACTTGTGAGAAACTAAATGGGTGATACAGAATGTAATGCCATCTGTACATATATTACTGTTTATATTTATAAATTAAAAATAATTATAGAGAGAACCACATATTTAAACTTTTAGCGTTATATATTATGTAGTTTGTTTTTCACTTATAACAATTATATAAATATTATGAATTTTGAAACTATAAGGGAACATAAAATAAAAAGTGGTGTGTAAATTTTATTTAGTTTAAAGAATAAAAACGCGTTGAAAAATAAAGAAAAACCGAAGAAAAATGGTGGAAAAAAAGAATCATGTGTTCACGGTAAGAAGAAACGGCTGGCTTTAAGACTAGTCGAAAGGCGCGTCAAACCTCAAGTTGGTCCCACGTGTACCTTTCTGACATGCCAACGACTTTGGTCGGCATGGCTAGTTCTTTTTTTTAAGAAGATAACACATATTCATAAATCTTCACCGTCTCAAATTTTAACCATATACTATGATAAATAGCAACCGTTATTCTGTTACCACTCAATTCTTGTCACTATTTATATGAAAATTTTAGTAAAGGAAATATGATCTATTTAGGCAATAAAAAATATCTTAAGAAATGTTTGAGTGGTTGAAAATGTCATGTGAAATATAACGAAGGTTCAAGACTTATTAAATGGGGAGACAGGATTCGTGTCTGCTTGAGTGCTTGTAGTTATAGCAGGTAGCAACTATGTGTTTTTTCTTTTCTTTTTATGGAGTAACACCTATTTTTTGTTATTTTTATACGTACTTTTACGTTTATCTAGACTTGAATCCCAGATTGTTAAGCTTTGGGCAGCTCTGTAGATCGTTAATCCGAGACCTGGACAACTTTTGGCATAGTCACTCCATGCTAGTTGCTGTGTATTTCAAACCACTATGTATAACTATTATTGGATCAATTTGTTTGGAGGATACATTTGGTTATTTAGATAAAATCCCGCAACCGTCGCAATAAGTGGTGACTGAAGATCTGAGCCGTCAATCTCGGCTACTTTTTTTTTAAAAGAATCATTGAACAGAACAGTAGAGCGGATATTTGGTCAAAGACAGAACATGTGTTCACTGCAGACAATTGTTCTCACTTCTCAATGGTCAATATCACTTACAGGAATAAGTAAAATAAAAAACTATATGATATGATTCCTAGTTCCCTATTTATATAAATCCATTCATAATCCAAACTAATTGCTGATTAATCTACTAAAAATGTAAGCCGGGATTAAGAAAGAGAAAAGTCATAAAATAGCACAAAAAACATACCTTATCATAAATATAGCACCAAGGAAAATAATTCACATTTTTAGCATTATTTTAATTACAAAGACTTTTATAGCATTATATAATTTAGGGTTTAGGGTTAATTATTTAGGGTTTAGGGTTTATTATTTAGGGTTTAGGGTTTAGTATTTAGAGTTTAGGATTTATTATTCAAGGTTAGGGTTTAGTATTTAGGGTTTAGGGTTTAGTATTTAAGATTTAGAGTTAGGGCTAATTTAGTGACAAAACATGTTTTATGCTATTTTTATGATTTTTCTTCCTTGGTGCTATATTTTTGATAAGTCATGTTTTTTGTGCTATTAATGCGATTTGCCCATTAAGAAAAGTATGAATAAAAAAGTAGTAATTGTCAAAGACATTTCAAAGAGAAGAGTGTGGCGTGGGACTATAACTTGGCTTGTAAGTTCAGACATTTGAACCGGTCAATTTTATATAATCCACCTTTCTTAAATATTTGACAAACGCATTTAGAAGACGGTGACATCTTCTAATGACAATTGTATCATTATAAAATATTTAGTATATATCGCTGTTACGACATAGTACTACATTACAGCTGTAGCCTACATTTATTTATTTTTAAAAGGAGAATTTATAAAAGTTGTTCTTAACAATAGATTAATTGTTCTGATTTTGAACCTGGAACCTAAGATTTCGATTCTTACAGCGGCAACTAACTGCCTGATCACGATCACATACCAAAATTAGGAGTATAGTCGCTGTATTTTTATTCCCAAGTATTAAAACTTAAAGTTGTTCAGATTTAGATAGGTGCAACAACTAAATCTAGAGATTTCAAAAGATTTTCTATAGTTTTCACCTTTTTTGTTAACATTCACTTTATAGAACTGTTCAGACCAATAAGCAAGAGAAGCAAGATGAACTGAAAATGCTTTATTGATCGACAAAAACAAAATGAAAACAAAGCGTACAATTTAAAACAGAGAGCTTAACTAACTTCCTAAAACTTAGCAACTTATTTTGCAACAACTTTAGACGCAAGAAACGTAAACCATTGACTCCTAAAGACTCGGTTACTCCTTAGACCACTTCAATACTTTATTTCAGTTTCTCCCCTAAACTGGAACAGCTTCAGCTTCCAGTTTACTCATCTTTCTCACAAACACCCAGCTTCAGCCTCAGTTTCTCGAACACCTCAAGCTTCAATGGCTTTGTCATAACGTCAGAAACATGTTCTTGTGTTGAGCAGTACTCCAAATCTATCACTTCTTCACTCACAAGCTCACGGAGAAAGTGAAATCGAACATGAACATGTTTACTTCTTCCGTGTAGAACAGGATTCTTGGACAATTTAATAGCAGAACTATTATCACAGAACATGATTGTAGCTCTTTCTTGACCAAAGCCAATTTCTTCAAGAATGTTTCTCAGCCACACAGCTTGACAAGCCCCATTAGCTGCTGCAACATACTCAGCTTCTGTTGTGGACAATGTAACAATGGGTTGTTTCTTTGAAGCCCAAGAGACTGCACCCCCACTGAATAAGAAAGAGTAACCTGAAGTGCTCTTTCTATCGTCTGAGTCTCCAGCGTAGTCACTGTCCACATACCCAACAACTTTGTCTTCTCCTCCCCGCCTGTACTGAATTCCATACCCAAATGTACCTTGTACATACCTTAAGATCCTTTTGGCAGCCAACATATGTTCCTCCTTTGGCTTTTCCATGTATCTACTGACAAGGTTCACTGAGAAAATGAGGTCTGGTCTTGTGGCTGTCAGATAACGCAAGATTCCAACAAGCTGTTTAAAGGATGTTGGATCCACTTCTCTTCCTCCTCCTTCTTTAGACAGCTTGTTACCAGGGACCATCGGATTTCGAACAGCATTACATTCCTGCATTCCATACTTCTTCAAAGTATCAGAAGCGTACCTTTTTTGATTAATAAAGATCCCTTCCTCATCTTGAATCACTTCCACTCCTAAGAAGTACTTCATTCTTCCAAGATCAAACATTGCAAACTCTTTCTTCATTGAGGCTTTGAATTCTTCTAGCATTGCCCTTGAGTTGCCTGTGTATATCAAATCATCTACATAGAGACTGATGATAAGAACATTTTCCCCTACTGATTTCACAAACAAAGTATGCTCACAATAACATTTCTTGAAGCCTTCTTTTGCAAAATATCCTTCAATCTTACTATACCAAGCTCTAGGGGCTTGCTTTAAGCCATAGAGAGCCTTGTTGAGCTTATACACCTTTTCACTGTCATCTTTTAACTCAAATCCCCTAGGCTGCTCTACATAGACATCCTCCTCCAACTCACCATGTAAGAAGGCACTTTTCACATCTAGTTGATACACACACCAACCCTTTTGAGCAGCTACTGCCAAGATCAATCTAATGGTATCCCATCTTGCTACTGGAGCAAACACCTCATAATAATCTACTCCATGTGTTTGATGAAAACCTTTAGCTACTAACCTGGCTTTGTACTTGTCCACTTCTCCTTTCTCATTGAGTTTGGTCTTAAAGACCCACTTAACTCCTATCACTTTTGCTCCCTTTGGTAGCTCAACTAGATCCCATGTATGATTGTCCTCAATACACTGAATCTCTGTCTCCATTGCTCTCCTCCATCTGTCGTGTATCACTGCATCCTCAAACTTGGTTGGATCGTTTTCTTCTGCAAACAATGTCATCAGCTCCTCAGTTTCTTCTTCTGCTGCAGTGAACAAACCCATTTTGTCACATATGTAATCCTTCATCCACTCTGTTTTCTTCTTTCTCCTTCCAGCTCCATCTCTGTTTTCATTAATTTCTTCTCCATTCTGATCCTCTACAGCTCCATGATCATCACCGTGACCCTCAACATCTCCCTGATTCTCATGATTTTCTTCTTCTGCAGTATTTTCTGCATTTTCTTCTTCTACCTCCCTGATTCTGTTTTCTCCTTCTCGCACCTCTTCTCCCTCAACTTCAATGAACTTGTTTATCTCCTCACCTTCATTCCATTTCCATGGTGTCATTTCATCAAACCTCACGTCTTTACTGAAATAATCCTCTTCATCTCTGGATCATATAACCGGTAAGCTTTAGATTCTTTACTAACACCAAACAGAACGCATTTGATGCTCTTCTCGTCCAACTTGACTCTTCGCTCATATGGAATTAGAGCATAAGCTACACAGCCAAACACACGCAAATGCTCCACTGATGGTTTGTACTTGCTCCACCTTTCAGCTGGTGTTATATCACCAAGAATTGAAGTAGGGCTCCTATTCAGAATGTGAACTGCATACTGTGCATCTTCTGGCCAGAATCTGAGAGGAACACTCATCCCAAATAACATACATCTCACCATATTCATCACACTTCTGTTCTTCCTCTCTGCAACCCCATTTTGCTGTGGTGTGTAAGCTGCAGTGAGCTGCCTTTTTATTCCATGTTCTACACAGTACTCTTCAAAGGCTTTTGAATTGAACTCCCCTCCTCTGTCAGTTCTCAGGCACACTAATAACTCTCCAAGCTCTCTCTCAGCTGCCATCTTGAACTCCTTGAATGTTTTGAATGCTTCTGACTTCTCATTCAAAAAGAAAGACCAACATTTGCGGCTATAATCATCAATGAAGTTAATAATGTATCTTTTACCACTCTCAGATGTTGGTGATATGGGACCACAAATATCACTGTGTATTAACTCTAATCCTCTGGTAGCCTTCCACTTGCTCATCTTAGGAATGTTCTCCTTGATTTGCTTTCCTTTCATGCATATCTCACACACTGATTTGTCATCTTTGACCTTAGGTAAACCTCTCACCATGTCTTTTTCAGCCAAGGTCTGTAAACTCTTGTGGTTTAGATGACCAAACCTCATGTGCCATATCTGCTCTGCATTCTCTGCTCCTTTCAAAATGTTGGCCTCAGCTTCATCTCTGCAATTCTTCACTGCTGCAAGTACAACAAACATCCTGTTGGTGGACATCTTAGAGCACATAAGCATTCTTCTCTGCTGCTTATGCCACACTTCACACTTGTCATCTTCAATGACAAACCTTAACCCCTTTTGTTGCAGCTGACCAACACTTAGAAGATTATTTTTTAGTCCAGGGACAAAGTAAACGGATGCGATTACTTGTGTGATTCCATTAATCTCCAGCCGGATGCTTCCCTGTCCTTCCACTTCTAACCTTCTGTCATCTCCTAGCTTAACATGTTGTCTGAAACTGTTTTCAAGCTCTAGAAACCACGCCTTATTACCACACATGTGGTTGCTACATCCTGAATCTAGAAACCAGACATGTCTTTCTTCTGCTTCTTCAATGTTTACATGCGCCATCAGAAGCACATCCTCATCCATCTCTACATAGTTTGCATTTCTCTCCCAAGTAGGACATTCATTTTTGAAATGTCCAAACTTGTGGCACTTGAAGCATTCAATGTTTTCTTTATTGAATCTCCCATTGCCTCTACCTCCTCTTCCTCTCCCGTACGCTCCTCTACTTGAACCTTGAAAGTATGTGCCTCGTCCTCTTCCACTTTCAACTCTGAGCGCATGTTCTTCACCAGTACCAGTGTGCTTATTCAGGTTTTGCTCATGCACTAACAAAGAGCTTTGTAACTCGTCTACCGTGAGCTCTTTGATGTCATTGGATTCTTCTATAGCACACACAATGTAGGTGAACTTCTCAACCAGTGTCCTTAGGATCTTTTCTACTATCTTCTCATCAGTCATATCCTCACCCAAATTCCTCATATCATTTGCTACCACCATTACCTTTGAGAAGTATGCTGTGATAGTATCACCATCCTTCATCTCCAGCACCTCAAAACTTCTTCTCAGCCTCTGTAACTGAGCACTTTGCACCCTCTTGTTGCCTTGGTACTTCTTCTTCATGGATTCCCATATATCCCTTGAAGTATCCTTCTTGGCAATTGTCTTAAGGATCGTCTTCTCTATGGAAGCAAATAAGTATTCTTCACCTTCAGATCTTTAAGTTTCTGATCTGCCAACTCAGCCTTCTGTGTATCCGTCAGTATCGCACCTCTTTCTGGTTGCACGATCCCAATCTCGATGAGATCCCACCACTCCTTTGACTTCAACAGGTTCTCCATGAGCATTGCCCAATGCTCATAGTCGCCATCAAACTTGGGAATACTTAGCCTGGATTCCTTCTCACTCATTGTCACACGATTTTCTCACTCTCAATCTCTCTTAAGTGGCTCTGATACCACTTGTTAACACTCACTTTATAGAACTGTTCAGACCAATAAGCAAGAGAAGCAAGATGAACTGAAAATGCTTTATTGATCGACAAAAAAAAAAAATGAAAACAAAGCGTACAATTTAAAACAGAGAGCTTAACTAACTTCCTAAAACTTAGCAACTTATTCTGCAACAACTTTAGACGCAAGAAACGTAAACCACTGACTCCTAAAGACTCGGTTACTCCTTAGACCACTTCAATACTTTATTTCATTTTTAACTACTTATTCTAAAGATTTGATATTCCAATTAAAGGGAAGCTCCACATAATTAATTAAGGGAATGCTTGTCAAGTTTTGATTGGTGATCAGCATACTGGTAGAATAATGATGTGTTTTTTGTTATCATTATCACTATCACATCTCTATAACATTTTGCTATTTTTGGCTAAAATAGCACTCCCTCCCGACATTTTCATGCAAATTAAGAAACGTATTAAAAATTCTATTATATCCCTAATAAATAATTTGACTTTTGGTATCTTTATATTTTTATTGGTTAATACTAAGGTTAAAGTAGATAATTTATATTAAAAATTGCATTGAAAATTTAAAACGACACTTATTTTGAAACGAGAAAACAACTCTACAACGACACTTATTGTGAAACGGAATGAGTATTGAATTTCTCCGCTCTTTTGGGTGTAAGAATAAAAAAAACATGAGAAAAATACAAAGATGGATAAACTAGTAAGAAATACCCAGTTACAATTGTCACATATATATTATCCACATCAATTTTAAGCCACTGATATGAGTTTTAGATTTTTGGGTTCATTTTTGTTGACAAAAAATAAATAAGAAAACTTATTCACTAATTGTTAGTTATGTTAAAAAGATTTTCTTTTCACTATTATATCATTCGCTTTTCTTTTTTACGTTTCTGCCGTTTTAATATCTTACCTATTAAAACAGGAGACCAATATAAAAATAACCTTAGCCCTACATGTTATTTACAACATATGCCATTGTTTTTTAATTTTTCATTATGGTTAAAATTGTCAAATCAGTTATATTTCATTTATTCATAATATCTTATAATATCTTTTGTTTTCCTTTTTCTACTCTAATCAAATCTAATAAAAATCCTTTTCAAATCTTTAAAAATAAATATAAATTAAAAATATATTATTATAAATTAATATAAACTAAATTTTGACTTACAAAATTAAAATCATATGATATTTATATATATATTTTTTTTTCATCTGAAGATTTATTTTATTAAACCAAGGTAGGATGCGTTTTTGGTACACAAAGGCCGGCAGAAAACAGAACTTTCTCCGGAAACAAAGCCCAAAAAAGGGAGACTAAACCGGCGGAAAACAAGAATATCCCCGGAACCAAAGCCTACAACTAAAACAGAAATCAGTCGATACAATTCAAAACCAAACAAAATCAATCCGAAACTACAAATCTTCATCCGTGCGGAGATGCTTGAGTGAGATCTATCGTTGTTGCCCACGGCACACCAACGATAACATCAACTTCCCAAATAGTTGCTGAAAGACCCACTCCCAGACTCAAAGAAACAAGACTCCATAACCCGACAAGAAGAACTCCTAAAAAGAATTCTAAGACTCTTTCGGATGCGGTTGCGACGCACTACTGTACGCCCAATGAACACCTAGATAGAAGCCTAAAAGAAATTCAAATCACCACAGATTTGAAAAGACCGAAGCCATACCAACCCTAACTACCCCGAACCAAAACCCGAAAGTAATCAAAGGAAGGAAAGCACCCAAAACAATCACCCGCAACGAATCAAAATAAAATAACAACGAATGACAAGCGAGAATTTTGAACCAACAACCCTCTGCAAAGAAGAGGTGACTACAAATTCTTAGACTAAAGCCGAAAGACCCAAACCTAAACCTTAAAACCGTGACCCGGATCCAGCACCAACCCAGCCTAGATCTAAACCCGAAACCAGGAACCAGCTCTAAACCGAAGGAGAGGAACCCAACCTATCGCTAGGAGAAACCAAAAACCCAGATCTAAAAAGATAGAACAAGCTCACCACACGCGAGCAGGGAGATCGGAAGAGACAAAAAGGCACACCGGAGCAGACAACTCGGAGGCACACAGCGACGAAGCAGGGGGATTCAGCGAGGTCAACGATGGACCAGGAGCAGAGCGGAGAAGATGAAACGGCGGGAGCTGGCGAAGAAGATGAAACGGCGGGAGCTGGCGAGGAACGGAGAGGAAGAAACGGCGGGAACTGGCGAACCGGAGAAAACCGTCGGTCACGGCGGCTTGAGCTGGGTCAGCAGAGAAAACGGCAGCAAAAGAAGCCTCCCCGGCTACGGCAAAGGATGCCGGCCAGGGAGAAGATGGAGGAGATCAAGAACGGCGGTCTCGGACTTTGTGCCTGGGAGCTTCTCAACTTTAGGGCGAACCAATGCATATGATATTTATATATAAGAATAAATAAACTATTATTTCAATTAATAAATATAACTAGTAATTTTAAAAAAAAAATCTATAACTAAGTTTGTAGGGTTGTTCCTTCAAAAAAAAAATTAAAATATTTATTCGATATGAAAAGAAATCTTGACGGATTACTCTATTATTATTATATGAATATTTAATTATAATTATTTAAATAAATTATTTTATATAAAATTAAATATTGGATAAAACCAAATAGTACAATCTATAATATATTTAGAACTTTCGAATTTTTAAATCCACAAATATATTTTTATATAAAATATATGAATATCAATTGATTAAAACATAAATTCAAAATATTTAAAAAAGATTTGAAATAAGAATAACAATAAAATCCAAAGTAAAAAAAAACAAACAAACAAATCTAAACCATATTATTTAAAATTTAAAATCAAAACCAAATAATGAATTTCTAATATAATAAAACTGGTAAATTGTAAATTTTTATTAAAATATAAATTTTAAATATAAAAATAGTCATGTTTAGTTTAATATTTATTTTAAGTATATATACTACTTGATACAATCTCACATAATAACCCAAACAAAATAGGGAAATTTGGCTAATTGGGTAAAAAAGAAATGGACTTTGTCCTTCTACATCTTTTTCAGTTTTTACCCAATTTTGACATCAAATTTCAATAGTTACAAAATCCAAACAATATATTTAAAATAAGATAAAGTAAATAAACACCAATGAAAATTTTTAATATTTTTTTTAATTGAATATTCGATTTTTAAAGTTAATTTTTCTTTTTGTTCTGCAAATTGCAGAATACACGTTCTACACTATTCTACCATTTCTACTATGATCTACCAATGGTAGAATATGTAATCTTCGACTTTCACTGTGATCTACCAACCGTAGAATATGAATTCTACGGTTTACTTTTTGTTCTGTTAATCGTCACATTTGGTAGTATATGTTTTCTACCACTTCTTTTATATTCTACCGTCTGTAGAATATATAATCTACCATTTTCATTGTGATTTACCAGTGATGGAATGTATATTTTGCAGAGGTTGTTACAAAAATCTGAGAAAATCTAGGGATATATTTGAATATGTTGATCAAAATCTATACTCTCTACCACGAAACTTGCATGAATATTTCGAAAATTTCTGATTTTTTGTTTTTCTTCTTCATATCTTTTTGTTAATTTGTTTTGTTTTTTCCACATGCTTCATATCTATGTTACGTTTGGTGTATGGATTTCATGTGCTATCAATATATCCATATGGTTCATTTAATCATGTGATACAATGCACTTAATCCCACCAATGAAATGTGTCCATATCTTGCCAATCGCCGATTGCCAACTCGCCTCGCGTCTCAATAATGCCTGATCCGGGTTTCCCTGTAATTCCCTTCCGCTAAAAATACTTTGATGTCATTTTAATATGGTGTATAAAAATTGTGTGCCATATAATGGGTGAAAATATACTGTTGATGGAAAAAGGAGGGAGATTCTAGTATGAGCTTTATGGGGAATTATTTATATAAGCGGCGATTCTGAGTGTGACGAACAAATGAATTAAATTACGCGTTTTGATGTTCAGATTCGTCGATAAGAGTCAAAACAAAGGTTTAGTTAACAAAAGTATCAACATCGTTTTAATAGAAGAAAATCTTCAAAAAAAAAAAAAAAAGTATCAACATCGTGGAGAAAGTAAAAACTTCGTGAAAGTCAAACAAATATTGACAAAGAGATTTATGACTACCATTCAAAGTTTGAATGAATCTAAAGAGTTCATACTTTTTTTTGTCTAGACTCTATTTTATACTTGTACCATTTTCTTATTGTTTCTCTTTGCATTGTAGTTTCAAGGTAATATAGTTTACGATTTTTCAGAAGTTTCAAAAGTTTTGTAAGGTATATAGTAAATGCCAATATAATGACGCATCTTTAAAAACCAAGATAACATCTCCAGGAGCAGCGTGAAGAACTATATGAAAGTGATAATATTGAGAATCTTAATATAGTGAATGAGATGTATATAATTTCTCATCTCGCTCTATGATAGTCTAAACTGACATCACGGCTCCCCATCGCCGGAGAGGCGAAAGAGAGAGATGAGCTCCCCCGCGAACATCTGGTTCCCTGCGTCTACCCCGTTGGTTCCTCCGACTCTTACAGCCACTCTCAACCCTCCCCCCGACCTTAGCTCCTTCCCTCCTCTTCCCCTTCGTGTCGTGTGTTCTTGCGACGAAACTGGTCGAGCTTGGTTATAGACAATATGTTGATCGGGAAAGTACAAATAGATCTTGTGGTTGATCCCCCGGTTTGGTCTCTCTTCCTCGAGGTCAAAGAGAAGAAGCAAAACAACATGTTTAATTTCATTGTGTTGGGCTTTTTTTTTTGGTTTGTGACGAGATAAAATTGATTTGGACTCGACAAGGTTCTTTGTTGCAACTAAATATATTCTGACAGATTTTCTTAATTTATGTGTTGATTTCTTTGGCATAATAAATTCTTTAGAATTAATGTTTTAGAGAAAACTAGATCGAGTGCTTAATGGATCAGTTTAACTCTAGTGTAATTGACTTCGAACCGTAGCGATATCGATCTTTGGAATATTTATTAGGTTTCACAAGTTGGAGGATACGGATACTGATCCTTTATTGCACGAGATTGCTTAATTGATGGGAAAAAAATTGAAGACAAGACACGTTGTAATTAAAATGGTGGAGTTTGAGAAATAGATTGATGAAAGTCGTCACTTTGTGATGGGTGCGACGCTGACTCCGAACTGATAGAGCTGGTCACTAGCTTTTCCATGGAACCCTACGATTTTGTGACCTGCCTTCTCGATTATGAAGTTTGAGGCAGATTCGAGTCCAAAAGGCGGGGAGGTTCGTATATTGGTCTTGAACTTAAGCATGGTTATTACCGTGGAATCACTTCCAAATATACTATCGTAACAACCCTCTACTGCCGTGATGTATTCACTCGGATACGCCAACTCGAACTGCATGCAAAACAAAATATCAGAATGGATCAAGAAACCATAATACGTAGTCATGTATATAGTATAATCACCTCTTCGTATCCAAGCAAAGTAATCTGTCCATGATCTTCTCCCAACACCACCTGGTTGTTCATGTCATACACAAACTTGACGGATGCAACACCATTTTCACCTTGTCCCACGTATATCTTTCTCACACCGTCGAAAACACCATCGTCCCAGGAAGCACCTCCTTCACCACCTTGTCCTTGTAGTTTCTCAGTTGGAGGAGGAGGAGGAGGAATCGGGGCCGAACCAAAATATGCCCCGATAGCATCAATAGCAAAACCCACCTGTCCATATAATCCGACTAGAGCCCTACCTTTGCTCTCCAACACGAAAGTGCGATTACCAACCGTCCCATATGTTGGAGAAATTCTCTCTTTTGACGTCTTGAAGTTCAACGACCTAACTCGGTTTGTATAGCTAGAGGACCCTGGGTCACATGTCCCCTCAACAGATGTAATATACTCATTTGGATAGTCCAGTGCAAACTGCGGTAAACAATTAAAAGCTTTCTTAGAAGCTACTCATGAATAGGTTGCCAGTAAAAAAATGCTAATATAGATCACGGTAAATCATTACCTCCTTTTGTTCTCCTTGGACCCTATTTTCTCCAAGCCTATCCCCGTTTTCGCGCGTTTCAAGTTTTCCGGCTTTGTCATAGTCGACCATGATATGAGAGATCCCACTAGGACTATATGTAACATATACTTTTCTTACGCAGGTGTAAGTACCATGATCCCATGAGTAGCCACCATAACCACCTTGCTGTTCCAGTTTAACAGGAGGAAGTGCTGTGAAATAAGCTCCAAGAGATATTAGGTTTGTCTCAGCAGATCCATAAAACCCAATGATTTTGTTTCCGCCAGCTTCAAGTGTAAACTTAGTGCCATTCTCATCGAATCCCATTACTTCAGAACTCTGCATGTTGGTTTCGAATTGAAGTGCTTGAATCACACCAGATGTGTTATCATAACAGCCCTTAATAGATACCAGATGTTCCTTGTTGAGATGGTTAATCTCAAACTGTAAGGAAAAAAAGTTTTACAATTGGTTAAGTATTATACTAGATATAATCTTTACATTATTGAGAAGTGTTGTGAACTTTGAAAATAGTTAATTACTTGTTTGCTTTTAATGAATTAAGTTTATTATTATGTTAACTTTATTTTAAATTAAAATATTGTTACTTACTCCCTTCGTTTCACAAAGAGTGTCATTTTAAGACTTGATTTTTATTTCATAAAAAGTGTCGTTTTACATTTACGATGCAAAAATTTGAATAAAATCCAGTTTTAACCTATTTTTAGTGTATTAATTAGAAAAATGATATAGTGCATTAATAAATGGTAAAATAGAATTTTTAATAGTTTTTTAATATGTGTGAAAAGTTGTAGAATGACAATCTTTGCAAAACGGAGGGAGTATTATGTTAATCTAAATAATTGATTTTATTTTATTTTGAAGATATATAATTCCAATTATAAACTTTTAAAATAATCAGATAAGTTTTACTATAATATATTTGCTATTTGAATAGAGATATGTCTTATAAATAATGTAGTTAGTTTAATATTTTGGAGAAAAGAGTTTATGTATGTCTTTTTTTACTATGTTAACATTAATTTATGAATTTTTATTTATTTATTATATTGATTTAAATAATAATTTATATTCTATTTTAGAGATACACATTATCTATGTTAATAATTTTTTTTTGAAGATAAGAAAATTATACTATAATATATTTGTTATTTCAAATTACTATGTTAATAATTTGTATTAATATATAGATATTAATACAAATTGTATTATTTTTCGTTTTAAAAATTTAGATATAAAGTTTAGGTATAAAGTTTAAATATGTTAATGTTCAAGATCTTGTGCATGCACATGCA
Organism: Orychophragmus violaceus; assembly: GCA_030180135.1. NCBI lineage: Eukaryota > Viridiplantae > Streptophyta > Magnoliopsida > Brassicales > Brassicaceae > Orychophragmus > Orychophragmus violaceus. The sequence continues at coordinate 13,320,586 of CM058239.1, read as the reverse complement.
GGTAAGTCACACTAGTAATAGTATATATATCTAGTCGAAAATTTAAAACAAATGTGAAAATCGATTAGTCATAGAAAAATAATATACTTCTATTAATATATTTAAAAATATTAGTGAATTTGAATCTCTTTATGTTATTCAGAAAAATCAATGTGCTTGGATCAAATCTTTTAACATTTTTTTTTTAATCTTTTAACATTGTATCTCTCATAGCGAAAAGTACTAAAGATATCGATCTTCAGATAAAAAAGTGTTGAGATACTAAGTAACATGCTTACTTACCGTTTGTGTGAAACCACGACCATAGACACCATGGATTGGTCCAACAATTGCGTTTCCAGCTTTGGCATACTCAAACTCGATGAACTGAATGCCTTCAAGACCACCTCGTACATGTATCTTTGTTACATCCTCATAGTCGGATCCATCATCCCACTGATTCCCTCCCTTTCCGCCTTTTGCTTCCACCTTTAAGGCCATCACGTACCCACTTGAGGAAAAAAAGACATAATCATTTTCACAAAGCTTAATGGAGTATAATAAATCACAAACATATATTCTATAAACTTTGAAATTTGGAGGTAGTTTCTAGCGTTTTAATATCTGTTTTTTCTTTTTCTTTTAAACGTGATTTAGAGAGAGAGAGAGAGAGAGAGAGAGAGATGATAAATTACCTCTTATGCTGGAGTAGAGAGAAATTAAAGAGAAGTGATGAACAATGAAGAGTGATGGACCTGTAGGTGGTATATGTGCTTTTTTAAACACAGCATATATCGTCTAGAAATTAATTTATTATTATGACTCATGAAGTCGTGGTACGCGAGGAAAAACACGATTATCATAACATATCATTTTCTTATTTATTCGTGGTTTGTTCGTGAGGCTATATAATTCAAACTTCGAATATAAAAAACAATTTATGGTCTCACAGTAATGTTGAACCATTAAAGACATACAATTCTCAAGTTTTTATAATACAGGTGTCGATATGACTTGTTAAAAAAACGAATATAACGTCTCATGAAGATCTGCCGTATAATTATATTTGTCGGATACAACGATTTTTCCGTCGTGGCCAATACATGGAAATGTAGAAATTAAGCATGATCAATTTGTGTTTAGAGGGAGCTGCTCGTAACTGGTATAAGGATGAACTGGCTGAATTTTCAGAGCAGATTATTGGTTCGGTTTGCACCAATTGGCTAAAGATGAATCGCAGAAAAGAGAGCTGATTCAAGCCAATAAAACAACGAAGAAAACGGATTCGCTGGGTGAAGCAATTCCAAAATGACAGAACAAAACACATCATATTGTTATATATTTAACTGTGTGTTGTAAATATTAATAAAGAGTTGCAGTTTATTGAATGAAACATTACAATTTATTAAATAAAATATTGCAATTCTTCGATATAAACCATTGCTTCATTTGGTTTTGAATTATTGCAACATTTGGTTTTGAATTATTATAATCTTTGGTTTTGAACTATTGTAACTTTTGGTAATGAACCATTACAACTTTTGGTGAATGGTTGCAATGGTTGTTGATTAATAATTATACCCTTTTGATTTCTATATAAAGAGTTGTTGGCATTTGTAAATGGATAACAAAAAATTCACAAGCAAAAGCAAACAACAAAAACTAATACAAAAAAAAAGATAAAAGAGAGAAATTCATTGCTTTAAAAGATCATCAAAGATCTTTGAAGAAACACATATAAACACAAAAACTTCTATTTGTATCTCTTGTATTTTAGCCTAGAACAAGAGTGAGACTTTGGTTGTCTTATCAGATTTCGTGTAACCCAATGTTTGGGATAGGGTCGAAATACTCTTTAAAAAAAGTGCTCTCGTGCACGATTCAATCATTATCCAAGTTCATAGTTCACACTACACGGCTAGATCACTAACACATATCTAGTTCCAGCCCGAAATACCAATTGTTGAAAAACTTGATGAGGTTAAATAGATAGTTCACAATGCCTCAAGGGATTTCCAACCTGATTTTAAATGTGTCAAAGGAAAGAAAATGTCATGTAATATTTTAATTTTGTCTATCTAAAAATATAAAGAATTTTAGAGCTTTAATTAAGGATTTTAATGATCTTGTTTAGCTTAACTTAGCATATGACAATGAGATTATGTTAAAATTAGGGCGTCAGAAAAAAATGAGCGACTATGTAAAAGGATTAGGTTATTAGAAAGCTTTCAAAGAAAATTTCTCAATAAAACTCTCAAATACTTCGGAAATTTGTGTGAAAAGTGTGTATTGATTAGGTTTGTGTTACTCTGACGAACATAAAACTCTTATATACATGAATTAGACAAGCTAAACATCTGATTTTCACAATAATAAAAGGAAAAGCTCTTCTTCTTATATTGCGTCTTTTGAATCGTCATTGTCTCTTTGATCCCACGTTTATCTTCCTTTTGACCGAGTAAACATGACAACCTTTCTACTTTGGACCGATCTTAGCCTCTCAATTGGCCTATTGGAAGGATGATAAACTCATTTCCGATAATAAGTCCCTCAGTTCGACGATTCGAATTGACTAATGATCGGCGACTTTGAAAATGATGTCTGGTCAGTGAAGTGGTTAAGATCGGCTGGTTTACTTAGATTTCGGTTCAACCGCCCCTATAGGTGTGAAGAACTAAGCGACACCTACATCTAATGATGATGTCTCCTCGAGTTTATATCTATATGAACACAAGACGCCGTAACAACTGCCACATGTGATTTCCTCTTCCCTCTTGATCCCCTATTGTGATATTCGTGAGATGGTCATCTCTCAAATATCTTCAACTTATGTCTGTCGCATTCTGGGTTTGTTGGTTTCTTGGTGCAAGATGTGATATATCCATCAATTGCAGGATGTTTGAAGAGATGTCCAGCATTAGTAAAATGGATTACATTCCTTACTTTTTTTATGTTAGTATGAGATCAAATCGGAACGTCATCACTGGTCGGCCAAACAAAGTGCATGACTGGCAAATATACTATTTCTGTGTACATATATCTGTCATAGTCGTCCTGAATCACGACAGGGAATATAGGATGTCATGAAACACACACTCTAGTAGTTACAATTTCTTTTCTTTGTTCTTGTGATTCTTTAACTTCCTTCTTCCTTCTTCTTTTTTTGACAGTGCATCATCCGTTTATGAAGGCTTACCTGACAATTTCTTTCCGCAAGTCGACATTATTAGGACGTTCAGTCACCGTCATTGGCCGGACACAAGTCGTGCGCGCATTAAAATGCAGCTTGCTCTCATTAGAAAAGGTAAGTGTGCATTAGTCCTAGTCAGCTCGCTATTCTACCAATCTCTTATTAACACTCACTATTCTTTTGCAGTTATTTGGGATACTTCCGTTGTTTGCTTGCCATCTGAGAGAAGAATGGGGGAAATATAAGAAGATCGTCGACGACTAGTCATTCCTCTCTATCGGAGGAGGTCTGATCGCATATGATGGTAGACTTCAGCTCATCACCTCGGTAATCAATGGAATTACTAATTTTTGGACCAGCTCATTCATTATGCCTATTGCCTGCTGAAAGGAAATTGACACACTCTGTAATAAGTTTCTTTGAAACAGTAAAATTGAAGCTAATACTTCAGCAAAAGTTGCTTGGGAAATATGTTGTAAGTCAAAAGAAGAGGGAGGTTTAGGGATTCAGAACTTAGCTGCTTAGAACAAGGCATGTGCTTTCAAATTGATCTATCTGCTATTATTTCGGCATCAATCAATCTAGAGCAACTGGTTTAATGTGGAAATCCTACAATGAAACTTGGCCAAGTTATAGGTTATTAACACGAAACAAAAACACTATTGGAAGGTAACCAACTCATTAACTTGATATAGGAAAATAGGAGTAGGAGATGATGACACGTGGATGGCTCAGATCAAGAGGGAAGAGAGCTGAATTGAATCAATTAAAAGCTAATGCCGTCACTTTACAGATCTATCGAAAATATTGTTGAGAAAATCTCATCTTCTTCTTCCTTTTCTCTGTAACAGTTTGGATCATCTCTTGTTTTGAGAATCTATTTCTTCTTCTTGATTCTCTGCAAATGTGATAGAAATCTTTGTTTCATGAACATTGGTTTCTAGTTAATTGAATCGTTGGATTGTCAGTTTTACTGTAACAAAGGTATCAGAGCCACTCTTTCCTCGGATTCAATGGCTTCAACGACTAGATACAAGATCTCGAGACCTTACTCATGGGAGGAGCTGTGTGAGAGAACATAATCTGGACTATGTTTGTTTTGTGATGAGCCTGAGGTTACTGGTCACCACTTAAAACATAGGAATTTGGGGATACTCATGATCGATGGTGATGATGACCAACTTTGTGTCGGGGATGTTGTTGCGATCGATTCTTCGATTCACCAATCGTCGGAGTGTGACCAAGTTTCACAAGGTTTTGTCGGTCTGACCCAGAAAGAAGAACTCACCAAAACCGTTCCCGAAGAAAAGCTCAGTCAACCTCTTTCGCAAAACGTCGAACATGTGGTGTGCGACGAATGTCTCAATACTCTTGAAGTAGAATCCCTCTGCGCTAAATAATCGAGTGAACCAGAATCCTTGATTGTTGAGACTACATCGATTGGTGATATGGTAGCGATAGACAAGGTTCAAGAAGAAGAACCAAGTTTAGAGAAGGGATCCAAGCAGGAAGTGTTGCATCCGTTTGAAGCGTTTCTGTATAATCAGGATTCTGGTGGTTTCTCGTATGTACAAACCAATGACCGTGGACAACATATTGTGCTATCATCGATTGCTCCGGGTAATTCTGTTATAAACCATGGTGTGCATTATAGCTCTGGACTTGTTACGGGAAGGACAATATTCAGTCGTTTATCTCAGGCTAACCGTGTGTGGAAACCAGGAGGAACTTATTGTGCAATTGACTATGTGAGGAAAAGACTGCAGTCATCAAGACATAGTCCTGAAATGCGTTTACATATTGAAAATGCCTTGAATATTTGTGGTTTGGAAGTGGAGAAGGATATAGATGAAGTGTTGCAGTCGCATACTCTTTATTCTAAGGTGTCTAAAGGAGTTCTTGCCAAATCAAAAGTCTTGATAAAGGCTTTTGGATCCGATGATCATACCAGGATAGGCTTGGTGGCTAAGTCTGGTTTGTTGTTTGATGTTTTCATGAGTACTGCTATTTTGTGTCTCTATGGCGTTTATGGATGGGTTTCGTGCTCAAGAAAAGTCTTTGTGGAAACCACCGAGAAATCTTGCTCCCTTGCTACTTGTGCTGCTGGTTTTGTGGAAGGACCTCAGAAAATGATATATGTAGATGGTACTCCTCGTTTAACACCGGTTGTCACATACATGAGACATGCTGAAGAAGAACAGAATAACACGGGTCTTTCTTTGTGTGAGGGAGAGCGGTATGAACTGGAGAAATGTCATCTTGTGATGAAGGTGAAGCGCACACGAGATGAAGATGGTTTTGGTTTCAATAATTTCTCAGTTTTGAATTGCCAATATGCTCTTATAAATTTTTTTGGTAAAGGCAGACTTAGTGAAGTCTATAAGGCATATGATGTTGGTTATGATGAAGTGGGTGGTGTCAAGAAACAGACGGCTCGGATTAGAGACTTGATTGAATTTCTTTTGAGGCATCCACAGCTGTTACAGTCAATTGGTATGAAGCCACAAAAGGGAATTATGCTTTATGAACCTTCTGGATCCGGGAAGATCATGTCTGCCCGTGTCGTGACTAACGAAACTGAAGCGTTTTCCTTCTGCATTAATGGAGTTGACGAGATTCTTAAGTTTGTGGATAAGTTGTTGAACAACCAAGACGTCTTACGACAGAATGAGAACAATGTTCTGAGAATTAAAGTGGGAGTGAACTGTAGTCTCAAGCTGGCATATCAGAGAAGAGTGGTTGATGGGGCAGAAGTGATCTCTGATTTTTTCCAGTTGCAGGGTGAATACTGGACACATTTTAAATGCCAGACAGAAGAAAGAGTAAATTGTGTGGGACTGCATTCTGAAATTCCAATCAAGATACTTTTTACAGCAGTTGCAACTTTGAAGCAATTGAAAGAGAGATTTGGCAAAAGGTGGGAGACATTGGCAGAAACAGGAGCCGAATATGGTAATGAACCGAGCAATATCTCTGAAGTAAAAGCTCAGTTTCTGCAGTTTCAACTATTGCAGCACCGACAGAAGCAAAAGTCTTATAAGACTTATATGTTTAAATACAAACAGCCTTTGGATTGCTTAAACGCTACAATTCAGTTCCGTATTTCACGAGTCCACCGGATTTGGGATCCTGGTGGAGTTACTGTCAGGGATTTTGTGTTCTACGCTAGAGTTGCACAGAATCTGATGGAAAAGAGGAAGAGAGCTGAAGCTAACACTCAGTTTCATACTTCAGCGCGAGTACACCTGATTTGGGATCCTGGTGGAGTAATTCAGGGATTTTGTGTTCACTGAAACTGTTGTGGATCACCATAAGACTGCACGAGCTGAGTAGTGGTGTTTTGCTTGCTGCACTAATTCATTTCTTCCAAACCTTGTGGTCAAGGTTTTTCAAACAGGGAGGATTTGATATAGGAAAATAGGAGTAGGAGATGATGACACGTGGATGGCTCAGATCAAGAGGGAAGAGAGCTGAATTGAATCAATTAAAAGCTAATGCCGTCACTTTACAGATCTATCGAAAATATTGTTGAGAAAATCTCATCTTCTTCTTCCTTTTCTCTGTAACAGTTTGGATCATCTCTTGTTTTGAGAATCTATTTCTTCTTCTTGATTCTCTGCAAAGGTGATAGAAATCTTTGTTTCATGAACATTGGTTTCTAGTTAATTGAATCGTTGGATTGTCAGTTTTACTGTAACATAACTTGAGATACGAAGCTTATCGTTTGACTTCTCGTTTTGGGCTTGATTCATGTTTGTGTTATGTCCCTACGGGAACAAGACCTACGGGAACAAACAGATGTCATATGTCCTCGTCTCCACACCTCCTGCAAGTCCTCGATGGTCTCGGTGGCTGCACTAATGGTGGCTGCGCTACGGGCGACTACGCAGCTGGCTGCTGAATAACTGGCTGCGGAATGAGCTCAGTGTCTCGGCGGCTTGGTCCAGGTCGGTAGTCTGCTGGTACGGGGGCACGATACGGCTCTGCGTCTGACATACGTGGTCCGGGCCCCGCGATCGGACAAATCGTTGCAAGATGACCATCCATACCACACACCTGACAATAGTAAGGACTTGGCACCGGCTGATACGTCTCACGATAACGTGGATTGACTGGTCGTGGACACCAATGCAAATGAAAACCCTGAACTCCACAGGCGCTACACGTCCGGTATACAGGCATAGGCGGCACTGAATCTTGCGTGTCTGCTGGTGGAATCTCTGGTGATGCGACTGGCTCGGCCGGTAGTGCCTCTGGTGATGTCACTGACTCCATCGCTGAGAGTGGCTCGGTGAAGCCGGGTGATAATGATCCTGATCTCTGGGGCGATCCTGGCTGATGGTGCGGTCCAATCTGCTAGTCTAGCACGTCCCCGAGTATCGCCATATGCTCATCCATATGCTGCTCCCACTGTACACGCTGCTCTGGGTCTATCGGCTCCATATCCACGTCAACTGCTGCATGGAATGGGTCCACCCTAAACTCCTCTCCGGTGAGTAGAATGAAATCTGACTCATGTAAGCTAACGGTAACGGCACGTCTTGTACCTCTGGCATCGATGGCTGAATCACTAGGCACATGCCTTGTAAAATTATTTGACTTCTCGTTTTGGGCTTGATTCATGTTTGTGTTATGTGTGTGATGGACTACTTAATCATTAGGCACATGCTTTGTAAAACTATTTTTCTCTAGCATTAAATAGTAAACCCTTTATCGGCAAAAAAAAAAAAAAAAAAAAAAATTTAGTTACATATTCTGTGTGGTACACTTTCCGTAAATGAACCCAATGAGTTTTTTTTAGTGGAATCCATTGTTGTAGCAAATTTATGTCTTTAACCCTAAGCAAATCTATCATGCCACAATGTACAACTTAACTATGTATTTGTAACATATTAATATGAGCTAGTCTGTAACACCCCGTCCCTTCATATCTTAAATATAACTTTTCAATTTTCAAACCACATTCACAATCTCTTAAAACCAACCTCATTATCCTCAACATCAATTCCTTAAACCAAAAAAAAAAATTATTAAATTCTCAACTTAAAAGTTATACAAACCAAATCTATATCTGAATCAACTTTAAAGAAAACAAAAAATTCGACATACGTCTTTATCAAAATGAAAGAAAAAAAAAATACTCCGCTTTTCTAAAACATGGCATCGTATTTCGAAGCCTCGGACAAGTATTTGTGATTTGTTCTTGCTGCCCGTGGAAGATATATTCTCTTAGAACTTCCATCCTCAATCTGTTTCGGATCAAGAGTTTTTCCATCATCAAGTATTTCGTCCCCGCCATGTTCTGTTGTTTTCTCCGAGACCAAAAGATTCTCATCTCCATTCCTACCCTCACTTTCCTCTTTTTGAATCATATCCTCACTTTCCTCCTAATTCTTATCCTTTCCTACAATTTCTCCATCTTCCTTGATTTCCTCCAGGATCGCAAATCTAGAAGGAGAATCTATTTTGACCTGATCATACTCAAGTCTCTGTTTTCTCGCTTGGCTCTTATTCGTCATCCATTTTTCTTCTTCTCCTACATCATGAGGCCGTTCTCCTACTTCTGGTACATTCTTAATTTTCATTTGTTACATTCTTAACAAATGTAGTATTTCATTTATCTAAATTAACTGTTATATGTGTGGAAATTAGAAGTTTTTTCTATCTAATTGTTTAGCTATGTGTCTATTTCGATTTAGGAAATCCATTCTGGATCGTAGCCGTTTCAAATTTTTGCCCCGATCCATACCCATTCCGAATCTCTCGTTCCATAATATAATTAGCTAAAACCAGGTTTGGATTCCCTACTTTTTGTATGTATAGAGCTCAATCTTATCTTTTTGTCATTTTAATGAGCTTAATCATATATCATATATAATATAAAAGTTGAAGCTATAGGCCTCTGAGAGTGTCCACGTAGGATTTAAAAAACTCAATATGATTGGTCCACTTCATCGTTCAAAATCGAGATTAAAAAACTCAATATGATTGGTCCACATCATCGTTCAAAATCGAAAAATTTACAAATTTTAAATTACTGTAATAAAACTAACATATAAATGGTAAGTACTTATTTAATTGAGAAAATTTACAAATTTTAAATTTTATAAATAATAAAATTAACATATAAATGGAAATAGAAATAAGAAACTAACATAGAAATAGAAATAAGAAACATACCTAAATTGTCATAAAAAAACATTTACATTTTCCTTGATTAACATAATTTCAATACATATAAATGGAAATAGAAATAAGAAACTAACATAGAAATAAAAAACATACCTAAATTGTCCGAAAAAATTTACATTTCCTGGATTAACATAATTTGAATTATTATAAAAAGGAAATTAGTTTATTCCTTAGAATTAGAAGTTTTATTTATTTAATTGAAAAAGTTTACAAATTTTAAATTACAATACATAGAAATAGAAATAAGAAACATACCTAAATTGTCATAAAAACATTTACATTTTACTTGAATAACATAATTTCAATACATATAAATGGAAATAGAAATAGAAATAAGAAACTAACATAGAAAATAGAAATAAAAAACATACCTAAATTGTTAGAAAACATTTAGATTTCCTGGATTAACATAATTTTAATTATTATAAAAAAGAAATTAGTTTCTTCCTTAGAATTAGAAGTTTTCTTTATTTAATTGAGAAAATCTACAAATTTTAAATTACAATAATAAAACTAGCATATAAATGGAAATAGAAATAAGAAACATACCTAAATTGTCATAAAAAACTTTTACATTTTCCTTAATTAACATAATTTCAATTATTATAAAAAGGAAATTAGTTTCTTCCTTAGAATTAGAAGTTTTCTTTTTTTTAAAGTTTAGCTGTTGATTATAAATAAGTAGCTCAAATTCCAATAACTTACACAAATTTCTAAATCAAAAATATTTCTTTAGAGGCAATGGCCAATTCTTTTTCTAGCAAACCTGTTCCTTCTTTGTTTTTGAACGAAATTCAGAAAGGTTTTAACAAGAAGGAAGTTTTGGTTAGAATTCTTCACTTTTGGGAAGCACGAAACATCAAAAAAAGGTTTACTTATGGGTCTCGAACTCCTTCTCATTGATCAAAAGGTATTTTCAAATTTATTAATACATCATCTGTTCAATATTAAATTAAGACAACTACTTATAAATTGGAAGAAATCACTATAATGCAGGGACTGTTATCCACACATTCATATATGCTAACCGGATATGCTGCTATGATTCAAATATTAAGGCTGATGTAGTCTGCAAAATCAAAAAAATTGTAGTTACTGATAACAAGAACAACTACAAAGTGACTTCCTACATATAAATATTTTAGAGGTATATAATCTTAAACCTATAATTCAACGTTTAGTATGTTTAAGTTTTATATCATTTGAAATGCTAACATAGCTTCATAGAAATTCCATTTTGTGTATCCTACATAAACCATTTAATGGTACCACTGCACTTGAATTAATTGATGTATATATGTTTTGTCTCTCATCTACCTCTTCCACACGGGTTTTCTTCGATAAGTCAATTTTAAATCATATTGAATAATTTTTAATTGATGTAGATATTTATATGAGAGAAATGGTTATATAATAATACACGATGATCAATTGATTTGAGTTAATTTTTATGAATTAATTTTTATGAATTGATTTGAGTTAATTTTAATGAATTAATTTTAATCAGAAAATCAATTAATCATATATCAATCAATATGATTAATTGATAATTTTAATTTTCAATCTTATTTAAAAATTAAGTAATTTTAAATAAGAAGTGGTTGTTCATTTCATCATTTAAAATTGAGAAAAATTACAAATTTAAATTTTCACTTCATCATTCAAAATTAAGAAAAGTTATAAATTTTAAATTTTATAAAATGATAAAACTAGCATAGAAATGGAAATAAGAAACACAATTTTATGTATAGGAAAACTAACATAGAAATGGTAATAATAAGCATACATAAATTGTCATAAAAAGAACAAAATGTCAAATAAGTATATACATACATGATTACATTTTTCTTGATTAACATAATTTCCAATTATTACTTACATGAATTACATTTTCCTTGATTAACATAATTTAAATGAAATTAGTTTCTTCCTTAAAATTAGAAGTTTTTTTTTTTTAAGTTTAGTTGTTGATTATAAATAAGCAGCTCAAATTCCAATAGGTTAAACAAATTTCTAAATCAAAAATATTTTTTTAGATGCAAAGATAACTTGATAAAGCAATGACCAATTTTTTTTCTACCCAACCAATTGCTTCTTTGTTTTTGAACGAGTTTCTGAAAGATTTTAACAAGAAAGAAGTTTTGGTTAGAGTTCTTCACTTTTGGGAGACACGAAACATAAAAAAGAAATTTACTTATGAGTTTGAACTCTTTCTCATTAATCAAAAGGTATTTGAAAATTTATTAATACATCATCTATTCAATATTTAGTTATCACAACTACTTAAAATTTTCAAACTATCAAATAAAAGTTCAATATCATAATTTTAGAAAATATGTGTAACAATTGTTTTAAGAAATTTTCATATTTGTCAACATTAAGACATTTTAATTTACAATATAAATAGTAAAATTGAAAAGGTAATAATAAAAAATGTAAACTTTAGTAATATTGAATTTGAATAATTTAGAAAATAAACATAAAAATATAATAAGCAAAATTATAAATACGTACCTGCGCTACCTAGTAAATGTTAAAAAAAAGTTTTAAAAACAAATTGAATTCGTTCTTTTAGTGAAAAATTTGGTTACTAATATGTCACATCTTAATCTTCCTGTCTCTGGCTCTCAAATCATTCAGACTTCTTAGAATTATATCCTTGGGAAAACAATCTGATTAGTGCCTTTGTTTAAGATCGGTCAACTGATTATGAGTATTATAACAGTACAAGAACTTTCAATCGAAAGCCCGTCTAGCTCAGTTGGTAGAGCGCAAGGCTCTTAACCTTGTGGTCGTGGGTTCGAGCCCCACGGTGGGCGTTTCTTTTTATTTCCTTATCAAATGAAATCCTTAATTAAGTCTCAGTTCTTGTCAATTTGCTCGTAACTTGGTAAACTCACTGAAATAAGCTCTTTGCTTTCCTTATTCAAGTATTGGTTCTTGCCAATTTCCTTGAAAACTTGATCACGTTTTCTGCAAAAACTATATATTGCTCCTTAACTTGAAGCCTTACAAAAAATTACAACCATTGTCACAATTTTCTTTCAGGCTAAGATGTGCCAAAAGAAGAGAAACAATTCTACAACGTAGATTTGACTACATCTATAAGTGTACTTGAACTTATTAGTATATCTTTTAAGACATCAAGATACTTCTTTCAAGTTTGTTTTTAGATCCTATCTTGTCTTGAACCTTGTGAAGTTTCTTCTTCCTCTGTGTTACACGTTAGAATCTGTGCTTTACCCGCCTCTTTCTCCCAATCAATTCTTGCAATAAAGATGAGCAATGTCAAGAAACAGACAGAGGCTCCAACCAAAAACCCCATCAAGAACCCTGCAAGCCCTTGTTTAGCTTTGAACGCCAAACCCACCCCCAACGGCAAAGCCATCAAGTAGAATCCACCAAGATTTGCATACATTCCAAGCGATGGCTTTGCTGTTCCACGGACAATCTCTCCACAAACCAATAAAGGGAAGTTTATAACTTCAACGACCGCCATTATCAACATCAACTTCTTCACACCGTTTATGATCATTTGGTCATTGTGAGCGTACAAAGACCCCCAAACACCTCTACATGATATCATCACTAAAGCTCCAATGCAGCCTGAAACAACACCCACGACGAGTGTAGTGTAAGCTGCTCTATAAGCTCCTTTGGGATTATTTGCGCCGAGCTCATTAGACACTCGTGTAGCCACGCACGTACCTAATGAGAGCATCACAGCGTAAAGCAAGTAGTCGAAGTTGAGAACTATGATCAAGATCGATACGGATTCCACCGGGTTTGGTAACCTCCCGGATAATAGGACCAAGATCTCGTAGCACCACCACTCTAGGCACACAGTGAGACAACACGGTCCACTAAGCTTGATAAGCTTAAGCCAGTCTTGAGCACTTTGGTCTAACCAACCACCTTCTTTCCATTTGTTCTCTTTCAGTCCCTCAGCGACTATCACATATCCCGTTAGAAGAATCACGACAGTAAGATCGGTTATCCAAACCGCCATTGCAACTCCTTGGATTCCCTTTGCTCTAGAGAGGAATATGTTGATGGGGATATGGAGTGAAGTGGCTGCAGCTGTTGTGTACATGATGGGGAGTGTAACGCCTTGTGAGCTTAAATAAGCTTTAAGGGGACACAGCAGAGAGAGGACTGGTAAATCAGGAAGGAGGTAGATAAGATATCTCTTGGCTATGAAGGAAACTTCTTCTTTTTGACCAAAAGCAATGAGGATCTTGTCAACATTGAGCCACAACAGAGAAATAGGAATCGAGATCAAGAGAAGCAAGAGCACAGCCATTAAAAGGGTTTTATGGAGAAGCTTAAAATTCTTGGCTCCGAAAGCTTGGCCACAAATGGGTTCCATTGCAGCAGAGATTCCGTATAAAACAGCAAAGCCAGTAACATTTGCAAAGGAAAAGCCTAATGAACCTCCGGCTAGGTTAACCTTACCTTGATGGCCAAGAAACACAGAAGTAGTGGTTATCTTACCGAACCACAACAAGTTCATAACCACCAATGGTAAACCAATTCTCATTTGCAGCTTGAGCTCATGAATGATGCTCTGCATCAAGGTTTTTGATAGACACCCTTCAGAAACTTTCAATCTCTTTAAAGAACACCCTATAGAGTCAGAGACTTCTGGATCAAAAGACTGTAACTTTGATGTTTCTGACATTGTTGTGCGTAGAGAAAGGGAAGTTGATAAGTGAAGCTAAAAGAAAGGTAAAGAACTTCAAGAGGTTTCAGCCAATTTTTGGCCTTGTTTTGAGAGTTGCTTGTTTGTTCTGTTTGATGAAGATCAGAAGTTGTGTAGGTGGGCTATGGTTTTTATGTTTGCGTGGAGGATTAAGCATGGTTTGCGTGAGAGGCTGCAATTAAATAAAGCCCTTTTTCTGAAGAAAGTTTTTGTAACGGCCAAGAGGAAGAGGTGGGTGGGTTTCCTATGCTTCTTAGTGCATTGATGATGATGAATCCATTTAAGTCCCATTTGCACTCTTCTTGTTATTTTCTTAAAAAATGCACTCTTTTCTTGTTTGTTCTTTTATGTTTTTGTCTTTGTTTTTTTTAGAATGTGCAATTTATATAAAAAGAATGTATGTTATATCATCTTAAAGATTTTTCTAAACTTAATTCCAGATTTTGTCATAATTGTTATGCACAATTCTATGATGTGTAAAAGTCTTGTGGTAGTGATAAAGAGACTTATTTAGGATGTCAACACGTTTCAACTTCGATATATTTGTTATACGATTCATTTAATACACTCCATAAGTTCAGAATAATACCTTGATTAATAAATAAAAAAAACAATTCTATCTATTTATTAATATAACCTGTGAAATGATTGAACACATAAATAAATAAAAAGACGAGGAAAAAGTATATATTGAGAAGACAAAAGAGAAAATATTGGAAAGAGGATATATCATATATCCGTGACATTGGCTTTCTATTTTTCTTTATAGAAAAGAAACAAATTATTGTATAAGGCACATTTGTATAATGAAAGCATCATGATTTAATAAACCAATTCTTTTTATGGATCACTCGATACTTCAACTTTTATTTTGGTGCTTTGAAAAAGCTTCGATTGGTAAGATATTTGGTTTAAAATCCCTAAAATAACTATTGAAATTGTCACTAATTGACCATGACTAATACACATGGCCAAATATTTCATGTGATTTAAAATGTGATTTAAAATACTTTGGATATTTTTAGAAAATTATATATAATTTTGAATATTTATAGGCATATTTTCTAACATAATATTTCTAAAAAAAAAAAAAAAATCAAATGAATAGTTCATATATATCCCCGTTCATCGATCATACATTGGATATCTTACTCTCTTTGAAACAGAGTATTGAGTTTTTCGATATACGTTTTATCCTCCGTGCCCAGAACTTCCGTGTTGATTACTTAGCGTAGGAAGCCAGAGCTCGAGGCGTGTTATTCTCCCATATAAATCAGACTGTTTCGACTGAAGGAATTTTTTGGAACCTCTATTCCAGCTGCTTCCTTTTTCTTAAAGCGAATCACTTTTATTATTTTTCTTTGACGGAAATTATCATTTTCATTTTTCAAAGACTAAATAGCTAATGATACGATAATTACATTTAAGAGCTCAAAGTACGTAAAATGGAATCTGGTACTATGATCCTAAGAGTTGATCATTCGACATATACCCTTGCATCGAATTAGAGATGGCAAGATTGCAACTTTAACTGAAACATTCTGTTCAAAAGAGTAATTGATAAATAACTATTGTTGGATATGTTTATAGTTTTATTCGTTTATGCAAGTGCCAAATTTGCAGCTAAAATCAATCACCCGGTCTAGACCATTGGGGCTATGAGGGCCCATTTATTTGTCCCGGTCCATCAAAGATTTTCTTGATTGTTAAACGTAGGGCTGGGTATAATACCCGGACCCGAAATACCGAACCGAACCCGAACCGAAAAAGTAGAACCGAACCCGAACCCGAACCGTCAAAATATCCGAACGGGTCCTAAACTCCTATATCCGAAGAACCGAACCCGAATCCGACCCGAACCGAGAACCGAATGGGTACCCGAAATATCCAACTTACAATTATATACCTAAAATATTAATTATATCTATACTTAATATAACAAAATTATCCAAAATTACAATTATAAACTTAAATATATTAGTTATTTTTAGGCTAAAATAACTAAATTATAAAAAAATAAACAAAATATATGAAGGGTTTTGTTATATTAATCAAAATTTAACGAATTTTTATTTAAATATAACTAATTTTTATTTTTGTTTTATGTTTTTCGGGTACCCGAACCCGAACCGAACCCGAATGGAACCGAACCGAACCCGAACCGAAATTCTAAAATACCCGAATGGGTTTATATCTCTAAACCCGAAAACCCGAAAACCCAAAAAACCCGAACCGAACCCGAACGGGTACCCGAACGCCCAGGCCTAGTTAAACGGAAAGAAAGTGTGAGGTCATCTTTGTATGAAAATCATATTATGTTTATCTATACCAAAACATCAAGATAAATTAATACTATTGAAATGATAATATTTATTAGTTTAACAAAATATTAATCTATCAAAAGAATTATAGTATAAAAATTTAGTTTATGAAAAATTTTAATTAATTTATCGATATATTAATCGAAAAACGCAAAACATGGATGTTTTACGATTTACATGTAACTAGTATGATTTGTTCGTATACGGGCATAAACATTATTAATATATAAATTTTTAATTTTTTTAAAAAATTTATCAATTTAATTTAACAACTATTATATTATAAAAAACCTATATCAAACTATTTGTAATTAAATATAGATATAAACATTGTTATACTTAATTTTTATTAAAACATTTTATAATTTATTCTAAAATAAAATTAATAGCAACAAAATAAATTATAATTATATATTTATACAATATATAATACTTTATTAAAAATATTTTATCATTTTTATATAAATTTAAAATTTATATAAATAATACAAATTTACGATATAAATTGTATTAAATATAACAACTATAGTTATTAATATTTAAAATACTCATAAATATTTTCATATTTATTATCTTATTTTTTATTTAAAATTACATATATCTCATAAATAAAATTTTAAATAAAATATAATTATATGTGTATGAATATTTTAATTTTTAAATATTTTATCGTTTACATTTATCCAAATTTAAAATTCATATAACTAATAATAGTTTACGATATAAATTTGTTTTATACATAATAGTCATAGTTATCAATATTAAAATTCATAATTCAAAAATACTTTTCATTTTTATAGTCTTATCTTTTTATTTATTTTATCTGGATGATGTATATCTCTAAAATAAAAACTAATGTAGAAAATAAAAAATTATGAATATAAATTAAGATTAATATTATAAAAAGTTTAATTTCGTTAATGGTAACTTAGTAATCAACCAATTTGAGAATCGATATAAAGTCAAAAATACTTCTTATTTAATATAAAAACTAGTATGATTTATCCGCACCATGTGCGGGCACAAAAAATTCGGAAATTAATATGTTTAATTTTTCTCTGAAAAAAACAATATATGTTATGTATTTTTAAATTTTCATATTAACGAAATAGTAAAATTCATTGTATAACATTATATTATCTATACCATACATATATATTAATATCTAAAAGTAAATAACATTATATTAAAATAAAAATTATCTTATCTTTTGAATTTTTATTATTATTAAAATTATGTATATTTGTAAGATGGAGTAAAATAACTATCTAAATCAATATAATAAATAAAAATTAATATAAATGTAAAGTTGTAAAGAAATTCAAGTATACGTTTACAATTCAACCAAGTAACCAAATGAACAAATAATCATCTTAGAAGAAAAAAATCCAAGTACTCGCATACAATTCAACTAATTATATTATTTATTTAATAAAATTATAGTATATAACTAAGATACATGTTTATCAATAGTTTTAGTTAATAAATAAATGATCCATAGCCTAAATTTATACTCCCTCCGTTTTCTAATACTTGTCGTTTTAGAGATTTGTTTTTGTTTCAAATTAGATGTTGTTTTCGGTTTTCAATGTAAAATTTATTAATTTTCTATGTTTTATGACCATTTATATTTTGATATCAATTTTATAATTGGTTGAATTGTGATTAAGTAGATAATTAATGATGTTTTTGCATAGAAAAAATAAAAAAAAATAAATGCTTTCTTAATATGTGTGTCCAGATCTAAAACGTCAAATAATAAAAAACGGAGGGAGTATTATATAACTAAGATACGTGTTTATCAATAATTTTAATTAATGAATAAGTGATCTAAAACTCAGCGACACATACCAATGTATATATTTTAATTTATGTAAACTAAATATAATCTAATATCTAACTAATTTAAATTATCCTAATATTTTAAATAAATTAAGGTTAATATAGTCATTAGCCTAATTTATCATCTTGTTTTTTTATAGGAGTTTGTATCTATCTATAAAATAAAATAAAATAAAATTGATAATATAAACTAAGGTTAACAAAGTAAAAAGTCTAATTTCATTAATGGCAAATTAGTAATCAACCGTTTTGAGAGTGAATATAAAGTCAAAAGCACTTCCCAATTAATATAAAGATATGCTATGTTATCCCACTAACTCAAATCTTCTGATTATGAATTCGACTAATTAAAATTTTGTGATAAGTACCTGACTAAAAGTTTCTATAGACATATCACGGATATTAATTGATCGAATAATACATTTATTTTCTACAAAACATTTTCGGGATTATTATTTATTCAGAATTTTGATGAGCTAAATTATTTAAATATAGGAGAGCATGTATTGCACAAACATTTAAGTCAGAATAATCTAAGAATCAGTTTTCGAACCAAAGAGTCTGAATGGTAACCGTGGAATTGCGAGCGGTTTTAGAATGCATTACTGTTCAAGTGTGATGCGTACGAAAAAAATATATTTGTGAAACAAGTGCAGTTTGTTATTTGCTTTAAAAAATGTAAATAAATTTTTTGTTCCAAAAAAAATGTAAACTGTAAAAATGATGTGATTAGTAACTTAAAAACGATTTTTAAAACAACGTACTTGAAAAACATTTTTTGTGGTTACCATTAATGATGAAAGACCGTTTAGTTCCTTTCATATATAATAATTACGATCTTTCTTTTTGATTTTCTAAAATAATCATAAAATATCACAAAACAATGATCACCACGAAAAGTTAAGAATCATAACTAATTTTTGTGGTTATTTGAACTATTTCTTTATATTTTGTGGCTATTTGAAAAGAAAAGAAAAAATATCGTATAAATTTTGTGGATATATGAATAATTTTTACTTTATATTAGTTACTGTTTCTTTAAAGCCCTCGTAGGTAATTTTCAATCATTTATGGAAAAGGGTGAATTAGTTGTAGGGGTTTAGTAGATAGCGAAATTAATTGGGGGTGAAGTCAATTTTGTAAATTAGTTACTCTCTCCGTTTCACAATAAGTGTCGTTTTAGACTTGTTTTCTCGTTTCAAAATAAGTGTCGTTTTAGATTTTCAATGCAACTTTTAATATCGATTACCTACTTTAACCTCAATATTAACCAATAAAAATTAAAGATACCAAAAGTCTAGTTATTTATTAGGGGTATATTAGAAAATTTAATGTGTTTCTTAATTTGTGTGAAAAATGTTAGAATGACACTTATTATGAAACGGAGGGAGTATATATTTAGACATTATGTATTAATGACTGTATTGTCCCTATAACTCACCTTACCAAGTGGTTGATGATGTCATGGTCATTAAATGGAGATGTTCTCAGGAAAGAAACATCAAATTTATCTAAATTTGGCTTAATAAAAAAGCAGGTTCCCAAGATGTGTGTGCCGTCTGTATCAACTTGTTTCTCGCCACACAATAATATTGAGCTTTAATGAGTTGATGTTTCAGTTATTATAATTATAGTTTACAATAATAATTTCGGTAAACCACATGAAAAATATACAACAATCTAGTATAAATGTAAACTACAATGCATGTAAACTAACCGTGAACGTGATTATTTTGATAAACACAAAATATACCCTAAACCCTAAACCCCGAATTCCCTAAACCCAAAATTATCAACCATAAATTGTTACCCCTATACAGCATAAAAATGTTGGGATTATGTCCTAAAATCATATTGTACTTACTCTGATGATAGTTGTATCGTCGAGATCGGACAATTCATGTGATACTAGGTGGTCGTAATGTTTTGCTAGAAGCCGCTTATGACAAATGAGTTGTAACTCATTACTAGTATTATGTGAACCTACAGGGTCACACACCTAAGCAAGCTGGATACACTTTGTATGGGATTGATCATTGGCAAATGGTCTGGTCAATGTGTATTGGATACACATTGAATTCGAGTTTTAAGAGGTGTGTCGATCGACACTATTGATGTGTCGATCGACACAAGGCGCAAACCGAAACTGACGTTTCAGTTTAATGACTTAAATTGACATGGTTTACTTACTGGGTAATTATGTCGACTCAAAGGCCTATATATAGTATATGAGGCACGACTTTGAGTGAGAGAGTTTTTCTTGATAGAAAACGCAGCAACCTCTTGACAGGGATTCCCAGGAGATCCGATTCCCGGCACTAGCATCCCGGCGGATTCCAGCTTGCGTGTGTGTGGACTGCAGTAGAGGCGTAGCATCTGAGGCGCTCTTGATCTCAATTACCTGTCATCATTCCGCTGCAAATTCCCATGTAAATACAAGATAATTCCTGATGATTCAATTAACTAAACCCTAGATCCTAGGTTTAGAACTTGCAGGATTCTGAAAGCTGTTAGAATTGCTCAAGTTCCGACCGTGGTATCAGAGCCTTAGGGTTTTAATCATTGAATCTGAAGCATGTAATTCAAATAATGATGTATTTGAATAGGTGGATGCATGCTAGTTTTCGTTTGATAAAAAATAATCTCGGATTTTGTTTCTTATCGAAAACGAAGAACCTGTGTTTTCGCACAGTGTCGGTCGACACACCGCGAAAACGATCATAAAATTTTAGGGTTTTCGCACAGTGTCGATCGACACTAAGCTTGTGTCGGTCGATGCACCGCGAATACGCTTATTAAAATTTGGGTATCGATCTTAGAGATCGCATTGTGTCGGTCGATACACTGGGTGCATCGATCGACACAGACTGTGCGAAAGGATAGATCGGTTCAATTGGATTGAACCGGTTATCTCGCATGGTTAAAATTTCTGGATACCCTACTGTGTCGATCGACACAGGTTAAGTGTCGGTCAACACAGGCCTTGCGATTGGTTGATCGGTTCAATTGGATTGAACTGGTTATCATGCTTGGTTAAGGTAGATCAGATCGGTTTAATTGGATGAATTGGTTCAATTGGATTGGACTGGTCATCTCAATTAGTATAAACCGATTTGATTGGATAAGATCAGTTTGATTGGATAAGTCGATTCAATTGGATTTGACCGGTTATCGCGATTAGTTAAAACTGATTGAATCGGTTCAATTGGATGGACCGGTTGAATTAGATTTGACTGGTATCTCAATTGGTCTAAAACCGATTCATTTGGTCAATTACCGGTTCAATTGGATTGACCGGTTATCGGGTTTTGTTATGGTTGGATGCGAACCGTAATCGTTTGGTTATTGAACCAAATGATTGAAAAACCGAACCAAATGACCTAACCCACTTTTATTAGAACAATTAAAACTCAATTAAGATTAAAAGTTAAACGTGTTCTAAACCTATCGAATACACATTGGATGTGTATTAGATCAAAGTTTAGTTTTCAATATGGTCAACTGTCAAGACTCATTTCGTTGTTGTGATAGTCTTGCCAAGAGCTTGGTGTCCACAATTACATGAGTAAGGCAGGTAATCGTGTTGATGTGCAATGCTTAACATCAACAATTACATGACCTAAGAGAATGAATTACTAACCTTTTAGAGTTCCGTTTCCACAACAAAATATCAAGTACTAGATGTCTTGCCCAATCTTGTCTACTGTCAAGACTCATTTCATTATTGGATAGTCTTGGAGTCATTGGTATCCACAATTACATGAGTAAGGCAGGTGATCATTGATAGACTTGCAGTGCGACTGTTAATGATCACAAGACTAATGAGATTGGTTTACTTGACTGGGCTATCAGAAGTTTTGGGCCCAGAGACATCAGAGTGGATGAGACATGGATTGTCTTATCTGCGACCAAGAGTTGTACTGGGTACAATTAGCAATGATTTTCTTACCTAGATAACTAAAGTTTGGGTGATGGCGAGTCGTCCACTCAAATTTTGGTGAAGTATGGATCTTGGATCGTTATATTCATAGAGGAAACATTGTTCGAATATAATGCGAGTTTTCTTATCAGATAAGATTTCTCATTTCCTGAACTTCATAACTAAAATTTTTCTTTTATTAGATTTCAACTTATGTCTAAAACTACTTTCTCGTTGCGATCCGTCCTTGAGAAGGACATGTTAAATGGATCAAATTTCCTGGATTGGTATCGGAACTTGAGATGTATTCTCACGCAAGAGAGTAAGGACTATGTCCTTGAGAAAGCTCTCCCCGAAAGGCTTGGGACCAACGCCTCGCATGCAGTTTATGATGCTTGGAATAAGTATTATATTGATATGGTAGATGTGCGTGGTCTGATGTTGGCTACCATGAACTCAGACTTAAAGAGTCAATACGAGAACATGGAGTCGCTAATAGAGATGATCACCAGCCTGAAACTGATGTTTCAGGAACAAGCACGAGTTGAGAGATACCAGACGGTTAAGTCTCTCATTGGGTGCAAGCTACCAAAGGATGCTCCAGTGAGTCCTCATGTCATTAAAATGATGGGTTACATCGATAACCTGGGGAAACTGGATTGTCATGTTGGCCTAGAGTTGGCTACTGAGATCATTCTGCAGTAACTGCCGTCAAGTTATGATAAGTTTATCAAGAGCTATATCAAGAATAGCTTGACGAAGACATTGACTGAGCTGCATGGCATGCTCAAAACAGCTGAGCAAAACATCAAAAATGGTAAAAGGTTTGAGAAATCTTGTGTAGACAAGGGTAGAGGCAGGGCCGTCCAGATTTGGAATCAGGATAAGCATGTGTCATCTTATAAGCCCAAGTCCGGCCCATCAGATGTTGATAAGTGCTGCTACTGTAAGGAGTTTAGGCATTGGAAGAGAAATTGCAATAAATTCTTGGAAGATTCACAAGAGATGAAGGAGATGTATGGAACCTTTTCTTCAGGTATTGTGTTATTATTTCAAGTTCTACGTAAGTATTGGATACTAGTTGTGGTACTGATATTTTTGAAATATGCAGGACCTAAGCAACAGTAGAACGTTGAGGAAAGGACAAGTGGAACTGCGCGTCTGGAATGGAGCAATGGTTGCTGCATTAGCCGTAGAAATTATCCACTTGTAGGAGCCTTTCAAGCTTGGTTTTTGAATTAAGTAATTACTGCTATGTATCAGCTTTGAGCAGAGATGTCTTTCATTTTCTTGTAAGAATTTGAATATTTTTCATTTTGATAAAAGACAAGTTTTGCTCTTTTGATCTTGATGAAATATTATATGGTAGCACCCCATTTTGTAAAATGGGTTTTTTATCTTAAACCAATGTACGCTTGTATATGACATAAATACCAAACGGTTTAAGTCTGATGACTCGAACTAGATTTTCCTTAGCATAGTCATTTAAACCACAAAGAGTAGAGTGAATTCAGAAGTTCCACAGTTATGGGCTTTTGGGCTCATTTGATTTTAAATCATATGAGATATGAATTCTGCTTACTGGGCCAAATGACTAAGGTCTCTTTAGCAGAGCTAAAGAAAAGGAGCCAGAAGCTTATTGGGCCTTACACTTACTGATGTATGTGGCCCGATGAGCATTAGTGCCAGAGGAAATCTTCAGTACTTCATTACCTTTATTGATGACTTCAGTAAGGATGGTTGTGCTCATTTGATAAAACACGAGTAGGAATCTTTTGAAATGGTCAAAGGAATTCCAGAATGAAGTATAGAACCGATATGACAGAAGTATTATAGATCCTCGATTAGATCGCGGAGGAGAATACTTAAGTCAAGAATTGAGTGATCATCTAAGTGAGTGTGAAGTTGTCTCACATCTCATTACTCCTGGAAAACCTGAATGGTGTTTCTGAGATAATGAATCGGACCTTATTGGATATGCTCCGATTAATGATGAGTCACACGAATCTTCCATTATCTACGCTCTAGAAATGTCTGAACTTATGCCAATTAGGTTTCTATCAGAATCAGTTGAAAGACATCACATTGGATGTGGACTCGGATTTTTCCAAGTAGTATTTCCTGATTAATTGGGATTACAAGGTTTATGTAAAACAATTGTCAACTGACAAGCTTGAACCCAAATCTGATAAGTGCTGCTTCGCTGGTTGTCCCAAGGAAACCGAGGCTTATTACTTTTGCAACCAATCCGAGAACAAAGTTTTGTTGTTCGGAACTCTGTTTTTCTAGATAGAAAGTTTATTTCCAAGAAGAACAGTGGGAGTAGAAGTACAGCTCGAAGAAATTCGAGAAACACAGGAGGCTGCTCAACCTGTTGAGGGAGAGCAGCGGTTGGATCTACAAAATGTTGTAGGACCTACACCTGTGGAGCCTGAAGTTCGCAGATCTGAATGGATCCGTCACTGATCCGAGAGTGATTTCTCGTAACCAATTGCAGTGATCTGTTGATCATTGAAAAGTGACGAGCTTGCAAAATTCAAGAAGAGATGGTGAGCCCCAACTTCGAAAATTTGCTAAGTATGCATGTTAGCTTCACCGATCCATTTCTGGATTAAAGCAAACATCTTGGAGTTGGAATCTACGTTCTGTTAAAACGGTCAAAAGTTTTGACTTGATCAGGAACGAATAGGAACCGTGCATTTACAAGCAGACTAGTGGGAGCGTAGTTGCATTTCTCACATTGTATGTATATAACATACTAATTCTCATGAACGACGTTCCGTCGCTTAAGTCTTATGTGACTTAGGTCGGAAGTCATTTTTTTTAACGATAGACATGAGAGAAGCCGCGTGAGTTCTTGGAATAAAGATCTATTGAAATAGATTGGGTAGGCTAATTGGATCGTGTCAGAATCCTTGTGTTGATAAGGTATTGGACAGTTCCAATATGCATAATTCCAAGAATGGCTTCACACCAAAGGTCTTATGGCAATAATCTTAGCGAGATGAAGTGTCTTGGACACTGGCTGAGCTAGTATGTATGATTGTGATTCTCTATGCTTCTGCAATAGAATCCACCATGAATGCCATATTTTACGCTCGTCTAGATGCAGCTTACGCATAAAGCATGACGAGAAGATACCAATATATTCCGGTAAAAGTCACTGGACAGTTGTAAGAAATATCCCCAAGTGTTTGAGGAACACCAAGGATAGG